>PKMM01049127.1:1658483-1764047 GCA_002933915.1 Eutrema heterophyllum | reverse complement strand
CTGGCTGGCTTGAAGGACGTGAGACCAAGGCGCTTAGCAACGGAATAGGGCATGAGGTTTACGCTGGCACCCAAATCGCAGAGAGAATGCTCAAAGGTTAGAGGCCCAATTTGCACAGATAGTACGAATCTCCCCGGATCCTCAAGTTTTTCGGGCATCCTTCCTTGCAACACGGCACTGCACTCTTTAGTGATCATCATCACGCCTTCGTCACTTGTAATCTTGTTGGTGACCATGTCCTTCACATACTTCTTCAAGGCAGGAACCATCTGGACCGCATCGATAAAAGGAAGCCTCACCGAAAGCTCGTTCACTAGCGTCTTACACTTTGCTTGCTCAAGATCCCTTTGTGTCTTCTTTGGGCGCCTAGGGTAAGGAACCTTAGGTACATAGACACGTGCTGGTGAAGTTACAGGTGCCTCCTCGAGTTCCTGTGGTTTGGACGAGGAGCTTGCCTCATCAACTACGTCATCGTCTCTCACATCTACGGTCTCGGGAATCTTCTCTTTTCCCTTGGACTCAACCGCGGTTTCAATCTCTTTCCCACTCCTCAATGTGATTGCTTGAACTCACTCATTCTTCGGGTTTCAATCTCTTTCCCACTCCCCTTTTCCCGGAAGAACTCCACTAGGTCTCTTGATCGCTTCCGCCGTTTGAGCCACTTGAGTGTCAAGTTTCTTCACATGAGTTTGAATGGCCTCGAATTTGCTATTGAGATCCTGATACATTCCTTCCACTTTAACGTTAATCTCATTAGCCGTCTTTTGTTGATTGACCATCAATTGTTGCATCATCGCCTCTAGCTTAGACTCTTGGCTGGGTTGAGGATTGTTGAATTGCTGTTTTTGCTGAAAACCGCCTTGGTTTTGGAAATTATTTTGTTCTCGGTCTTGCCCAAACTGCTGTCTCGGCTGATAACCGCCTTGGTTTTGTACAAACTGTTTTTGCTGGAAACCGCCTTGTGCATATGGCTTCCGTTCTTGACTTTGCATCCCTTGCTGTCCTTGGAAACCTTTAGCGAATATGCTCATGCCCTGATTTGGAACGGGTTATTTGGGCTGAAAACCACCTTGTTGCGGGTAAACTTGATCCTACGGGTTTTCAACGTTGGTGCTTCTGTATGAGAAGTTAGGATGATTTCTGTAGTTCTGGTTGAAACCTTTGTTGAAGAACCCCTGATTCTGTATGTAGTTCACCTCATCTTCGTACTCTTGTTCTTGCTCAGCACTCTCTTTGTAGAGTCCTTCCTCCCTAGTGTCTTCACAAGAGTTGACAACTTTTTGATTTCCTTTAAGTAGTGCTGCAAAGCCGTTAACCTTTGCGAAAAGCTCATCCATCCTTTGCGTTTCAGCACCACTCACGCGTCTCGTTCTGTCATACTCGGGATTTCGATGGCTTGAACTCGCATAAAGATTTTCAATAAGCTCATAAGCTTCCTCCTTGGTCTTCGTCATGAAGTTGCCATTGCTGGCTGCATTTAGACAATTTTTGGAGTCCCAATCTACTCCATCGTAGAAGATGTTCAGCACTTGCTCGTCGGAATAACCATGATGAGGGCATTCCCTTAGGTATTCTCTAAAACGTTCCCACGCTTCATTGAAAGGTTCACCGCCGTTTTGCTGAAATTGAGTGATCTTGATTCTGAGCGAAGCGGTCTTGGATTTGGTGTAGAATTGATCCAAGAAGGCCGACCTTATTGCGTCCCAAGAAGTCAAAGAACCCAGCTCTAGAGATTTGAGCCATCTAGCTGCTCGATCAGCTAAAGAGAAGGAGAAGAACTTGCATTTCAAATAGTCCGCAGGGACTCCATTTGAGCTTGTAGTGCTGCAAATCTCTTCGAACATTTCAACGTGATCCATGGGATTCTCCGAAGCTTTCCCATAGAACAGATGTCTCTCGACGAGAGCAATGATCTGAGGTTTGATCTCGAAGTTCTGCCTCTGAATAGGCGGTGGACGAATAGCGGTTATGTCCTGGTAAAATTGGTGAGGAGTGTCAATACCCCCGATCGGTCTGCGTGGAGGCTGTCTTTGATTCAACTGGTGTTGAGCAACAACAGCTTGCCTCCGAGCTTCAGCTCGTCTATGGACATCAGCAGCAGCAGCTGCTTGGTTTGCATTGGCATTTAGATCGCCATCTCCATCATGAGCAAGAGGAGGAGGGTTCAAGAGGTTCCCTTCCTCGCCATACTCGTGATGTTCGTCTCCATCAACAGGCAGATTTTGATTGTCCGGTAAGTTATCCATTTCTCTCCTTTGCAATCTAGCTCTGTTGTTTTCTCGTTCCACTCTTGCCAAATCTTCATTGTTCAACTCAAGCAGATTTTCAGAGCCTTGGCTTCTGGTCATGTACCTGAGATGCACGGAAAAGAGCAACAATAAAACGAGTTAGTAACGACAAAAAGAAATTCTTAGTCTGAACTTTCGTCCAAGACTCATAGGCAACGATTGGTCCCCGGCAACGGCGCCAAATTGATTTTCAGTGTGGTTTCACCAAGTCAATTAATAACTAAAATGCACATTATATCGCAATCATAACGGTTGTCGATTGTAGCACTTTAGGATCGAATCCACAGAGATCAATGTTACGACTATGAGAACGCATGATGAAATTAAAGCTAAGACGAATGATAGATTTTTTGGTTTTACGGTTTTGAAACTAAGAACGATAACTAAAACGGTGCAAATTCAAATAGAGAAAACGTTAAGCCTCGGGTGACGTTGCGGGAAATCACGAATAACGGTTAATGCATCTTAAACGGGGGTTAGCATTAAGAAACGTCTAGAACTCAAACCTAATAATAGATTAACCTTCTCCCGAAGAATTAATCTCTATGCTTTAAAACTATAAAGACTAACTCCCGTTGAATTCAAATGTTCTAAGCATGCTTCTCTAGTTCGATTTGATAAATTCACAAGAACGCCTTAACATCAACTCCCGTTGGATAAGGACGTTTTGCTCATCTAGGATAATTCCGGCATCTAGACAAACACTCTCGAAATGCCTTTTCACCTGAAATGACTCATAAAAAACTAAAACAATCGAAAAAGACTCGATTATGTACAAAAAACGTGAATCGGAAAACGTCAAAAACGCAACACATCAAACAACTGAGTAAAGCGTTGAAGACAAACATTGAAACCACAAATAAAACCGATCATGCCCTTAATTACAACTTCTCCTACCAAACCATACCACAATTTTTCTTTTTGCACTTTCTTGCTTATAGACATTGGTATAACTCATATTACAAAAATTTTGTGTTCGGAAATTTTACATCGAAAATTACTATAAAACTTAAGTAATACTCTTTTTGTTTCACACAAAATGTCATTTTGACACAATTCACGTAGATTAAGAAATTTTTAAAATATACAAATATATTCTTATTTAATATAATAGTAATTAAATATAAATGGTTTAAAGTACAAAAGTTATTATCTTTAAATAAGGGTCAAAAAAGAAATGGTGTAAGAAAAATTACATTGAAAAATAAAACGATATTCTTTTTGAAACAAATTAATAAGTTTTTTTTGTTAATCTAGAAGTGTTTCCAGGTTTTATAAGTTCAAATTAATCTTCCAGAGGCCCAACTAACCGGTGCACGCCTACAATTTTTAAGAACGAACATTGATGGCCAAGCGGAATCGAACTCAGGGGTAAGGCACATATCCATACCAGCCAAATCGGCTACTACGGGGATAACCACGTTTGGTTAACAAAATAATAAGTCTAAAAGCGATATTTTTTGTGAAACGAAAAAAAAGTATATAAAGACTATGGATAAATTTATTCATTAGCGACTGATTTTGAATTTAGAAAGTCAAAAACTTAATATAGTATCATAATTTAGTTTGTCGTTTTGGTTTGTAAATGACCCATATAAAATTTATTATTGGTTTAGGGCGGAATTCTTCTGAAATTTTAGAACCATCACGATGAGACGTGTTGAAATCTCACATAGAAAATTATGATAAAACCTAAATACTATATAAAAAATATGGACCAATTTTCTATTGTTAGTTGATTTTATATTGAAAACCTGCGAAATTTAAAACTTTGAAAAGTGTCTAACGTGTCGTTATTCTTAACGAATCTCACCATTGCATTTATGTTTTTTCATATTCTATTCAAAGTGGTATATGATGTTTCTCTGTATTTAGAGCTAATAAGCTTCTTGATATGATTAACCTTTTCACCAATCCATCTCGGCATAACCTCTATACAGAATCGATTGGACCGACGTACACTAAAATTCCGATATTATATTAAAATTTCTGTGACTTCGGGATCAAACAACATCGTTTTATAAGAGATTCGACGAATTGACCTTTAAAAAAAAAGCATAACGCTTTGATTAAATTACTGAACAAATAACCATGAACAATACAGATATAGAACTATAATTATTGAGTTGCACAAAAAAAAAAGAACTATAATTATTGATTACATGATGATGTGTTGTTTGTGGAGGGATGAAGAAGCCATTGATATTCATGATGATGATACCTACACTTGAACGATCTTGGATGCTTTGACGGTGAACACACGCACTTCTTCTTTCCACCGCCACCGTCACGGTGACCGGCGGTGGCTACAACCTCCGTGACCATCGTCTCTTCTGCCGCCGGCATATTTTCGTTGAAGCTCTCCGTAGGAATAACAATAGGGAGAATCTTTTTGTAACACATTTTTGTCTCACACTCAAATCAAGATGAAAGATTCTTCTTATTGAAGATTTTGTGTGTGTGGTGGTTTACCAAAAGAAGAGAAGTCGACTATAAATACTAGTCACTCTTGATGACAAAAAAATTGGAACTTAAAATATTTTAATTACATATTTATCCTTTAGGTATTGTGTAGATGATATATGTCGCGAAACAAAAAATTGAAACGTCACACGTGGCTAATGGTTTTGATGCACGTCTTGAGATTTGTACAAAAACTATGAGGTCGGAAACTTGTTCTAGTGTATATCTTCTGATCTTTATATTGAAAGGAATAATTTGATTTTTTTTTGTCGCCAGAATAATTTGATATATAGAAAAAATAGATATTGCTATGAGTTTTAATTATATAAATGAAATAATTATTATTAATAAAGTAAAATTTTGTTGGAAAAAGCAATCCACAGTAGTTCAAATACTTATTATTGAATCGGAGGACTCGATCGAGTTCGTATTCTTTTATCGTGATTTTAATTATAGTTGATCGCTGTAAATAATTCTATAACAATTTGAATCATGATTAAGCATTATAAATATTTTGAATGACAAAAAATACCTGACCATTCACGAGTGTTTTTGGTTCGAGATTCTCGATTACAAAGAAAAAGAAAAGTTTTTTGCTGAAAAATGTGAGCCCATCCATATTTTGGAGAATTATATGGTAAAGAGGAAATGAGGTGATTGGAGAGGATAAGCGGTGGGAATGGGCCGATTACGACATCACTTCCTCTCTCTTTGGGCTTCTCTTTGTCACTCATCCTCTTTAGATAAACTTACCTTTTTGAGGTTATATGTCTCACAATAAAAACTCTGTTTTATTTAGAGAAAAAAAAATTCATTTTTATATTTCTAATGATATTTTCCGTTGAAGATTTTCATGAGTGGTCCACTAGAAGCGATTCTTCATTTACACAAATTATTTATGAAAAAAAAAATATTTATTCATAAACTGATTTACACAAACTTTGTTGTCTTTATCCGTGAGTAAATAGTATTAAGATTCTTTTTTATATGTCAAAAATGTAGCGAGAAGATGTTTTAGTCATAAATTGCTTCTGATAAAAAAAGAAAGTCATAGAATGATAAAACTTTATATTATTTGTGTTTTTAGAAGTGATGTTTTGTAAAAAAATTCTCAAGACTAGTTTAGGATATGATTTTTAAAAGTTTTGGCCTACTTTTCAATACTTTTAATAAAGAACACCATTTTCTTTTTATCGCATTAATACTACTTCTTTTATTAATTTAGATTAATAGATGTTTTAAGTTTTTCATATATATTAAGAAAACAAATTAAAATTTGATTATAGACGATGCATCATTTTTTATGATTAACAATTTTTTATAACTCTAAACCAATAGTAATTCAATAAACTCAATTATTTGTCTTGAAGTTTATAATTCATCATCATTAACTAATAAAAATGCATAGAAAACTTTAAAAAAATTATTTTTTTGAAACTATTTTTTTTCTAAAACATCTATTAATTTGAAACGGAGAGAGTACTTTATAGTAGACGAACTATTAAAAGTAAGGAAAGAACTATAAAACGAATACGAAAACTCTGTTATTAAATCATTTTGGAAAAATACTCCAAGAAATTGAAATGGAAGTTAAAAAAGATATATCAGTTTTTTTTTCCAAAAGAAAGTAATATCTATCTATACTAAATGAAAAGACCTATTTGAGGCTCCTCAAGCTAAACACATCAGTTTTTTTTTAAAACGATGAGAGAATGCCACGTCAGCTTATCTCTCTTCTTCGAGAATTAGGAGAACATTATAACCAACTTACCAATAAGCAAGTTCTATTCTAACACATCAGATTAAAAATCGTTTCAGCGTGTATCTCTTCACCTTCTCTCAAAGTATGGTTTTAATCTTCCGTTCCATGTCAATGATTAATTGATATTTTCTCTTTGTAACTATCTCTACTTCCTTATTTTGAAGACCGATGAATAAGAGGAACTCGATGAAGATGTGTTCGATCCCTATTCGCGAACGATCGAGTGTGGATTCGCCGTACAATTTCTTCGAAGCGATGAATAACTAAATCGGAGGTCCACATCCGCATCCGCATGTAACAAAATGGGTTCCCTGAAAAATTTCAAAATTCTTCAAATACATTTATGTGTTGTTCGATTACCGTTTCCTGATCATGTAGATCACTGTGAGCGTCAGAGCTGAAGCTAATACTGTTATACAGAGGCTGGTGTGATCTGGCCGTCGCCGCCGTCTTCCGTCACCAGCCAAGAATCAGAAGTCTCCTCCAACAGTGACCAGAGCATAATCAATGGTGGAGATCGGATCCCACGAGGCGAGATCCGAAGACGGAGGTTTTCTATGGGTAAGACACGAGTCTCTTCTGTGTCTCTTCTTCTCTAGCAGTTAAAAGCCTCCTTTTGTCTTTCAAAAAACATTCTTATAAACATGCTAAATGGCTTGAGATTCATGAAAAAAGAAGAGACTTAATTCCCGCAAAATCGATGCCAAATGTAGTGATCCGTTTATTAATTGTTGTAAATCACATTGGTTATTAGCATGTTCGGTTTCTCTATGATTTTTCTTCATTGAGTTTATGGGTGGTTTGAACAAGCTGTAAAATCAATTGAAATGGTGGTGGATTTTTTATGTTTAGGCTTAAATTTCAAGTGTCGTATGTGATTTGACTTTAACAAGTGATTGTTTCAATTGAGGGTAATAAAGCTTAAAATTTTAGATTCTCTCTTAAATTTATATAGCTCCAAATTTTAATTAGATAACATTTTTAATTATTACATGATACAAAAATGGGATAGAAGTCATCCTCTGTTTAAATGTTTGGCGATGTTTTTACATAAAGCATCATCTGTTTCAGGTTGGTTGTTGAAGATAGAAAATGAATAAGAAAAGATTACCCAATGAGGATGTGAGCTGACATAGAAAGTTCGTTATCGGGTTTATGTCGACAATTACATGTAATTTGTTATAGTTTCTCTATATTCACCATCCTCTGCTTTAGATTTTATCTTTTTATCTTTTTACCTTAAGCACTTAGATTTACTTAGGAAAATTTAAAAATAAGTAGGTAGAGAAGTACTAGATTTACCTCTCTTGATTATGATTTGGCTCCCTTATAGCTTATGGCATTTGATCAGTATTAGACACATCTCAAGAACTGGTTGTGTTTATATAGTATTAGCCAATGCCAATTATTGACTAATTAATAATGGTCTCGAGCAAGCAAGTTGTACTTATTATTTCTAAGAGCAGAGGAAACAAATAACAACAAACAAGTTGTATTTCATGGTTTCTCATTGTATGATCTAGGGAACTGACATTCATAATGTGTTTGTATGTTCAATATAAAAGCCACAAAGCACATCAGTGTTGGTTCGAGCACTATGAGGCCCAAGTCTCGATCTGTGAGTGTCTTTCCCTACGCAATTGACAACAGTCTCATATAGCTTAGGGCTAAGAGGAATCTGTCTCACATTCACCAGATTTAGATATGACATAAGAGTTATATAAAAAAAATTCATATATCTTTATCTAGCTCACTAGAGTCTATATCGATTGATATCGTAGTGGAAGATTAAGATGACGAAGATATGGGAATGCAATTTCAGACAATCCAATGCTCTCAACTTGCACCAGGCTCGGTGATGAACCAATCCGATTCGAAAGATTCAGAAGAATGGTCAGAAAGTTTCGATAGATTTGTAGCTTCAGCCTGGATGAGAGTATGTCTTCGGCTGCTGTGAAAGGATACAACGAGGAATAAGAAGCAGAGTATGGATCGGTGAAGATGAGACAAATATGCCTGGGTAAATCTCAGATCTATCATTTTTCGGGTAAGAGAAGCGTCAGAGAAAGAGATAGTTCTCGATTAGGTTGGGCTCATGTAGTTTTACTAGATCAGCTTTGCCTGCTCCCCCTGCACATGTATAAGTATAGTTCATTTCTATTGTACTGTGAGTATCATGAAACGTTGCGATTTCACTTATGTCACATGAACTCTTCTCGTGTTCATTAATTTAGATTATTGGACAATATAGACTAAAGATTGACTAACTTGAGATGTCGTTCTTCTATAGTTTCGAAACTGGTTTCATATTATGTGTGCTTGATAGACTTCACTTTTGCAATTGCTAGAGTTGGAAAATAAACCCAATTTAATAAACGCAAATACAACCACACAAAATAAGCTAAATAACAGATGTAAATAATAAATATTTAGATTATTAGAAACACATAAGACAAGATTGCAAGCTACTATCTAAACACTAATTTTCATATTTTGCCAGAATCGATTCTTAAGTCAAAGATATCATATACTTTTTCATATATTGTAGACATAATACGTTAAAGACATAAAATACTAAATCACATATAAATAGATATTACCAGCTAAGTTATACACTAAAATAATAATTTGTAAAAAAAAGTTTCTCTTATTAGACATACATGTATATAAACAATATATAAACAATCCGCGCGTAACGCGGAACAATCCCTAGTACCAGTTGAAAATTTAAGTGTTCAAGCGAAGCAAGTTCCAAAAAAAAACTTTTGATACGAAAGAGAATCAACATAAAAGCATAATTAATCTTAACTAAATAAAAATTAACAAAAAAGAAACTGAAAAAAAAAACAAACTCAAAGAAGAGAGACTCCACAAATAACAACAACCATATAAAGACTACAATCTATGAACATTCCACGAAGAGCTTGATACACAACAACTCCTCTTTCTAGAAGCTTCTCTGCATCAGACCAATTTTCTCCATTATTACCATCTTTACCCTTTCCTTCTTCTTCCATTTCATGGCTGGATCCTCCTCCAGAAACTTCCATGGTGAGATAAGACATTACTATAGCACAATCTGTAAGCAGAAGCAACCAAAGAGGTCTCAAAGCTAAGATAGTGTCTGATCTTATGATGTTCAATCTCGGGAGTAAAACAACAAAGGCAGCTATTATGAGAGAGCTTAAACTCCGACTTCTTTCTGAGCTTATGATGCTAGCACTGAGTTTCTTGGAGCTGAAGAAACTCCTAGGTCGTTGGCTTTGACTCTTTACTGTTCTTGTTTCTTCTGGTTTTGTTGGTTCACTTTTTATGGGTTTGTGAAGAGCAGTGGAGAGTTTTGGTTCTTCCCTTGCCTTTACTTCTTCTGCATTCATCAAGAGTATAAATTAGAGACAATAGCCTTTAACCAATTAGCTATTCAGGGCAATCAGTTAATGGTGTTTTACTAGTAAGCGCTTATAATAAGTGACAATATATAAAATATAAAATACTGTTTTTTTACCCATAAACTATTTCAATAAATTTTAACACAAATGTGTTAGGAGTCTCACTTCTAGAATAAGATGAAATCTAAAATAATATATGTAAAAGATATAGGAACCAATTCATTCATAGTCGTTTCAAATTGTAAATCCATGAATTTAACTTGATAGCAAATCATGCATGACCTGATGTGGATATTGTAATAGTAGAATTTGATTCAAGATATATCGATAAGATCTATCATTTCGATGATGCATATTAGGACTATAACATATGAAGTAAGATGAGATCTAAAGCAATAGAGAAGATATGCCAATACACTCATACACATGAACCTTAACAAAGTGCAATATGCAAAATGGAGTTTTTTTTTTGTTTTGTTTGGTTTTGAGTTTGCTAATTAAAAATTTTGATTGCTTAAAACACTAAAATTATAATTTCACTTGATAAAAAAGAATATTAGTCTAACATGTAAACGTAAAGACAAAAAGAGGTATCATACAAGGATAAAATGATAGAGCAAATATAGTTAAAATTTGTGTACCTTTGAATTGATACTTAAGAGATGGGCTTTCTTGAATCAGATGGTGATCAGATTGAGTCTGTGGCATGAAAGATTCGCTGTATGTACGTTGGTGAGAAGCTGATGATGAGGAAAAAGATGACGGCGACGAAGGATCAAGATTATGTAATTGGCCTGTGATTAAAGCTAAACGATCTGATCCTCTTTCCATTATTCTTCTTCTCCTTTCTTCTCTATCCATCACCATCTTCACTCACAAAGAAAAATGAAAAAGAAAATGAAAATGTGGAAAACAGACGACAACAAAAAAAGTTATAAATTCAGAGGAGGAATTGTTATCTTTCTTAGCTTTTGAAACCCTCCAAAATAAGGATTTTCTAAAAGTAGAAAGGCTAAAGAATAGTTCCCGTCGGCTAAATTTAGAATGTGTAAAGATCAGTATTCTCTTGAGTAAAAAAAGAAAAAATCTGTATTGAATTAAGAAAACGACCTTCTGATCCGAAGTCAGACGCGCTAATCCACTGCGCTATGCGGTCAATTTATTATCCGTCGATTTAAAAATTATTTAATTACTCTTTAGTTTTGAGTATGTTCTTTCCTCGCAAGAACTTGGGGCAATACGAGCCTAGCCTCTTTATTATTTGGGTATAGGCCTTTTATAAACGGGCTCTTTTACGATTAAGTTGGCCTTTCAGAGGCCCAACCGATAGTGGCAATTTCGTAAATGTATTACTCAGTCGTTCTTAATTCTTAAGCAAAAACTCCTTTTTTATGATTTTAATTTTTTGTCTTTCTTTTATCACACCGAGCTAACGTCGTTCGTTCTTCGATCTCCGATTTACAGATTTAAGCGATAATACGAGATCCGAAGGGCACAGCCTTCCTCCGCTTAATCTGTAAATATGGTGAGTAGTGAAAATCTTTCCTCTACTTTTTGTTCTTCTCAGATCTCGAGTGAATCTGTTTACGATGCGATCTCGATTTCCTGTCCTTCTTCTGTGATTAAGCGTAATCTGAGTGAGATCGTGTAATCTCAGATCGCATGTTCCGCTTCGATTTCTAGAATCCGATTTGAAATTTTCGTGCTGTGTTGCTGTCGATGGCATGAAATCGAGTGTAGCCTCTTGACATTTGGATCATGGCCGTTGCATATTGAGAAGATCTGGAATTTTTGGGTTTAGGTGCACACGGGGTGCAGAAATTGTTTGCGCTATGTATTGGGTTTTAGGCTTTTAGCTGTTTTGTATATATTTGTTTGGTTAGAGTTCCTTGTTGTTACTATTGCAGGAATATTGGTAAAATTTTGTTGTTTAGAGTGTTTTTAATTTACGAATGTGTGATAGAAGGAATGTATCTTTTTATTTTTACGATCATATTTGTTTAGTGTAGTACTGACTACTGGTTTCTGTCTTTTTGTTGAAACAGCCTCTCAGACTCGAGATCAAGGTATTGTTTTACTATATATCTATGTTGTATTTTGGGGATTTCTTTTAGATCATTCACTCTGGTTTTAGGCTGTGTTAATTATTTGATTTGCGTTGTTTTTGGATCAGAAAAAATTAGCTCAAAGGTCTGAGAGAGTAAAATCTGTGGATCTGCATCCAACGGAACCATGGTAATTTCTAGCTCTGATTGTGCTTTCTTGCATCTTAGTTTCATGTTTATTCATATTTAATTTTCGTTGTAGTGATTGAAAGACGATTTCTACCACTTGGGTATCCCTAATTTTGTGGAGTTGCACCACTTTCGTTTCTTTTATAGTTTTGCACCTTTATTTTCTGCTACTCATGACTGGAACCTGATATCACATTATTTTGCAGGATTCTAGCAAGTTTGTATTCTGGAACCTTGTGTATTTGGAACTACCAGACACAGGTGGGTGAATAATTTGATTTTTTTTTTTATCTGTTTCCTTATGCACGTATTGTAGAAGAAACTGTGTGTGAAATCGAATGACCAAAAGTGCAACTGAATGTGTCTTTTATTCGTGTATTCTATTAGGTTTCACAATGTTTTCATAGACTTTTAGGCTGTTTTATGATTTATGCAACTTCTTGTAATCTTGCTTGATAATCCTCAGGTGATGGCAAAATCCTTTGAGGTGACCGAATTACCAGGTATACAGCTTTCTTTCTTTTGCTTCTTTAGTTATAATGTTTTTATTTTAATATTTCTTGATGTATGTACTATAGTCTTGTTTAGTTTGTTACTTATTCTGATTTCTTATAATATGGACTTTGCAGTTCGGTCAGCCAAGTTTATAGCGCGAAAGCAATGGGTTGTGGCAGGAGCTGATGATATGTATATTCGTGTATACAATTACAATACCATGGACAAGGTTAAAGTATTTGAGGCTCATTCAGACTACATTAGATGTGTGGCTGTTCATCCAACCCTTCCATATGTGCTGTCATCTTCTGATGATATGCTCATAAAGCTTTGGGACTGGGAAAAGGGTTGGGCTTGCACTCAGATATTTGAGGGACACTCGCACTATGTGATGCAAGTCACATTTAATCCAAAAGACACCAACACTTTTGCCAGTGCATCACTTGATCGTACCATAAAGGTGCTGAAATGGTCTATGCTTGTAATATTATTATGGCTTAGTCCGCATAAGGTTCTGAAAAGCGTTAGCTCATTCTATGTTTACATGCTTGTTCATCTTCAGATTTGGAATCTTGGTTCCCCAGACCCAAATTTTACATTGGATGCCCACCAGAAGGGAGTAAATTGTGTTGATTATTTCACTGGTGGTGATAAGCCCTATTTAATCACCGGCTCTGATGATCACACTGCTAAGGTCTGCATCCTGTTCACTACTCTGCAAGATGATACATTTCTACTGGACATTATGTGCTTTCAGGTTATTTACTAGTTGAATTTCGGGCATCAGGTCTGGGACTATCAAACAAAAAGCTGTGTCCAGACCCTGGACGGGCACACACACAATGTATCTGCTGTATGTTTCCATCCAGAGCTTCCAATTATAATCACAGGTTCTGAAGATGGCACCGTTCGCATTTGGCATGCAACTACGTACAGGTAATATGAATGGTTTTTTTTGTTGGACATTAATAATTTAATGCTGCTTATGCCTACCTAAACATTTTCCGTTGGGCTTCATTCTTGTGCACCTATCCACAATTACCAATTTCTTCTATTGTCCTTCCGTTTGTATTCCAAATTTCCTAATGTCTATTTTTTCTTGCAGGCTAGAGAACACATTAAATTATGGCCTCGAGAGAGTTTGGGCTATTGGTTACATTAAAAGTTCACGCCGGTAAGTTTTTAGATTTTTGCTCTCTCCTCTTATCAATATTTCGATGCTTTTCAGAACTGCTGTCTGGAAGTAGATTATCTCTCTCAGTTGTTAGTAAAACAGTATTCATTGAATCTTTGCTTCTGGCGTTCAATTTTTTGGCACCCTTGTGGTTGTTTTTGTTCTCCCTAACTTTGACGATCTGTAAAGATTAGGGTTCTTAGATTTGTTAGAAGCGATATTGAGAGCTCTACTTGTTTTTATTACTCCTTTGAATTGTCCTGCGAGACCATAAACCTTGTTGTTTTCACTTCACAGGGTTGTGATCGGATATGATGAAGGAACCATCATGGTTAAACTTGGACGAGAAATTCCTGTCGCTAGCATGGACAATGCTGGAAAAATCATATGGGCTAAGCATAACGAGATTCAAACTGCAAACGTCAAAAGTATTGGTGCAGATTATGAGGTATAGGCCGTACTTGTAACTCATATACTGTGGCGTAGGATGACCAATTTGTTTATTTGTTTGCCTGATGGTATTAAGCTTTTCTTCTCTACCTTAGGTTACTGATGGAGAGAGGCTGCCCTTGGCTGTTAAAGAGTTGGGGACCTGTGATCTTTACCCACAAGTGAGTGTTACTATAGAACACTTGATCCAATGGTTTTGTGATGCTTTGGCTTATTATGTACTTTATTTAGGCAAGAGATTTTCTGCTTAGCTGGTATGATTGCCATGTGCCTCACAGTTGTGGGTCTCTGTTTACGCCGTGTCATCTTTAGAATATATATCTGTTCTTGGCTTATTTGTGTCTCATATGTGGTACTCTGACTCTCAGAGCTTGAAGCACAATCCTAATGGGAGGTTTGTCGTAGTCTGTGGTGACGGGGAGTATATAATCTACACCGCTTTGGCTTGGAGAAATAGGTCATTTGGTTCTGGATTGGAATTCGTTTGGTCGTCCGAGGGGGAATGTGCGGTTAGAGAAAGCTCATCAAAGATTAAGACATTTAGCAAAACTTTCCAGGTTCGTTACTCTCCTGTCTGTTCTAAAACGTTTTGTTAGAGCATGTTTCTATGGCTGTTGGAAGTATGGTTGATCTTGTCATGAATATATCTATTTTCGGATTTGGCTCATTCTCAAAACACACTTTCAGGAAAAGAGGAGTATCCGCCCTACTTTCTCAGCTGAGAAGATCTTTGGAGGAACATTGTTAGCCATGTGTTCAAATGATTTCATCTGCTTTTATGATTGGGCTGAATGTAGGCTGATTCAACGTATTGACGTCACTGTAAAGGTATCCCAGTTAACTTGGCTCAGTTTGTTTTGAGAAGTTTACTTTAAGACATTTTTGATATAGCAGAAGCTACTGTCATTACCTTCAGTTGGAGGTTGTCCTCGTTTGTTTCTTCTCTAATTCCTAGTGTTGCCCCATCATGTTTGCAGAATCTTTATTGGGCTGACAGTGGTGATCTAGTAGCCATTGCTAGTGACACGTCATTCTACATCTTGAAATACAACGTGAGGATCATGTCTAACAAATGCTCTTAATCTGTGAATTTTTATATGCAATTCTTGGACTGTCCAAGTGCTTACTATTATGTTCCTGTTTTACAGCGCGACTTAGTTTCCTCACATTTTGATAGTGGAAGATCTACTGAGGAAGAAGGTGTTGAGGATGCTTTTGAGGTTCTCCATGAGAATGACGAACGTGTTAGGACAGGTATATGGGTTGGTGACTGTTTCATTTACAACAACTCTTCGTGGAAGCTTAACTATTGTGTCGGAGGCGAGGTATTGTGCATATCTCTTGGTTACTTTAATTTGACTGTTGTTTTTACTAGATTTTGATGATACTTGCTAACATCTTAATACTAGGTAACCACGATGTATCATTTGGACCGCCCAATGTATCTATTGGGCTATCTTGCAAGTCAAAGTCGGGTATTCTTGGTAGACAAAGAATTCAAGTAAGTTCCTAGATTTTGTGTGTTTATTTCAGATTGGTTTATAAGTTTCTTATGTCTGTTCTCCTGTTTTTTGGGGATGCAGTGTTATAGGTTACACTTTGCTGCTAAGCCTGATTGAGTACAAGACTCTTGTGATGCGAGGTGATCTAGACAAAGCCAGCGAAATTTTACCAACAATTCCTAAAGATCAGCATAACAGGTAATTGTATCAACTAGTATCTTAACTTCTATGTGTATATGCGATTCATTCTTTATCGTACTTTATCTCTTGTTGGGTGATATGCTTAGGTAGTGTTATAGTCTGATTATTCCCATGCTTATTTTGTTTCTTTAGGAAGGAATATTATGATTAATTTCTCTTAGAAATATGGGTATTTCGTGGATATTTCTCTTTATTTATTTCGGAAAATTTTCCACTTGTTAGTGTTGCTCATTTCTTGGAGTCACGAGGAATGATTGAAGATGCTCTGGAAATTGCGACAGATCCTGACTACAGATTTGAGTTGGCCATACAACTGGGTAGACTTGAAATTGCGCAGGTGTGATATAATGTGTGATGATTAAGATGCATTTTTACATCTTTTATAGTGGCGATATATTAATGTGTTTTGGATTATATGCTTGTAGGAAATTGCTGTAGAAGTACAGAGCGAGTCTAAGTGGAAGCAATTAGGAGAGCTAGCCATGTCCTCTGGGAAGGTATATTTTTCTCTTTGCATTTCTTCCTAATAATGATAATAGAAATACAAAAAACCTTTAGTGTAAATGATATATGAGTTGAATTACGTTATGATTCTGAGGTTTTGTTTGATAATGTGAGAGCAGAGAGCAATATGATCTTAAAATAGCAAAAGTCTCTGTTTCTTGTTTCCTGGCTTCATCTCTGATGTGCAGATTTCCAACTAATTCTTTGCGTTTGGATGTCATCATGACAGCTGCAAATGGCAGAAGAATGCATGAAGTATGCGATGGATTTGAGTGGTTTGTTACTGCTTTATTCTTCTCTGGGAGACGCTGATGGTGTTTCAAAACTTGCAACACTTGCTAAAGAACAAGGGAAGAACAATGTCGCCTTTCTTTGCCTATTCATGCTGGGTAAATTGGAAGATTGTTTGGACTTATTGGTGGAGAGGTAACTCATTAGTATTCACTTGGGAGTTTGGAAAATCAAATTCTTGCACATTTGGTTATCTGTGTGACAACGTTTTCTTTCTCCAGTAACCGGATACCAGAAGCTGCTCTGATGGCAAGGTCATATCTTCCAAGCAAAGTTTCTGAGATAGTAGCTCTTTGGAGGAAAGATCTCAGCAAGGTTGTTTTTTGTCTTTATTTTTAATGTATTGTGGTCAAGGAGAAAAAAAGTTATGGTTTTAAGTTGCCTTTCACTTGTCTATAGGTTAATTCAAAAGCAGCAGAATCTCTGGCTGATCCTGAGGAGTACTCAAATCTTTTTGAAGATTGGCAAGTTGCTCTTTCCGTTGAAGCAAAAGCTGTAGAGACAAGGTAATTTAGCAGCGTATCATTTGTACCTACTGCATCCTTGTATTGATATTTCCGCATGATTACACAGTGAGATGCTTAGACCTCTCTTAAATCAGACTATTCTTCATTTACAGGGGAGTTTATACAGCTGCAGAAAATTATCCTAGCCATGCTGATAAATCTTCCATGACCCTCGTGGAAGCCTTTAGAAACTTGCAAGTTGAGGAAGAGGAATCACTTGAAAATGGAGATATCGATCACGAGGTGACCCTTTTTCTTTTCCAACCAAGTGACTCGTTTACTTTAAGTGCTAGTTATCCCGTGTAATTAGTTGTTAAACAACAACTGCTTTTTTTGTTCTTCTCAGGAGGTAGTGGCAGAAGAAAATGGAGATGAACAAAAGAATGATGAGGATGTAGAGGAAGAGCACGAAGAAAAAGAAGCAGACGAAGAAGACGGAATTGTTGATGGTGACTCGACGGATGGAGCTGTGCTTGTTAACGGAAGTGAGGCTGACGAAGAGTGGGGTACGAATAATGAAGGAAACCCATCAGCCTAATAGCAAGTCGGTCAAGGCCAGTGTTGAAAAGTCTGAAATTTTTTTGTCTTGGGTGATTAATTTGATTCCCCGAAATGCCGTCTTCTAACATATTTTTCCCATGTTTCTGTGTGTCGTCTGGTTTTGAAATCATCGCGTTTCATTGCAACCTTAGGAACATAATACCAAAGTTTTTTTTGCGACATGGCTTTTTGGTTTTAAAACCGAGTATCTGCTTCATCTTTTGATAACTCAACATGTCTGGGGTTTTAACGGTTCTTCTACTTTTTAACTTATCGATCTTTCGGGTTTCTTTGTTTTCTTGCAGTGCTTACACCGCGTCAGTAGAGTTTACAGTTTATATGGGAATGGCCAAAGTTGAAGCAACAATGGATAGGTGATCATTTTCGAGCAGCCTGGAACCACATTCATTCAAGTATTTTGAATCCGTTTGTAATAAAAGTTTTTTTTTTTTTTAATATTTTAAGAAAAGTTTTTGAGGATTTAGATGAAAGAGAGTTGAGGGAAATGCTAGTGTTCATTTCCTTATTGCGTCTTTTGCACTCATAGGAGGGGGATTCTTATTATTATATGGTTTCTTTTTACAAATATCTGCTTTGGATTTCATCTGATTTTTTGTAAGCTGATCCTGTAAAATGATTTGTTTTATTATAATCGTTGCATAATTCTTTTGAAGCCTTTTTTTTAACCCATCAGTTTGTCTCCTTTTCACTGTTTTCTTGCGGTTTTATTTTTTAGATATCGTGAAAGAATTTAGTTATTTCATGTTCTTGCATAGCAACACTTTAAAAAAAATTTGAACCTAGGATTGAGTAATATATTCGTTGAATTTGGTCAAAGTAATCGAAGAAAAATCAATTTAAAAAATATAATATATAGAGAAGGAGATATGTACCATTAGTGACAATAATAATAATAAATTCACAAATTCGTCGAGAAACAAAAAATAATATATTGAGTTCGATGTCCTCCTTGTATTAACCTCTCGAGCTTCCTCCTCTTCGTCTCTGACCACTTCGCTCCGGCGTTAGGTTTTTCTTCTTTCTGCTACTGCTCCTTCTCCGTAAGTCCTTCCCATTTTCTCGTCGCCGGTTACTATGGTCGTATCTTGGGTTTTCTCCGTTCCCGGTTTCTCGGAAATGTTTTTTTTCTTCTTTTCTTTGTCAGGGCTAGCTGCTCTGATTCTAGGGTTTTGACATCTTGTTGTTTGTTCAGTTTGCTGTAGAAATAGATTCCGGTTATTTCTTTAGTTTTGTTCTTTATAATTTGTTCTGAAGATTTGGGTTTTTGGGATTTAACTTGTGTTGGGATGGGGAATTTCAAATTTCTTATTCACCATCGAATAATTTGTGGCTTGCGTTGGGATTACGCGGTTGTTGCATTGCTTTAGATTTTCGAAGCAAGCAGGACTTTGAATGTACACCTTAGATTTTATGTTTCTTAAATCGAAATTGCGTTTGAAGCTGTTCGTCTTTCCTCCGATTCTAAAATCCCTTTCATCTAGGGTTTTGATGTCTGCTCGTTTTTGTTTTCTTTTTCTGTTCTGACTCTTCAGTGTATCGATTCCATTTGTGCAACTCCACTATCTGAATCAAGGACGAACCGTTTATAGAATGAGGATAACAGATCTACAAGTCTCTTTATTGCATTTCTCTAATTACATCCGTGTTCTTTGCATGAATTTCGAGGATATTTGTATAACTCTTATGCGTTACTCGGTTTCTTCCTTCTGCTTCTCTATTTCGTTAATGCCTCTGTAGTTTTCAATTTTCTATTTTGAGGTTTCGTGCTCTTAGATTTGGCATTATTAAGGGTGTGTTTTTGAGTATGTCTTATGTGTTTTTTAGCTTCGGAATTAGGTTTTTGTTTGTAATATTTTACCTCTGTGTCCAAAGATTTGGATTTGGTTATCTGTCTTTTAGTATCTCTGAGGAATATTTAATATTCATCGAAATTCTTTTGCACGTTTTTTTTTTTTTTTGGAAGGTAATTCTACAAGTGTCTCTCTCAAGCATATCAAATGGGGGACTCGGAAAACGCGCAGCAAGCTTCTAAAAAGAGAGGTGCCTTGAAGCAGCTGTCTCGTGAAAATCCAGGTCTTGATGATGAGGAAGATTCAGCTGAACTTGAGAGTGGAACTTTCAAGAAGGCCAGTGATGAGGTACTGGCAAGCAGAAGGATTTTCAGAGTTAAGCGCAAAGAGCCATCAGCTCCTCCAGCTGCAGCACCCAATCCGTTTGCTGGAATTCAATTGGTTCCTGCTACTGCACCTGCTTCAACCGCTGCAGGAACAACTGCACCTCTGGCTGAGTCAAAATTGACTCCAGCTGAAGCAGTAGTTGAGGACGATCAAAAGGCAACTGATACCGGAGAGGAGGATGAAGTTGACAGTAAGAAGGTTGATGTCAAAGATTCTGCTGGGGATGAGACTGAAAAGGCTAAAGATGAGGATGATAATCGATGTGGAAAGACATCTGATAACCAAGTTACTGATGCTGATGTAGACCAGACGGTCTCGGGTGTTACAAACATTAGCAACGCCGTTGAAGGAACAGACCAGACTGAGGATCCTCTTGAGAAGGATTCAGGAGGTGATCAGACTGAGAGAAGAGAAGAAAGCGAAGAGGCTGATAAGAACGGTGATAATGGCGCTTTGAGTTCGTTCCAACAGCACTCTAGTAGCAAAAATGCATTCACCGGACTTGCCAGTACAGAGGCTTCTGGTTCTTCATTCTCATTCGGTTTGGTTTCTCAGGATGGTTCAACTGGTTCTGGATCTCTCTTTGGGTTTGGCCTTCCGAACAGCAATAACTCTTCCCTTTTCGGTGCATCTGGATCTTTAATTATCAAGAAGAGCGAAGGTACTACCTTCCCACCAAAGGAAGAGGTTTCCACGGAAACAGGAGAAGAAAACGAGAAAGTTGCCTTCTCAGCTGACTCGATAATGTTTGAATATCTTGATGGAGGATGGAAAGAGCGTGGTAAAGGAGAACTCAAGGTAAACGTCTCCAGCAATGGTGGTAAAGCAAGGTTAGTGATGAGAGCTAAAGGAAACTACAGGCTGATCTTAAACGCGAGTCTCTACCCGGAAATGAAACTCGCAAGCATGGACAAAAAGGGAATCACATTCGCATGTGTGAACAGTGTAAGCGAAGGCAAAGAAGGTCTCTCTACATTTGCACTGAAGTTCAAAGACCCAACAATCGTGGAAGAGTTTCGCGTAGCCATTGACAAACATAAAGACAGTAAGCCGATAGAAGAAAGCGCTCTTCCTCTGAAGACACCTGAGAACTCTCCAACAGCTACAGATGCTTGAAGAGGAAGGTA
Organism: Eutrema heterophyllum; assembly: GCA_002933915.1. Lineage (NCBI taxonomy): Eukaryota > Viridiplantae > Streptophyta > Magnoliopsida > Brassicales > Brassicaceae > Eutrema > Eutrema heterophyllum. The sequence continues at coordinate 1,742,923 of PKMM01049127.1, read as the reverse complement.
AAAACAAAAAGAAACGTGTAGAAACACTTTTCTTGGTATTGTGTCTTGTTTTGTTACTTTCAAGTAGTTGAATTTTGAGGCAGAGAAAAATAGAGATTTGAAGAAGTTTGTTGTTTTTATTTTCCATAGTTCTTGAGACTTTCTGGTTACCATGGGACGTCTTAAAATCTGCTTTCTGATCGCTTTATATGAACCATTTGAATGCGACTGTTGTTTATAATTTAGCAGTCAGGTTTCAAACTGGTTCTGAGTTTTCATGGTAAACTGTGGACCAGTCTTGTGGATTGGTATTTGATCTGGTTTTGTAAGGGTGGTTCTACAAATATCGGTTTACAAACTAGATCGGACCAGCCCGAAATATAGCAAGATCGGACCAGTCAACGAACGATTAGTCAATTGTACCAAATATTAATATGAGCCTTAAGAATTCATATGTAGCAATGATATTAGTGGGCCTGGGCCCTAAGCTATTAACATGTTACAAGTAAATTCTCTAGGCTTCCTAATAGGCGAGGAAAATCTTTGATAATTATTATCGCGTTGATAAAGGGGAATAAAGCCACAGATCGATTTTTTGACTAGATATGTCTGTTCGTTTGTTAACAGTAAAAATATTTACAGCTCATGGTAAAACATTATATATAGTTTGTGGTGAAATCGCACTACAAGAATAGTATTGATCAGTGGTGTTATATATTAAATTAAGGGAAAATGTGATGCAGAAAATGGTTTTTTTTTTTGGAACCTTTTCTGCATTAATTTAAATTTTTTTTTTTTTTTTCTAATACAACAATACTAAACCGGAAATAAACCAAACCATAATAACTCAGTGGGCCTGGTTAGGAGCACTAAACCAAATTATAATTGAAACCGTAAACCGGAACCAAACCAAAGTCGAATCGAGAACAAGAACCGGAGCAAAACCAGAAGCTTGGGAACCCTAGCCGCCGCGGATCAGAAAACTTCCACCGCAGAGAGACCGCCGCCGCCAATCGAAACCACCACCACCAATCAAAGCCACCAACCGAAAATAACCACCAGTCAACTCCATAGCCGGGAACCGCCAACACCTTTCAAGCTCCACCAACCCAGAAAATGGTGACCCACTTATCTATTGTTTCTATAAATTAAATTCGTCTGGCTCTGTGTCTACAATAATTTCGACAATGTCAAAAGAATCACAACCAGTAGAAACTTGAAAGTAAGATATTCAGATTTTATTTCAATTACTAAAAGACTGGACCAAAAACCTGATTATCTTTCATAATTTGTAGTTAGTAGTATACAAGTTTCATTTAAAGATAAACTCATTATATAGAAGCACTCATCATATTTGATTTAGTAAACTTATTGAAGAAGATTGGTTAGCTTAGAGACATTAATACTTGCTCAAAAAAAAGGTTTACATTAGTTAGGAACCACTCGTCAACTTTTTTTTATAAATGGTACAGTTTCTGTTTTTCCATATAAAAATATTGGGGATTCTTATAAATTACAAACCAATTTGCAAACCATATTTTGATGCATGATCCACAAAATGTTGCATTACTCATTAGTTATGACAAAAGACACATCACAAATGAGGATATTGGCCCAACATGTTTCTCGTCTTTTGGTTAGTATCAACTATCAACTATCAACACAACCAGTTACAAAACAAAAACAAAAAAAAAACTATCAACACAACGACATTATTGGGCCTCTTCCATTTCATTACAGGTTTCATTTTGGTTCTATAACTTCGTTTGGTAAGTTTCAGAAAAAAAATATGGACGTTAAAAAAAAAATCAAAAACTTTAGATGTTTTTTTCTTTCCTTTCATCAGAATTTAGATGTTTTTCATGCAAAATATTGCATTCAGTTCTAATTTTGTCATCCTACGCTCAAATTATTACAAAGAGAAATGAAAGGATATATATATATATATACATTGTTGAAAGAAAAAAAATATGTGACTAAGGTTATATATTTATACGATAAATTTTAATGCATGTTTAGATAAAAAAAAACCAAGAAATGTTGATCTAGTAACAGTGTTCGAATGGTGATATGATTATGATTATCAACGTGGGTCTAGGTCAAAATAAAATCTCATCAATATGGACTCGAATAATTGGTCTCTCCTGGCATTTTTATGGTACCAAAAAAAAAATCTATTAGCTTATAAATCTCAGCCACAAAGGAAATATCTAAGGCTATATATAATGATCCTTATTTATTTATTTATTTTTGGTCGAAAATGATCCTTATATTAAATGGCAATTCAGTAACTCTTGTACGTATGGTAAAAATCTTGTTGGACTAGGGGCTATTTTTTTTTGTATTGTATCTATATATTTGATATAATTATAACGGAAGCAGTCATTCTTTTGCAAACTTTTTTTTCTATTAATACCGAAGGATTCTAGACCACCGGCTATCTCTTGTTATTTAAGGTCCATACAATGACCAATTACCACCATTTTTTCAGCAAACTTTCACATTAAAAATTGATCAATAAGATCAACCAACAAAATCAAACAACCGGACTGCAAACATTTGGTAGATAACTATTTGATGTAATACTTTAGCAAAAAAAAAAAAACTATTTGATGTATAATAGAATGTCTCAATTAGATTGTTTCGCAGTTACATTAACCTTTGATAATAGTGTTGTTTTTTTTGGGTATGATAATAGTGTTGTTTTTCTTCCAAATAAACAATTAATATGATTTTTTTTTAATTTAAATTCTTTGATGTAATAGATACTAGTAATTTTACCACAGGTGTCTCGATTAGATTATTTCACACTTACATTAACTTTTGATAATAGTGTCGTTTTTATTCAAATATAATTGTCTTTTAATTTATACTAGTATATAAATCTGAATCCGAATTTGTTTACGTTTAACGTTTAGATTAACACTTATCAAAATTCATTATTAGATATTGAAACAGTTAAAAGTTGGTTGGGTCCAAATGCATGCACGCAAGGAAAATATGCAACACGTTAGATTGTGACCATAACTAACAAATCTCAGAGTCGCAGTCATGAATGGGGATAAGGCTATCCCTCTCCATATAAACCCATCATATTGTGTAGCTTTATATTCTTCAAAAAGACAAAAAGAGTAATAATTGCTGATTTTTTTCAAAGCCAATCACAAATGTCGCAGAAAAGCTTCTTTATAGTTTATCGCGTTTTGATGAATATCACAAGTGGATTGTTTTCTTTTCCTCGTCTAAAAGAATGTAAAAATTCATTTGGTCGAGTGGTTAGTGATTAATTGTAAAAATGTGTATATCAAAGTCACATCTCAGAATACGCAAAACGTTTGCGCAATATGGATTCTAGTTTCTGATCAGTACCGTTACATAATGAAGAAAAAAAAAAGATGTCTAACGATATCGATCACCAGGTTTAACCGTTTAAACATACCCGAAAAAAGAAAAAAGTACATTACCGGTTTGAGTTCCGGAACCATATTACATAGTTAAATATGTTTATCACCTACCATAGTTTACTTGTAAAGATTTTGACCGTAGACACGTTAAAAATTCTAAAACTATAATGTTTTATAATGCATCAAACTATTAATATACTATGTGATATCCCACATGCACTCATAAATGGGAATGCAATTTATTTTAGAATATTTATTAAGTTAAAATTTTTTTTAAAATAAATTATCTAACATGAAATATAATATAATACAGATGGTTTGATATGATTTTGGTTTGAGTTTTAATCAAATACATTCTTAATCATTTAAAAAAAAATATAAGTTATTTATCCAAAAATATAGGTTTTAGATCAAATTTTCTTTTTCGGTTTGTTTTGAATTTGGATTTGATTTTTCATCATATAAAATATAATGAATCCGTCTAAATCATATTAAAATAGTGTTCGATATTTGAATCAATTATTTTGGTTCATATCATTCTGTCTGGGTTGAGATTAGTTTTTAACACTGATTATTGTTTTTTAAGAAAAAATTATACACTCATTTCCAAAATTATATAAGAAATATGGTATTTGGGTTAGTCATCATAATTGTTAATTACTTGTTTTTTTGGTTAAATAATTGTTAATTACTTGTCGACTGAAAGCATAGAAAATATTTGTATAAAAAATACAAGTTCGTTTTATCTCTTTCATCAACCAATATGAGGTCTAATGTCGTTTTGAGGCAACCCAGTATCGCTGAAGTTCCACCATGACAAACAAACTTAACCAACCAATGAATCTAAAAAAAACAACCTGAATTATATTTTTAGCTGTGAGAATTTTAAAAATAAAATGACTTCACAATTATTACCAATCATATTTTTTTAATATATTTCATGTTTTAGATTTATTAAAAAATACGGTGAGTGGATTATTCGATGATTTCATTCATCGTAAAAGGATTAGTAGGATGATAAAAGTTCCGATCATCTCCTGATTATATAAAAAAAATCTTTTGATGTATAAATTGGGTCAACATTTTATCTATTTTAAGAAAGGAAATCCAAGCCCACTGCCTCGTGTAAGAGTTATTGTAGTGACATGTAGTGTTGTTAGATAAGGTTACAAATATATTCAATTCATGATATTTTTTTGACCAAGACAACACTCTCGCATTTGTTCCACCATTTTTTAGTTACATCCTTTAAGGAAAAAAATAATGTATATATATATATATATATATATATATATATATTAATATTCCTAAAAAAAATGGATCATATAGTTATGTATTTTTACCAGAACTTCTCTATATGTAACTTTGAGCTTATAAACATCATTAAATTTATATATTTTATTATTTAGTATATACCGTTTTGCTAATAACCATCCATTTTATGAAATGTTGCATTTTTAAGCAGTTATGTATTTTCAACTCTGCTTATTATGTTTTGGATTTTAATAACTAGCAACATTCTTTCATTCATGGATCTTCATTTCAGAATGCACTTATATTCTACTTTTAATTAGCAATGTATATTCACTAAAATCACCCTTCTAGTATTTCTAAATTATTCCAAAGTATACATCATTTTAATATTGTAAAACTTCCTACAATTCTTGATTTGACTAAAGATTTTTCAAACTTTTATAAAAAAAATGTATATCAATTTAAGAATGCACTCAAATAATAATTTTAATAAATAACGTCATTTTCTTATTTCTAAAATATTCCAAAGTATACATCATTGAAATGATTGTAGATATTCTACAATTCTGGATTTGAGTAAGAATTTTTGGAATTCTTATAACAATATTGAGTTTTGACTAATTTTAAATATAATAAAACTAATGAAAATTCCAACTGTATTTTTCTCTGAAATGGGCAGTTCATACATGGAGGTTTGGATTTAACAATTTTATATGGCAACATATATGATTTTGTAATTTCAATAATGATTTTTTTTCTCTTCTTCATTTACATCGATTTCTCATGAATTTTTTCTCTATAAGAAAAAAAAATCATGTGCTTGCTTTTCTTTTTGCATAAAGACTGCAAATACCGTTATAATTATGTGCTCATACATATTATAATTGTTTTGCATAATTCCAATATTGGCAATTGATTCTATTATCTTTTTTTTTAATAGTTTTCCTTAGTTTTTTTTTTTTTTTAAGTTTTCCTTAGTTGTTTATGAGTTTTAACCTTAAGTATCTAATGTTCATTTTTTTTATACAACTACATAAAAGTATATTTTCATAAAGCAACAAACTTACATATATTTTACATTCGCATTCTTAAAGTACCAAATTTTACTACTACTTAACTAATGTTTTTATTATGTAACTTTTTAATATTGTGAAAAATATTTTTGAAAATCAAATCTTTTCAACTTTGTATTTTTTCACTTTTAACCATAAGAATCTAGAAAATGTATCGGAAAATCACGCATCTTTATCATCATTTATTTATTTTTCTCTTAATAATAAAAATTCTTAAAAATATTTCGGAATATATCAGCTTTTTATCATAACTTTTTGATACTTTTCATTTATAACTAACAAGTTTTTAATAATCATAAGAAAATATTCTCAAATGTCGTGTATTTTCATCTTTTTTACATTTTCACTTATAACCGTAATAATTATAATAAAAAATTTGGATATTTACATATATGTATCATCACTTTTTATTTTATATATTTTTATAATCGTTTTTAATAATTTTTCATTTAAATTTAGTATAAGACATTTTTCCCTGCAATTTCTCAGGATTGGCGAAATGACTACATTGTCCTTGTAACCAAAAAGAAAGTAGTTTTTGTTTGGGCACGTTTTTTCCCTCTTCTCCAAGTGGTGGTTAACACTACTAAGTAACGAACTTTGTCTACCAAAAAAAAAAAAAAAAAAAACGTAAGTAACGAACAAACAATTTTGTCACATTTTCCTTATTTCACAACGGTCTTTACCAGCTTTATTAGGACAAAATCCCAAAAACATCTTCACCAGCTTTTATTTTTTTCTCTTCATTTTAAATTTTTATATTCATTTTCTTTAAAGTGCTTCTCTATTATTGAAAAAAACAATGATTATAGTTCGTGTAAACTATAGATTATATTGTGACATATTACGATTTCAAAATTTCATCATTCAGATTCCAGCTCATGTATTTGTTCTTGAATAAGAATTTATTTGTTTTCTCAACTTTTTTTTTTTCCTGTGGAAAGCCAATAAATATGTTTTTGGCGCAGTAAAAACCAATTAATACGTATTTATAATGCATTTTCATTTTATACATTATAGGATTTAATAGGGCCGGGATTTAAATCTTCCAGGTATTTTTAATCAACACCGCAGTTGATGCTTAGGTTGCATTTTGATTTTGTATATGATTGTTCATTCTAGAAATATAAATCTGAATTTTTGAGTTAGAGAATCTAGATATATCAGTTTTGAAATTAGAACTTTGGTTCTTGATATATTTATTTAGGAATTGAGTTTTGATTAAAAGTAAATGGAGAGTAAGAAAATCAAAGCTATTAGTTTATCGATATATCTAACAAAAAGTTACTTCTAAAGTTTAAATATTTTCAAAAGTAATATACTGATTGTATAAATTTATTACTGTAATAATTTTCGCTATTTGTTTTGTGAACATTACTTTTGCTCTAAATGCAGACCCCTAGTTGCATATTACAACCAACTATATTAATGCATAAGCATAATAATTGGCGTAGTAAAAACGATGCTAGTTTGTTTTGTAATTAATTAAAACAGAAAGTTAATCTAGAAATTAAACATATGAATCGGACGTGAAAGCTTTCAGACTCACTTTTCTCACTAGAGAAACTTGTCGTTTCAAACAAACAAGTCCTTTATATATCCTTATGAACAAAAAAAAAAATTAAACGAAAAAAAAAAACAAAATATCGTAATACGAATAACCATTCGTGTGATTAAAGTAAAAACGTTAATGAAAAACTGTATATCAAATTACAAAAGTAATGTAAGCAAATAATAAGACGTTATATTATTGGCCGGCGCTTGTAAATAATAATATAATGGTTCCTTATTTGGTTCCGGACTATAAAGAATCACGTGTTTAGTTTAATCTAACCTAACTTATAATTTAATATCCAATAATCCAAACACACATTTTACACACACACACACACACTATAACACTCACACAACTCTGTATATAACCATAAGCGCTCCTTCACTTCATCTTCAACAATTTCCTCCACCAATATCTATAGCTAGAGAGAGAGAGAGAGAAACACAAAATGGTGAGCTTCGAGAGGGTTCCTTTACTGTTACCGTTAGGGTTAGTTCTGGTTCTAACTCTGGTCGGAGCTCCGACCAAAGCCCAAGGACCTGTTTGCCGTCAAGCTGAGACATTTAGCCGAGCTAGCTTCCCTGAAGGATTCCTTTGGGGAACCGCAACCGCAGCGTTTCAGGTCCATCTTATACAACTTTTTTTTTCAGAAAAAATATATTGGTTTCTTTTTCTTCCCGTTTTATGATTATTAATCTTTTTGTTATTATGCTGTAATAGGTTGAAGGAGCTGTTGATGAAGGTTGCAGAGGCCCAAGCATGTGGGACACTTTCACCAAGAAATACCCACGTATATAGAGTTTCTTCCCTTTTATCGATATATTATGTTTATAATTTACACATAATTTATATTTAAACAATGTTGAAAACAAATTACAGATAGATGTCAAAATCATCACGCTGATGTTGCCGTTGATTTCTACCATCGTTACAAGGTAATTAATTATCCTTTTTCATATCTTGTTTCGATTTAAATAACTTTTTGATGATTAATATTTTTTTGTAAATGAATATTAACAGGAAGATATCAAGTTGATGAAAGACCTCAACACTGATGCTTTTAGACTTTCTATTGCGTGGCCCAGAATATTCCCCCGTAAGTTATTATTTTTTTTTTAATGTTGATCAATATTATTATTATTAACATGATTGATAGTTGGAAAAAAAAATGAAAATAACAAGTGGAAACGAAAATAAATGACAGATGGAAGAATGTCTAAGGGAATAAGCAAACAAGGAGTCCAATTCTACCACGACCTCATCGATGAGCTTCTCAAAAACAGTAAAAAATTTCACCTCCAAAAAATACTTTAATTTGAAAAAAAAAAACATGTTATATCAATTATTAGCAATATTAACAATTATTTTTTGTTTCTTTGGAAATATAGAGATAACTCCACTAGTAACAGTCTTTCACTGGGATACTCCTCAAGACTTAGAAGATGAATACGGTGGTTTCTTGAGTGGCCGCATTGTGTAAGTTTTTGTTTCTTGTCAATATTTATATAACTTCTTTTTAATAACTCAATAATTATATAAATTTTTGATGAATATATCTAGGCAAGATTTTGCGGAATATGCAAACTTTACTTTCCAAGAATACGGCCACAAAGTGAAAAATTGGATCACATTCAATGAGCCATGGGTGTTTAGTCGTGCCGGTTACGACGTCGGAAAAAAAGCTCCGGGACGTTGTTCACCGTACATCGCAGAATGGGGACAGCACTGTGAAGATGGTCGGTCAGGATTTGAAGCTTATCAAGTCAGTCACAATTTACTCTTGGCTCATGCTGAATCCGTTGACGCCTTCAGAAAATGCAAACAGGTTTATTTTGAATTACATTCTATTTTTTATTTTTAAATAATTATATAAACATTAATTAAAAAAAATTTTTGTTTTTTGTCAAAACTTATTAACTGAATAATTTGATAATTTTTTTTTTAATTTAAAATTTTTTTTTTGGGGTCAAATTTATAGTGTGCTGGGGGTAAAATTGGAATTGCACACAGTCCAGCTTGGTTCGAACCAGCCGACCTTGAGGCTGTTGGAGCTCCCATTGAACGTGTGCTTGATTTCATCCTGGGATGGTAAAAAAAAAAAAAACTACACTAATTAAGAATGTATTAAATTCTAATATTAACTCACTGAAATTTCTTACATTTGAAAAAAAAAAAAAAATTTACAGGCATTTGCATCCAACAACTTACGGAGATTATCCACAGTCGATGAAGGATCGCGTTGGTCATAGATTGCCAAAATTCTCAGAAGCAGAAAAGAGAAAGCTAAAGAATTCTGCAGATTTTGTAGGAATGAATTATTATACCTCATTGTTTGGAGCTAATTTGGCTGACTCAAATTCTAAGAACCCGAGTTGGACGACGGATTCTCTTGTTCAATGGGAAAGTAAGTATTAGAAATTTCTATATAAGTTATCAAATTATCTTTGTTGTTCTATAATTAATATTGTTAGCGTGTTGCTCAATTTAACCAGGCAAGACTGTGGATGGATACAAAATTGGTAGCAAGGTAATTGAATCTTTTTATTGGAGTATTATTTTTTTCTAACACTTACCTTTCTTTATTACCTTATTAAATTTTAGTTTACTAAGACATAATTAATTAATGTACTGATTGATATTTTTGTTTCATTAATTAGCCTGCTGGTGGTAAACTGGATGTGTATTCAAGAGGAATGAGAAAACTTTTGAAGTATATCAAGGACAATTATGGTGACCCAGAAATTATGATCACCGAGAATGGTTAGAGAAAATGCTCAAGACTCATTTTTTATCAACTTCAACTTTATTCTATCTGAAAATGTTAAATTTTGATTCTCTTTTTTTTGAAGGATATGGAGAGGACCTTGGAGACCTTCACAATGACGTAAAAATTGGAACAAATGATCACAACAGGAAATATTATCTCCAAAGGCATCTCTTGAGTTTGCACGAGGCCATTTGGTAAGTAAAGAAAAATCAAATTAAACCAAAATCTATTCGAAAACATTATATTAAATACTTTATAAAAAACATTTTGATGAACATGATTGTTTTTGTAGCGATGACAAGGTGAACGTTACTGGATATTACGTGTGGTCTTTGATGGACAACTTTGAGTGGCAAGATGGATACAAGGCGAGGTTCGGGCTTTACTATATCGATTTCCTTAACAATTTGACTCGTCACCAGAAAGTTTCGGGCAAATGGTATTCTGATTTCCTTAAGCCGGGATTCCCAACTTCCAAGATAGTGAGGGAAGAACTCTAGATCAAGAATCCAAATCTTGAATCCTCGGAAAAAAAAAAAAACTTATTGCAAGAGTCTTGTTCTTGAGGATTAATATCAGATTGCGTGTTGTTGTACCGATCATGTTTATCGTTTTTAATTATCTATGTTTTCTTCCGATGTTAGCAAGACTTTGTGAATTGTTGAAGTTTTCATCGTAATAATAAAATGTTGTTTGCAGCAACAAAATAATATGGTGTTGTCTTTCTTTTTTTTTTGCTAAAAAGTTGTCTTCTTTTTAGTTTATGTTTAAGTGACACTTTAAATCTCAGGAGTGTTCGAACGAAAAGAATAGATAAGATATAGAACCAAAAGAATAGATAAGAATTCAATTCTCTCCCTGATAATATATTTTTTTCAAAAAAAAAAAAGAACTATTGAAAGCATATCAACTTACATTATAAATATAATATAAAGTTGGCAAAAAAGTACATTATCTTATTTCCTTCAATCAACTGTTGTATTCAGTGCCGCATATCCAAAGTTATTTATTTATTTTTTATTAAAAGAAAATTCGTAGAGGAGTACCAAATAATAAAGAAAAAAGATAAATTTATGGAAAATGAACAACGCAAGAAGTAATGATTACGGGCATCAAACCAATTACGGCTGGAATGAATTGTACCATTTCAGAAAATAAACCAAATGCATCATATTACTTCATCGGTCTCATAAAAAATGTTATTTTGGCATAGTATATTAAAAGAAATATGTAAATTTTCTCCAAGACACTTGTAGGACATCAGAAGCCAGCCCAAGGATGGATTAACTCTTCCATAGCCACCTATTCGAAGGATATAGCTACTCTTTCTGTTAATGGATGTAATTTTTCTTTTAAGCATGTTAAAAGATGTAAGTAACAGAAGTAGATCGTGTAGCAAAGATAACTAAAGAGCAAAACTCAAAATATATTGTATCATGGCCAGCTTTGTAATCCTTTTAATATAATATGTTAAATTGACGACAAAAAAAAAATATGTGTAAAATTCTAAAATTTCATCCGTTTCATAAAGAAGTCTCTCTTTAATTAATAAGCTAATATAATGTAAATAAAATTTAAATTTAAAATAATATTTTGTGAAACTAAAATAAAAAATTTATAATAATACTCTTCGTAAAACAGTAATTATATAAAGTTAACTAGATGTACTAACACTATAACGGTCCGTTAATCTTGGATTCATCTAGTTAACTTCGTAAAATAACACTCTCCGTACATCTTGGATTCGCCCATGGTTATACTAACACTATATATGTTTTGTTAGTCATATTGTCTGTCTATTTCTATACATTAATTTAAATTAGTATATAATTTCAATCGATTTTTTTTTTAAAGTTTTTTTAGTGAGTGCTATCACACAATCAATAGGGTACACATTATTATGGCGAAAATGTTTTAGGCTGCCTACTAAATTTTCGTAGAGTTTCATTTAATAAATTTAAAGGGTATTATTAAATTTTTTTTTGTCAAATTTTTTTTTTATATAAGTATAATTGAAGGATTATTAAATAGTACTTCATTTTTTGCCAACGGTATTAAATACTGTATTTTGTTTTTAGTTGCTAGAGTACTTTTTCCTTACTAAAATTTATAACTTAATTAACAACAGTATTTGATTTATGGTTATATATATGTTCGTCTTGTGCATGTGGATCTACTAGTAAGTTGTAACTCTTGAAAATAAAAGGTGTCTACAAAAAAAAATTACTTAAACTTGCTATGAAAATTTTTAGTTTTTGATTTTTAGAAAAAAGTTCTAAAGCTTTTAATTCTATACCAGAAGTTAATATTTATTTATTTAAACTGTTTTAGGTATTTAAGTTGTTGACATAAAAAAAATTACCAGAAGTGAATACAATAAACATGTATCCTAGTTTTAGAGAATCAGAAACTAAAATCACTTGAATAAATGCCTGATATAATACGTTTCATTTACAAAAAAAAAAAAAAATCAAAGCTAACACAAAAAGTACCATTCAAAGCCTATTTTTTATAAGAAACTTTCACGTTATATGTAGAACTTCTGAGTTCTGACATTCATAATTAGGATTATATAAAGCTTCTTTTTCTTCTTATTTTTTTGGTAAGAGTTTCACAAAATAAAGCAATCACTTAAAAAGGTAAATTTTCTAATTTAACCATCAGATATCTATTTTTTCCCCCACTTTGTTGTTTATGACTTTTCTTTTGGGACTAGTGGAGAACTCAATTATTATTATTATTATTATTGTGTCAGATCTGAATCATAGTGGGCCATTGGGTTTTACAATGATTAATCTTAGGACTGACAATCACAAGAATACATTACACATTCTCTAATGTTTAAATCACAAGAATAAACACCTTTAAAACGTATTTCACTCTGATGTGGTATGGAAAAAAATCACTTCTACAGTTTTTTTTATATACCACCATTTCCATTGACATGTAGAACAGTTACTTAGGAGGAAGGGGGTTAAAACTTATATAGTGGGAGTTTAATTTACAAAAAATTGGTTGATTTGAAAAGTTAAGATATCTATTAAAATAAAGAATTTTGGTTTGATTAAAAGTTAAAACTAACTAAAATCCGTCAAAGAATGTTTTTGTTTAGTTATTTTAACTTTAAGAATCCGATGGATATCTATAATATTTGGAAAATCAAGTATTATGAATAAAATCATAATAAACTTAGATTTCAACAACACTAAGTTTTAATAGAATTATAGAATCAACTATAGTGTTTTTTAATAACAAGAAATTTTGAATTAAATTACAAAATCATCAAACCAATAACACATGAATTTGTTATATATATATATATATAAGAATTTATCAACAGGTAAAAAAATATTACCAATAAGAATTTATAAGAATATAAATATATAAGAATTTATCATAAAATTATCAACAGGTAAAAAAATATAAATATATAAGAATTTATCATAAAATTCTAAAAAGAGTGGAAGAATTAACCTACCAATAATTACTTCCTCCTAATTATTGACATACTCAAATTTTTAATTAATTTAATGACGTCGCGGATAAAAGAAAAAGAGATTATAATTGAGATGATGTATTCACGCGTTGTCTCATTCAAGTACTGGTAACATACACACACAACTACACTGTATTTCATTCACATGTTCCACGTTGAAATTAACGATCTTCTATCAGTATTATAACTGTCCGCTCTTTGAATGCGAGGACACACAAGAACCCTGCATTTATTTTATAGTTTCATCAAATCTAAAGACACGATTGGATAAGCTACTTTTTTTGGCACCGGGGAAATGTTATTGCTTGTTGGTATAAATTATTCACTTATTCAAATCAGAACAAAAAAGTCCAAAAGCGATCGATAAAGAAGAGGGTTTTTTTCTTGAATTTTTTTTTTTATAACTCAGGTGATCCGACTGAATTAGGGACCACCGACTCCAACCGATGCAAGATGGTAAGTCCTATCGCACCGAAGGTCCGCGCATCATTCCCCAACACCGACTAATTCTGGGTCCGGAGAGACCATGTGAAAACCTCAGTGGCCAAGAGTTATAAATAATGGATTCATTATCCTTCCGCGGAGAGTCGATCTCTGGCCTGGACCAAAGGACGACTCTTCCGGCGATGAGAGAACCACCCTACCACATGCTCTTGGTTTTTTTTTTCTTCACACTGAGATATAGAATAATAAGAAAAATGCAGTTATAAAACTGTAGATAAGTTGTGTATGTATTTTTAACGTGTGATTTAAATATCGTGATATCATGGTAAATATCGTATTATCATGTAAAATATTAAAAATCACGGGTTTTTAATTCAAAATCAATTGGCAATGGGTGGATTAGCCCCATAAACCATAAACCTCTTATATATGTTTTTTAAGTAGCGAAGGTGTGAGTATGTTTTACGTTATAATATGATTTAGAAACAATTTTTAGTTGCATATTTTTAAACCTAAAACTAATAAATAAAAGCTTTTTACTTAATTCAAAATTATTCTTTTTTTTCATCTAATATTTATTTTTAATCAAGATCGATTTTTTTTTCATTTTGTTATTCTACTAAATAATATCAGATTAAATAATCGTATGATATTATTTTTTAAAAATGTCACATTTACTAGTATGAAATTATATTAATAAGATTTCACATCTGTCTAACTTTTACTCCACACAATATGAGTTCTCTAGAAAGAGCCATGAGATAAAAAAAATGAAACCCACGTTTGAGTTAGTTACAACGGTTTTGTTTTAAAAACGTTTCCACAGCTACTTGGTGCTCTTCAAGCTTAAAGATTGTGTCTTCCGCTCTTGCAATGGAAATCTCTGCCATGAGAATGAATTTTCTTGCTCTGGGTTTGTCTCTGTGTCTTGTCCTTTCAAGCTTCCATGATGTTTATTCTCAGGTAAACACAAAAAAGAGTATTTTTTTTCTTTCTTTCAACCTTAAAGAAAAGGCAGAATTAATTGATGCATTTGGTATATTTTTAGGATGATGGCACTAGTAGATTGAGTAATTTGGATCTGATCGAGCGTGAATACCAAGGTAAGTAAATACCCATAATCATCCAAAATTTTCCTCTTTTTTTTTGGTTTCTTGGATTGATTTTTTTTTTCTTTTATTGTAGATAGTGTCAATGCTCTTCAAGGCAAGGAAGATGAAGATCAGTGTAAGATCTCTCTCTGTTTCTGTTTCTGTTTCTTGTTTCTTTTCTTCCTTATTTTTTCTTCTTTGTGATAGCTTCTGTGTTTGTGTCTTCAGCTGCAAAGATACAGAGTGAGAACCAGAAGAACACTACAGTGACTGATAAGAACACTATTTCTCTGTCTCTGTCCGATGAATCTGAGGGTACTTTCAGTGATTCAATTGATGACTTAATCCAGGTTAGGATTCAGATTTAGAGTTGGATTATGATGAATCTGCCTAAGAGATTTCTGCAAAGTTAGTTCATAGTAGAATTAAGGTGCTTTTGTCTTCTTTTGTGTTTAGGTTGGAGCTGTTAGTGATGAAAGTGTTAAGCGTTCGAATCAGTTGGATCAAATCGAACTTGAATTTGAAGGTATCTTAAGATCTTAATCTCTCTTTCTCCTAGTGATTCTGTTAATAGTTAAAGGTTGGTGTTTAGTAAAGTGTTTGTTTTTATTTTGTCTATCTTGATTAATTGCTCAGCTCACCTCAATGGTCTAAACGAAGCTGGATCTGATGTTGTCAAGGCTGAATCCAAGGATGATGATGTATTATGTAAGAAAAATTCTCTCTTTTAAACAATTTTATGATTTTTTTTGTTTTGTTTTTCTCTTCAAGAGTTCGTTCTTTTGCTGAGGCAGTTGTTATGTGTCTTATTTCAGCTGCTCAGAGACAGAAAATGTTGGAAGACATCGAACGCGATTTTGAAGGTATCTCAGAGATTTTATCCATAAGCTTATAGTTAGTTTCTATATATCTCACTTATAAAAAAAGTTTGTTATTTTCTCTTCTTTTGCTTCTCTTACTTGCAGCTGCTTCAACTAGTTTGAAACAACTAAAGACTGATGAATTAAGCGAAGGAAATGATGAAGAACAATGTAAAGAACTCTTCCTCTCTTACGATTTTGTGACTCCATTGTCTCCTTCACTGATGCAGGTTTCGTGTCTTTGTTACAGCTGCAAAGAGACAAAGTTTGCTGGAAGAGATCGAACGCGAGTTTGAAAGTATATTCTCCACATACCCTTTGAGACCTGTCTTCAATTAATTCCTCTGTTTTGGGATAAAATCTTGAATCTAAGAGTCTGTCCTCTGTTTCATTTCCTACTTGTAGCCGCTACCAAAGATCTTGAACAACTAAAGGTTAATGACTTCACCGGAGACAAATATGATGAAGAACAATGTAATAAACCTCTTCCCTCTCAGATTTCTCTGATCCTTTGTCTCTGCTTTAGCATTTTGTAAATGGTTTTGTGTCTTTGATTCTTACAGCTGCAAAGAGAAAAAGTATGCTTGAAGCTATCGAACGCGAGTTTGAAGGTTTCTTGAGACACCATTACTTTTTGTCCTAAGTTTCATTAATTTATGAGAAGAATGCCAAAATATTTATGAATAATGTGAGCAATGATCTAAGAGTTTGTCTGTGTTTTCTGTTTCAATCTCCTACTTGCAGCTGCTATTGAAGGTCTTGAAGAACTAAAGGTTTCTGATTCTACCGGAAGCAAAGATGATGAAGAACAATGTAAAGTCTCATGATATCTTTTGGTTTTCTCTGATCCATTGTCTCTGAAGCTGCTTCTATGTCTTGTTACAGCTGCAAAGAGACTAGGTCTGCTTGAAGAGATCGAACGGGAATTCGAAGGTACTGTGTACATACCACTAACTGTCTTAAACATGTTTTTTGATGTTTCACCAAGAAAGTTATATGTTACTTAAGTATATGTTTCTGTGTTCTGTTTCTCATAGCTGCTACAAAAGGTCTTGAACAACTCAAGGCTAATGATTTAACCGGGGAAAAGGTTGAAGAAGAACAAGGTATAACAGCTTTTCTCCACTCTTCTTTATCTGTTGCCTTTTCCTGCATATGGTTTTCTGAATCAGATTGATCTTTGCTGTAAAACAGTTGCAAAGAGACAAAGTATGTTAGAAGAGATCGAACGAGATTTCCAAGGTATCTTCCACATAACATTTACTGGTCTTAATTAGTTCATATCACAGGCGCTCTGAGTATTACCTGAGAGTTTTGTCTCTTCATTTATCACTTTCAGCTGCTACAGATAGCCTTAAGCAACTTCAAGTTGATGATTCCACTGAAGACACAGAACAATGTAAAACACTCTTCCATTCTGATCTGCTTTTTTTTCCCTATAGTAATCTGAGACAAGCTTTGATGTCTTGTTACAGATGCAAAGAGGCAAAGTATGCTGGAAGAAATTGAACGTGAATTTGAAGGTATCTTATCATCATATGCAAAAGAACCAAACATGAAGAATGTTATGCTAAGATCGTGTCTATCTATGTCTACTTGCAGCTGCTACGAGTGATCTTAAACAACTAAATGATCTCACTGTAGGCAGTGCTGATGATGAACAATGTAAATAGCTTGCTCTTTCTGCATTTTTTCAACTCTTTTTTTTCTTTCTCCTACAGTATTCTGAGACTATATATGTTTCTTTTATGTCTTTATGCCAGCTGCAAAGAGAAACAGTATGTTGGAAGAGATGGAACGTGAATTTGAAGGTATCTTCACTTACCATTTATTTATCTCTGCTTCTAAATTTCTATGTTTCATCCTAATATTTCAGCTTCTCTCTTACATTTGTAGCTGCTACAAAAGGTCTTAAAAAACTAAAGGTTAATGATTTCACTGAAGCCAGTGATAATGAAGAACAATGTAAGAAAACAAAACTTTCGTTTCTGTTTTATTTTACTGATTCCTTTTCTTTACTACAGTATTCTGAGATTAGGTTATTTACCTCTTGTTACAGCTGCAAAGAGAAAGAGTATGCTTGAAGAGATCGAACGCGAATTTGAAGGTATCTCTCAACATATCAATATCTGTCTAAATTAGCTCTTATGCTTCAGAGGAAATCTTGAACCTATTCAATCTTCTACTTGCAGCTGCTATTGGAGGTTTTAAACAGATACAAATTGATGATTCCAAGAACATTGAAGAACAATGTAAACTGTCGGAATTGAACCCTTTTCTTCTCTTTTACAACCTTCTCTTGCAAATTGTGAAATCTTTTTTTTTTTTTATGAATTTTTGTTTCAGCTGCTAAGAGAAGGATAATGTTGGAAGAGATGGAGCGCGAATTCGAAGGTACTTCAAGATTCTATTAATAATCTCTCCTAAGCAAGGAAAGTATGATCTGACAGTGTCTGATTCCACCTTCTTGTTCTGCAGAAGCGCAAAGTGGGTTTAGTACGAAAGCTAATAAAGAAGAATGTAAGAAAAAACCAAAACTCTTTTAATTCTTCTGTTTCACTCACTGTCTGAGACAACTTTCTAAGACAGTTCTTGTTCTCACAGCTGCAAAGAAACAGAGCCGTTCGATTACACCAGAGTTTCTTGGACTAGGACAGTCAGGTGTATGTGGCTGTTTTAATCAAGACAGTTCTGGTTTTAAGCAAGACGAAGACGCTTCAATCGCTATATCAGAAAAATACAGCATAGACGAGATCCTCTCTGAAGAATCTGCAACCCAGGTTTTGTATTCTGACCTTTTCTTGAACAACAAGTAAAGAATCACAATTACAATCTCAAAAGTCTAATTCCTATTTTACTTTTTTTTTTTGCTTTGTTGGGCAGGGAACAGAGACTTCTTCTAGTCTCACTAAGTCTTTGACTCAACTAGTTGAGAATCACAGGAAAGAAAAGGAATCTCATAATGCACAAAGAGCTCCCACTTCATCTTCATCTTCTTCTTCCACAAGCGAGTCAGCAGTTACATCAGAGACCGTAGAGAGCCTTAGAGCTAAACTGAAAGAGCTTCGTGGCTTAACCGCTCGTCAGCTAGTGACACGTCACGATTTTGAGAAGATTCTCTTTATGGCTGCAAGTTTCGAAGAGCTAAGCTCAGCTCCAATCAGTTACATTTCTAGGTTAGCTAAATACAGAAATGTCATAAAAGAAGGACTTGAAGCTTCTGAGCGAGTCCACATCACAAAGGCACGAGCTAAAATGCTCAAAGAAACCGCCACGGAGAAGCAAATCTTCGTGGACGCTAATTTCGCGGCGGCTAAAACGCTTGCTCAAAGGGGAGACGCGTTGTACGTTAGAATCTTTGCGATCAAGAAACTGTTGAAGAAGCTTGAAGCAGAGAGAGAATCTGTTGATGTAAAGTTTAAGGAGATTGTGAACGGTCTTTCTCATCTTCTTGTTGATGCTTCCGAGGCTTACGAAGAGTATCATGGAGCGGTAAGGAAGGCGAAAGACGAGCAAGCGGCTGAGGAATTTGCGAGAGAGGCGACGCAGAGTGCAGAGATCATATGGGTTAAGTTTCTTAGTTCTCTTTAGAGAACAATTGAGATTCTTTGTTGTGTTTAGAGCGAATCTAGAACTCTTGTTGGTTCTTGTTTTGTATTTTGTGTTGATGTTCTGTTTCAGAGTTTGTGTGTTGGTTATATCAGGAGAGAGAGGTTGGGAGTTAGAGAGGAAGAGAGTCTCTGTGAAAACATATAATGTTTTGTCAGATTTCTAATAAAAGAAGCTTTCAATATTTCATAAAAGCCTTTTGCATACCTTGTAACTTGCTCTTTTTTTGGTTGAATATTTATATTAAATAACTATGAAGTAAAATTAATATAGATAAATGGAAATGAATTTTTATATTTACTAAATAATTTCAACTCGTGGGTACGTGGTGAAAGCAGATTGAAAACAAAAATGAACCTTGCTCTAAAGAGAGCTAAATAGATAGAAACTAAAACTGAAATAGAAATAGCTCTATGGAGCTTTATTTAGGTGCAAGAAAGTAAAAAGGAAGAAGCTTTGGATTGTCACCAAGATCACAAAAGAATTTCGATTATATCATAAAAATGGAGAAGAAGGAGAGTTGTTTTTCAACTCTCGAAGGTTAGGTTATCTCAAAGTCTCATTACAACACTTACATAGAAAAAACAATTGCAAAAAAACTCTAGTTACACATAGGCTTCTGTTGGGCTGATTATGTGGGCTTCAATATGAAG
The DNA here is from genome assembly GCA_002933915.1 of Eutrema heterophyllum. Lineage (NCBI taxonomy): Eukaryota > Viridiplantae > Streptophyta > Magnoliopsida > Brassicales > Brassicaceae > Eutrema > Eutrema heterophyllum. Next base: position 1,722,738 of record PKMM01049127.1, on the reverse strand, counting down.
TATGCCGCTAGCTCAAGCTGAAGGACCGTACACTGACCTTGGAGTGAAGATATTATGGGACGGGGAAAATGTCCCACCACCCACTGACGTTGATGCTTCGACAATACCAACGACGATCAGGAGAAAACTCGATCAGCTGGATTACGGAGGACGAATCAGCATCACCATCTTTGCTGGGACTAAGATGAAGTTCATTAAGAGACACATAATTCCTCTCTTGGAAGGAGCTAGGGAGATAGATACTCTACACTTGGAGTTTCGTTATGCATACTCTGATAAGAATAACGCAGCCAATGAATTGCTTAGAAATGCACTAAAGCTCTGGCAAAGAGAGCGCTCAACTCCGCCTCCACATGAGGCGGTGTTCGTCTTTGCTGGCGACAACTTTTACTATGATGTCTGCAGGACCATGATGCAGAAGAACTTGCGAATGTCTTTTGTGTATGTTGCGGGTTGTGTCTCTAAACCGTTTTGGAGATTGTTTAGGTTTACTTCGCTAGCTGGACTCAATTCCTTGAAGAAAGTAAAAAGGAAGAAGCTTTGGATGTCACCAAGATCACAAAAGAGTTTCGATTATATCATAAAAATGGAGAAGAAGGAGAGTTGTTTTTCAACTCTTATCCCAAAGTCTCATTACAACACTTATATAGAAAAGACAATTGCAAAGAAAACCTAGTTACACATGGGCTTGTGTTGGGCTGATTGTGTGGGGTTCAAGAAAACCTATCTTGCGTGCTATCTTAGTGCATATTATATGTGTTGTATTTGTAGTAACTAGGGGTAATATGTATAATGCATGTGTACATATATGGTTCGTTGTTATGGTTCTGATCCGGAAAAAAATTGGTGGAGATGGAAAAATAAAAATTATTTAGTTTATCCATTTAGATTATGAAAATTAAACAATAGATTAATGGAATTAAACATTAGATTACTAATTCAAGTGTAATCATATTTTTTTCTTCTTTTTTTAGTTTTTAGATTTTTGTTTTTTGCGTGTTATAAAATATTATATTATAAATCCGGGTATACGCGGAGCCTAATCTAGTTATACATAAGAGGGAAAAGTTTGCCAGAAATATGCATATAAGAGGGCAATGATGCAACTTACTAATCCAAAAACCATTTCTTTCATTTGCTGATCAAACCTTATTTCTGCAATGTTTGAGTTCATCTCGTTTACCTGCATTGAAGCAAGATTCCCTCTGAACACTAGCATATCAAATATGCATGTGAAGCAAGAATATTCCATGTGAACACTAGCATATTAAAAGCAAGGTTCCTTACATTACTTAAGATCATTTTAGATGTCTCGTTCGGCTCTTCTACCTTCAGACTCAATGCCTCTAGCTCCCTCGTAAAATGAATTTTTGCTGACTGCGTAAGAAAATACACAAGTCACAAGCCTATAACATATCTAACAAGCAAGAAATGTTACGAAAAAAAAACATTTCACCACCAATGTTTTTTCAGACAATTTCTCTAGCTCTTCCACTAATGCGGCAATTGCATTAGCCATATCTTTCTTTGTCGCGTACATGATTGCATCACAAAATGACAAACCCTAAAACGTAGAAAGAAAGGAGTAATAATGCATCGAAAAACTAAAAGATACATGAAACAAAGAAAAATAGATAAATTTACAAGAGTTGGGCACCTTCAACTGCATGAAGCATATCCCATAGCCATAGCGGCAGCTAGAACCAGGTATGACATATAGCCATCAGATTTTGAAGTAACTGGATTGGCCACTAGTCTATTTATCTCATACGCAAGCTGTTGAATCTGAGCACTTATGCTGTCACAGATTTATCTTCCACTTTAGTTTCCCCGAAGTCTTCATATCTACATAATATAAGACTTAGCCCTCATGTTATTAGTACATTACAACTGGGATGCATATAAGATCAAAATGATCTCTCACAGTCAAGAGAAGCCGTGTTTGCAAAAATCGGGGTCTCTGTCTCGTTGAGAGCACATACTCAGAGTGTTGTCTTTGTACTGACGTGAAAGAGGCTGCACATCCGGCATGTGTCACACTTGTGACCAACACCTGAAAGAATATCTTAGTATGGAAGTAAAGGCTTGGAAGCCTAAGCTAAGGTGTGCTAATCGTGTTAGTTGCCACATCAAACACTTGAAATTAGCCCTACATGAGGATGATATTGCACATATTACGGAAAATGTGGGCAAGTATTTTGTTTATGCCAAAAAGAGGTTTACTATTTTCCCACTTGAAGCTTGTAGCTCCGTTATTCGCCTTGACGCTGGGGATAAAACGATTGATATCATCACTTGTGTGAGGTGTAGCTAGGAAGAAATTATGTTTGAAGTGTAAAATCAACCATTTCCCGGCCCAATGTGAAGACAGTCATAAATGGACTATGAGTTTATTTGGTGATGGTCTCAAACCATATCCAAATTGATAGGCTAGAACTTCAAAAATTAAGGGTGTTTACATATGATTTGTTCAACTGCCGGATGTGGACATCATTATTGTTGGTTATGTTTTAAATTGTGGTCTAATTCTCACAACTCATATGTATGCTCATCTCCCGAGGACTTGGGAGGAACTGATAATTATTTGGTGCAATGTGAGAATGAGTTAAGAGATATTTCTAAGTTATTACGTCAGGAGCGTTTTTAAACTGAGGTTCTTCAGACGACGAAGCGGCCACAGAGTTATTAAAATCCACTATCTTTGTTGAGGATGCTTTACTCTAGAATCCTCTTATGATGAATGAGTTGATTGATATTCGGAAGTGGTTTAGCATTTATTTTTGTTACAATCCGAACATGATGGGTGATTTCTTGGGTGATGTGAAGAAGGTGTGTGATTGCGTTAGGGATAACTTAGACAAGTTTCCTGAGTTGGCGAACATGTCTGTTACTCCCATGAAGCATTTAGAAGCTTACACTGAGTTTGCAAAAAGGTTGATTGAAGAGTTATCCTCAAAATTGCATGAGTCCAGAAACTTGGACTAAAAAGAGAGGCAATGATAAGAGAAGAGGCTGGCTGAAGGAATAATTTTAACAATGATCAACGATTAATTTTAATTTTATAGTGCAAAGGCTTTGTGACTTGTTAGTTTTCGTAGCTTGAAAAGAAGAGTATTTGTATTTATGAAAATAAGGATACCAGTTTCGGTAGCATGAAACTATTCCTACTTCGATATGCTTTTCAAACAGCGATCCATAGCATATGGAAAAAAAGGAATGCAAGGAGACAAGGCGAAATTCCTACTCCCTCGCAGCACCTCATCAAATTTATAGACAAGCAAGTCCGCAACTGTCTGTTATCAATCCAAGGGCCAGGAGATCACAAATACGACAACAGTCTTCAAATGTGGTTTTCTACAAGAAACTAATACCTTTCTACTAATCTCTTTCAAATGTTCAAACTAAAGAATGATTTTTTGGGGGTTGAATAAATTTTAAATTCAATTAAAAAAAAATGAAGTCTTTGGATTGTGATTGAGGTAGATTATAGTTTTTGTCTTAGATGTAGATAAAATTACTGAATTCCATTATCATTCTGGGTTTTAAAAAAAAAGCCTTAAAATATTAGATGAGTAACTAAATAAAATAGATAAAACTTTCTCTTTGTCAAGTTTGATGTTTCAAACGATCAGGGATGTATTCAATCTAATATTTGGGAGGATTTGAAAGGATTTGAATTTTAATAAGTTTTTACATGATTTGAGTGAATTAGGTAATTTGTTATGATTTGTTTTTAAAATTCTATGAAATCTCACATAAAACCATGAGATTTGAATTTTTATATTTTTAACTAAGAAAATCCACCAAAACATTTTCAAATCACTAAAAATCTCATAAAATATAGTACTTAAAAATATTTCTAATTCTTTTTTTTGTTTTGTCATCATTTTTTTGCCACAACAGGTCGGCCCAATAGGCAAATACCTCCACACATGGATGGAAGATGGAGTCGAACTCGACACCGGTAAGATGGCAGCAGAGGTGTGACAACCACTGGCCCACTTACTCATTCTTAAATATTTCTAATTAATAACAGTAGATTTGAAGGTTCATTTACAAATCACTAGTTCAATAACATGTGATTTTAAAAAACTTTTTAAAATTCATGTTTGAATAATATAGGATTTATGATTTTAATACAAATCACTCCAAATATTAGATTAAATATCCGCCTCGGTCAATCAATCAGATTTCTACGCATAATTTTTTTTCTAATTAGATTTTGACATATGTTAACATAAAAAAGAAAAAGTTTATTTAAAAAAAATGGAAAAGTTTATTAAAAAAAAAAGTTTCTATATATATATCATTCGCGACCCCATTCCCAATTTCCCAATTTCTCAGTCATATATCCTCTCGTCTATAAAAATAAGAGAAATCAAGCTTCTTCTTGGATCTCCTCTCGTCTGGCTTCGTTTTTTTTTTTTTTTTTTTTCTAAGCATTTGAATATTCATTAACTAACGAAAGAGTTTGTAACAAGTTACAAAAGCGAAAACTCCAAGAGATTTTTCCATGCAAAAAAAAAATAAAATACATGGAAAAATCTATAGTGCTATACGAGCAAGGGGAAAGAGACTAGGCAAAGGTAAGACAAGTTTGCATTAGGTCACCAAAGCTTTTGCGCTTCTTTTTTGCGAGAATCGCGTCACGAATAAGATGATCAATTGCCTTGAAAATTACTTGCGGAGGAGTGGAGATGTTGATGTGAAGTCTTGCATTCCCCTCTCTCCATATGCTATAAATGGTGGCTTGAGCTGCTAGTCTTCGAAGGATTCTCGGAAATGTGTTGCCCTTGAGTCCTAGCCAAGAAGAGAAAGCCGTCCAAGTGTGAAAGTAGAAGGTTCTGTAACCAAGCCTGCGGATGATCAAGTCCCAAATCTGCTCACTCACTTCGCATCTGAGAAATAGGTGGTCACGGTTCTCTTCATAAGAGTTACAAAGACAGCAACAGCTTGGAATTTGAATGTCCCATCTTGAAAGCCGGCTTCGAGTAGGAAGTCTATCGAGGTGAGAAACCCACATTGTGAAAGTGTGTCTCGGGATATGTCCCTTGAACTAGACATTAGAGGTCCAGGCTTGAGGAGGAGCTCGTTCTCTAAGAGAATCCCAAGTAAGCTTTGCCGAGAATGAACTGAGGTCAGTCTCGTTCACATGCCATTTGAATGAATCCTTCAAGGTAGAGAGAGATGGAAGTGACATAGTTGTTAGGTGATATTGAAGCAGCTCAGCTTCTCTAGATCTGGCTCCCCTCAAGTTCCAGCCTGTTGGAGAACAAGCAGAAGATGGAGGACAAAGGCAAGCATAATTCTCGAGGACATCTTGGACCAAACATATGAATGAGGAGACTTAAGGGAGTCCAATAATCGAACCAGAAAATCATAGTCTCACCATTGCCAACTGTCCCTCTCAAGAAGCGAGCAACAAGAGGTCGCAGATGAAGTAAAGATTTCTAAGTCCATGAACATTGTTTTTTGTCATCAATGCTCCAGAAGTTTTCATCCTTTATCATGTTTGCTTTAATCCATTGAACCCACAAAGAGCTACTGTTGGAAAATAAAAGCCATATTAGGCGCAACGAGAGAGCCTTGTTCCATATCTGGAAGTTCCTCAACCCCAGACCTCCTTCATCTTTTGGTAAGAAAATCGAAACCGATGACACCTTTGCGACTGCTCTCCTCGAGATATCACCATTTCATAGAAACCGGGAACAGAGACTTTCAATCTTTTTTAGATAGCCTTTTGGAAGGGTAAATGTAGATATCCAGGTTTCTCAATCGTCTGGCTTCGTTTCTAATCGTTCTGTGTATTCTTTCTCAAAGTAAAGGTTTGTATCGACTGATAAACCCTAAAATTGCTTGCTTTCGTTCGAAATTGATTGTGGTGTAAATTAGGTTGCGGAACCTATAGATATTGAAAACCGCAACCCTAATTTTGAGGACTCTCCAGGATCGGCCTTGTTTAATTATTATTCTACTATTGTTGTGAGAGGTTTGTATCGATTGGAAACCCTAATCTACCAGAATCGGCCTTGTTTATTATTCATTTCAGATGTCTCCAAATGAGCAGCAAGTGAAATACCAATCAACTTTTTCGACCATTGCTTCGTCATTTTCAGACGATACCAAGCAACGTCAGCTCAGTACGTAACAGCATAAGTGTTGGAGCTCAAATCAAGCGTGTCATTGATCTTCTCTTTGCGACAAGGCGAGCCTTTACGCTAGAGCAAATAAAAGAAGCATGTGATGATGTTGATATGCATGCCAATAAAGCTGTTTTTGATAGTATGAGGAAGAACCCTAAAGCGCATTACGACGGGAGAAGCTTCTCTTACAAGGCTGAGCATAATGTCAAGGACAAGAGCGAGCTTCTTTCCTTGATAAATAAATATCCTAAAGGGATTGCTGTGACTGACCTCAGAGACGCTTACCCGAATGTCATGGAGGATTTGCAGGCCCTGAAAGCTTCAGAAGACATCTGGTTTGCTCTATCAAATTCGCAAGAGGACGACATTGCGTACCCCAAAGATTTCCCGTTTGATATTATAAGGTTGATGACGGCTTTAAAGCTCTGTACTGCAACGTCGAAATCCCCAGCGACATGCTGGACGTGGAGAAGGAGTTGCGGGAGAACGGTTTGAAGCCGGCCACAGACACTGCATCGAGGAGAGAGCTCAATCAATAAACCGAAGCAAATGAAAAGAAGAAGAAACAAGAGATCAGCTAGAGAATCAATCTCACCAATGCCCATCTTCCCGAGCTCTTCCAGATCCTTAACGCCAGGACTTCCCGGAACTGATGAACCTCATGGATGGATGATTATGCGATTCCAAGATTAAAACTGTTATTACTCAAGAAATATATTACAGTGGAGAACAAACAAATTGTATTTGTTATGATCTTGAGTTTACAATGGCTTTCATATATTCTCACAACATTTGTTATCTTTAGCACCGTTCATGTCGCCGCTGTCTCTTGTAAACTTTAAAAGAAGAGAAAAAATGTAGTCTTATAGGGTTAGTACTTGATAGTAAGACATACAATAGTAGTTTATATATATAATAATATATGTCTGTTAAAAGAAGCAGACACGATTATAAAAGTGATAATTTGCTGACGGTACAAAGACGATATAGAGAAGATTTATAGGCTCAGTGCTCAGCATCATGTCGGTTTGTCGTGTATCATCTTATCATGTACTACCTTTGGGAAACTTGGTTATGTCAATTTGCTGACGGTACAAAGACGATATAAATTTGAGGTACGTCAATTTTTTTAACGCTTTGCTTCGAGCTAATACATTATATAATGCATAACCTTGAACGTTCCTATAGTTTGTATCTATTAACAAACAAAAAAATGCATTATATTATGCCATAAAGTTTGTATCTATTAGTACGATTACAACTCCCCAAACAGGTTAATACAAAAAGGGACAGACAACGATTAAACAGTGAAAGAGAATTACTGCCTTGATGATAACCTTGAGCGATGGAACACCGAGAACCATGTGGTTAAGTATGAACCCGTACGTTGATGTCAACTATTACCAACCATTTTCAGTAAATCTCAGTTTTATTAATTAATAACAAACAATTCGGTGAAACTACTTATTTATAGTAAATCCAAAAATCGTAAAAACCTTCTAAAATAGTAAACTAAATCTCTATAATATTATTTAAAAAGATATTTTTGAAAATAAATTTTGTTTTGTAAGTTATTATATTATGTCATTATTGAAATAGGAAAAAATATAATTGTATTTAAAATTATTGATAAGAATATGAAAATTATTTATTTATCATTAAAGAATTTATTTACTATTTAGTTTCTTAATTAATTTTAATATTATATATTTTTAAATAATAATCAATTCATATATATTCAAATAAAAAAAACTATTCAAAACTTTGCTATATTTTCACTATAATTTATTATATTTTGAATATATATCAAAATAAAAGTTGAAAAATATTTTACTAATTTTATAAAAAGTTAGACACAAGAAAATTGATTTTTTTTAAAGAATTCGTGAACTAATCACAAAACTACAGTCATTAAATAGAGCATATTAGAGTTATGTATTCAAGATTATAGATTTTGCAGGTTAGCCCGAATAATATTTTAGTCTACTGCAAAACGGGTTAAATAGACAAATTATTCCGTTTGACAACTCTATTTATAATCATGAGTTAGACATATAATAAAAATTCAAATAAAAGCAATTTTTCTTAAATTTCAAAACATTTTTAAAAAAAATACTCCATATTATAATTAGTGCTGATTACGTTCTAGTAATAAAATATTTAAAATACGTATGATGAATCAGTAAACCATGTTATGAACATGGTCCTAGTTACCGTTCCGTCCTCTCAAACAAGAGTATTTGCACCATGTGACCATGAAAGACACCAGAATTAGGTAAGTAACCATTCTCTGTTCTCGACACTGTTCTTTTTCTTTTAATCCTATTTTACCCTTCTTCATTCTCTTTCATCTGCTCACATTTTTTTTTCATTTGTTTACTCTCTAAATTTATTACCAAAACCAGAGCTCCACGATGATTTATGAGAGAGGAGAGATTCTCTCACGATAGTGATTTATTCTCTAAGACTCTTCACATATCCATCTCAACATCCACAACCACCAAATATCTTCACGCCAATTCTCTTTCTCCATCGGCTTACTTCGATTCCGCCGCAGTCTCCAAATTTTTCTCCTCCACACATGTTCTCTAATGTCTCCTTTAGCTCAGATTCAAAAATCACTTTTCACCAATTTAGAGTGGATGGTGGCGATGTATACGGAAGAAATGGTTATGGTGAAGATAGAAGAATAGGTGCCTACGGTGGTGGAAGTTGATTTGGATTTGTGTTTATAGTGAGGTTTTTAGGTATTTTCAGCGATGGATTAGTTTTTTTCCAATTTGGATTTGTGTTGATAGTGAGGTTTATGTGTAGAGTTTCTGTGAATTTAGGTGGATTTTGGTTTCTAGGTATTTTTGGTGATTTATTGTTCATACATTGGGGTTTTCTAGTGATTGAAGAAGATGAAATGTAGAATCAATATTCTTCTCACGCATATAGATACGTTAATCTGAAAGATAAGATTCAACAATTTAGTTACACCGTTAAATAAAAGGTTAGAGATATATCTAAATGTTTACATGATAAATAAATATTTTAACATAGTAAGAAAACATATAGCTCGTTTTTTATATACATGTTGGTCCAGCAAATAATATGAAATTAACATACAATAATTGAGTTATTACGTTAAACAAAATGTTACAGGGTAAACATATATATTTATATGGTACAATAAATATTTTAACATCTTACATTAACATTCAATAATTTAATTACCGCGTTAAGCTGAAAGTTAAAGATACATCTAAATATTTATATGGTATAATATATATTTTAACATGTTACAAAAACATATAACATGTTATGTATATGTATAGACATGTATTTTTTCATATAACAGGTTACTAGAATGTATATTTTTCATATAGTCTCTTACCATAATGGCATATTATATATATGTAGCCTAAATCATTAGAAGAGGAATCTAATAATTTTGTTTTAAGATTCACGTAGCTGAACATAAGCAAGTCATGGATCGGATTTTTGTCGTTCAAATCCACGACCAGAGTCAAATTCACCGAAACATTCGAACACACAATCTGAAACAAAATGTTAGAGGGAAATCTATATGTTTATTTGGTATGATAAATAGTTTAGCATGTTTCTAAATAGTTTAGCATGCTATAAATAGTTTAGAATGTCAATTGTAACTCAATTCAGTGTGTCGATTCAGTACACCTGAGTTTATTCACCTGAAAACTTTTTTCCAACTCAGATCGCGCTGGATCTTCGCGAAATCTTCACCTTCGCTAGATCTCTCTTGAATCTTCGTCGGGAAGATGAAGAATCAAATCCTTGATTTTTTTTTCTTGGTTACGCTGGAGAAGAAGAAAGAGAAAAGAAGAAGGAAGAAAGAAAAAAACAAGGAAGAAGAAAGATAGTACCGATTTGCCGAGATTTAAAGGTTTAAGTGGCAAAAAACTAAGGGTAAAAATGTAAAGTTTACATCTCTTCCAAATAGTAACTTGATCATTATGTCACATCATTGTTAGTTTGCTAATTATACTCTCATTTTGTATTTTCTAGCTAATTGACTCCTCAAACAAACTATTTTCTTAAATTTACAATGGATTTTGCGAATCTAGAATTGAGAATTAACAAAAGTGGATAATGTTTGAACGAAAAATTGGTAACATTTCATTTGAAAACCACACTTTAAAAATGTTTTGTAAAATCTCGTGTATCCCGACATCAAGAACACGATGAATAAAACAAAAAATTTGAGACGATGTCAAATGCTATACGATATTGTTTTTGAATACATAATGTGATTTATCTAGAAAATAAAGTCGTTAAATCAAGTGATGAAACATTTTTTGTTTTGTTTCCTGTTTACAATTTAACACCATGAGTTCGAAAGAGCTTTTTTTTTTTCTTTTTCTTTTTCTTTTTTGGCAATTTTCCGAATCCGGTTTAAAAGAAAACAAAATTTCGTCGTTTTGGTTTTGACTGTAGCTTGAAACGATGTCGTTTTGGAGGTTTCAAATTAATTTAGGAGAGCAAAGTAATAATTAAAGAAGGAAACAAATTAGAAGAAGCAGTGAAGCAGACGCTCCTCCGCTCTCTCTCTCTGCTTCCGCTTCTGTTCATCTCTGATCTCGGAAGAAGATCACTCGATACAAAGTAAGCTTCTCTTTCTCGTCTCTTTCTACTTCTATTTCTCTCTGTTATAGTTTCCGGTGAAGATCATTGACTTCAGGTTTCGTGTTGATTTGTGTTTTATACTCATAGATTTCTGCGAAAATCGCGTCAATTTATCTGCGTTTCCTTTCTATTCCTACTTTAGAATCTTCAACTGGAGCATCGTCGGATCCATACTCAGCTTCTGGTAAGTGTAACTGACTTATCGTAAAGAGACGATGTTTGGTAACGGGAAGATATATTTCTGGATTTTCTCCTCTCTTTTTTTCAATCTTCGAATTCTCCAACGCCATCTTCAAATTCGTATTTATTATGCCTTTGGAACTGTAATCTAAGAATTTGTGGAGTTTTCTCCAGATTTGGTTTGAAAATACCTAAATGCAGCTATGCTCCTTTCAACGCTCCTATAGTTCTTCTAGTATCATATTTTTGGTAATTAGAGTTTGATGAACTTGAATTAGAAGGGAGTTTTCTCCAGATTCGGTTTGGAATACTGAATTTCAGATACCTAATTGCAGGCCAGGGGAGGAGTTTAGATCTGAATTGTAACCAGCTTTACTGCTTTAAACGTTCCTATAGTTCTTCTAGTATCAGAGTTTTTGTGTAGTCAGAGTTTGATCAACTTGAATTAGAAGGGAGATCATATATAGCCCTCATTTATGTATTGTAGACTGATTGCTTGATTTCTTTTTCTAGGTTGCCTTTTTCGAGCTCGTGGACTGGAGTGGTTTGGTTTTTCTGGTTCCTATTTGTGGCTGTTTGTAATGAGATCATAACCTTCAAATCATGGAGGATATTCGGTTATTGCCGCTGAGACAAACAAGCTTTAAGTCTTCACTTTCAGGGAGGTCTACTCCAAGGGGCTCACCTAGAGTGCATTCTGGTAGGACTCCACGTAGAGGTAGCGAGGGAGGAGGAGCGGTTCAGTGGTTCCGTAGTAGCCGACTGGTTTATTGGCTGCTTTTGATTACTCTTTGGACGTATCTTGGGTTTTATGTTCAGTCTAGGTGGGCACATGATAATGAAAACAAAGTTGAGTTTTTACGGTTTGGAGGCAAACTGAGAAAGGATGGTTTCCATGTGGAGACGAACAAAGGAATGGGTGCTGTTGCTAATGAGACTTCTGATGCTATGGTAAGTATTACCGGTAAAGATGATGCTGGTGCGAATAAGAGGACGGATGTTAGTCTGAGCAAGAAAGAAGATGGGGCTTCTCGACGGAGCTTGAGTTCCAAGCAGAAGGCGAGAAAAACTGGCCGGCCTTCACGTAGTAAGATCCGTGTTAAGCAGAAGGTCAGTAAAGATGTTGAGACTAAGGATTTGGATGATGAGCAAGATCCACAACTTCCAATGACAAATGCTACTTATGGTAAGCTTCTTGGTCCTTTTGGATCACTAGAGGATAGAGTTCTTGAATGGAGCCCGCATAGACGGTCTGGGACCTGCGACAGGAAATCAGATTTTAAACGCCTTGTTTGGTCAAGGAGATTTGTCTTGCTTTTCCACGAGCTCTCGATGACTGGCGCTCCAATTTCAATGATGGAGCTCGCTTCAGAGCTTTTGAGCTGTGGCGCAACAGTCTATGCAGTAGTTCTCAGCAGGAGAGGTGGATTGATGCAAGAGCTCACTAGGAGGAGGATCAAAGTGGTTGAAGACAAAGGAGAACTCAGCTTCAAGACTGCCATGAAAGCAGATTTGGTCATTGCAGGATCAGCTGTGTGTACCTCATGGATAGGTAAGGATTCATTATGCGAATTTTGGGACTACTAATTAACAATCAAAGGAAAGCAGATCTTAATTAATGTTCTTCGTTCTCTTGCAGATCAATACATGAATCATCATCCAGCTGGTGGAAGTCAGATAGCTTGGTGGATAATGGAGAATCGAAGAGAATACTTTGACCGAGCTAAACCAGTGCTTGACCGAGTGAAAATGCTTGTTTTTCTATCGGAATCACAGAGCAAACAATGGTTAACATGGTGTGAAGAGGAGCACATAAAGCTTAGATCACAACCAGTGATTGTTCCACTATCGGTTAATGATGAGTTGGCTTTTGTAGCTGGGATTCCTTCTTCACTCAACACACCAACACTTTCTCCAGAGAAAATGAGGGAGAAGAGACAAATATTACGTGAATCAATCAGAACGGAGTTGGGTTTAACAGATGCAGATATGCTGGTGATGTCTCTTAGCAGCATAAACCCAACAAAGGGACAACTTTTTCTCCTTGAATCTGTTGCCTTAGCACTTGTTAAGAGAGAACTAGAAGGTCAAAGGAATCTCAAGGGCATCATTAGGAAAGAGAAAGTTAGTCTCTCGAGCAAACATCGTCTAAGAGGTTCATCTCGACAGGTGAAAAGTGTTTCTCTCAAACTTGACAATGCCGTAACAAGCCAGAAGCAAGAAATTAAAGTTCTTTTAGGATCAGTGGGTTCGAAGAGCAACAAAGTTGGATACGTTAAAGAGATGTTAAGCTTCTTATCAAACAACGGAAACTTATCCAAGTCAGTCATTTGGACTCCAGCAACAACTCGTGTTGCTTCATTATACTCTGCAGCAGATCTCTACGTTACAAACTCTCAGGTATAATAATTCGATGCATTTAATTTGTTTTCTGAAGAAGCTAGTTTGTCTTCAAGTCCTCTTCCTTTTAAAGATAGAAATTCTAAAGAAAACACTACAAAGCTCCTTTGGTTTTGAATCTTTTGATTTCAGTTTGGTTTGGTTTTTCGATTTTTTGGCCCACCCGTTAATTATGTCTTCAAATCCTCTTGTAGTTCCCTCCTGAAATCAGAAATCCGAAAGAAAACAATAACACAAAATTTCATAGCGGACTCGGCAAATTTACAAAGCTAATAGGCTCTGATTGAAACTTTTTCTTTAACAGGGAGTTGGTGAAACATTTGGGAGAGTAACAATCGAAGCAATGGCTTATGGACTTGCAGTGGTGGGAACAGATGCAGGAGGAACAAAAGAGATGGTGCAACATAACGTGACCGGTCTACTTCACTCAACGGGACGATTAGGTAACAAAGAATTGGCTCACAATCTCTTGTTTCTACTTAGAAATCAAGACACGAGGCTACAAATGGGGATCGAAGGACGCAAAAAGGTTGAGAAGATGTACATGAAGCAACATATGTACAAGCGATTCGTCGACGTTCTTGTCAAATGCATGAGACCATAAACACTTTGATCTTATCAAAGTCCCCGATTCTTATCAATTTTCCACGCTATATATAAATATTCTTTGGAGTTATTTGGATTTTTGGGAATTTATTTTCCGAGGATCTGGATTAAAAATCTCTTATTACATGCATTGATTTTCAAATTGTTACCATCGTGATGTATATATATGGTCATGGAACACTTAGAACACGACTTAAAGGGCTTAAATGGACAGAAAGAAACAACCTTTTAGGACAACCTCCTTCACGTTGACGTACTCTTCTTCGTACTTGTCTTCCTTCATCTTGATCTTTTTGAGTGCCACAATCAATCTCCTTTGTTTTCTCATCCCTAACCTTATAAATAATTCCATAAGTTATCTTCGTTAATCTTGTTTAGCTTCTGAAAGTCATTCGCTTATCAAGAGCTAAACCCAAAATTATTGATCAAAAGGAGATTCGAAGGATGTTGGTACTACTCTGCCCAATTTCCAGAGAAATTTCAAGGCTCAAGACTCTAATACTATCATTGCTTCTTTCCCCAAATCAGGCGAAACTTTGGCTCAAGGCGGTCACAGTCTCCCTCCTCGAGCGATCGAAACACCGTTCTGCTTCTGATGATGATCATCCGTTGCTATCCCATAATCCCCATGCACTAGTACAGTACCTCGAGGCTGATCTCTATCGTAGTAGCCAAACACCGGACTTGATGACCAAGTTGTCATGATCGCCGTCGCCGAGGCTGTTCTCTACTCACATGCCGTTGCTTACGCTGCAAGAAACACTTAAGGACCCCCTTGCATTAGTGTCTCGTTGGTATTTCAGTTCTTGAGTCTGTATATGTTTGACGCGTTTCGTAAAAATATGTATTGGTTTTTTGTTGTTTTTTTTTGGGTACTTCTTAATATCATAGTTGTTTGTTATTTAATTTGTTTTGGATCAACTTAAATCCGTGTTTGACGGAAAAAGAATAAATAAGAAACTTTAATTAACTAGGTTTCTTGCCCAAACTCCCCTTATCCTATAGTCCAAATTAAATAGAAAATAGATAATGACTATAAATACAGTTGCATTGGTTAAGAAACAAAACTCTACTCTGGTTCTTATTTATTTATTCTTTTTTTGTCAAACATATTTTATTCTGGTTTCTTATTGAAGAGAGATCATGGAACCTTACTATATTTTCATCATACTCCTGGTGGTTTTCTATCTGATTATGCTTGTAATGGAAAGCTGTGATTGTTAGGACGGCTGTGGTTGTGGTGGAGGAGGTGACAACTGAAGGTGGTAGAGGAGGATTTGGCAAAGGTGGTGATGGCGATGGTGGTGGTGGAGGAGGAGGATGTAGCGAAGGTGGTGAGGGCGACGTTGGTGGTAAAGGAGGAGGATGTGGCGGAGGTGGTGAGGGCGACGGTGATGGTGGAGGAGGATGTGGCGGTGGTGGTGGAGGAGGATGTGGCGGTGGTGGTGGAGGGGGATGTGGCGAAGGTGGTGGAGGAGGAGGATGTGGCGGAGGTGGTGAGGGCGACGGTGATGGTGGAGGAGGATTTGGCGATGGTGGTGGAGGAGGATGTGGCGAAGGTGGTGGAGGATGTTGTGGTTGTGGCGGCGCAGTGGTGGTGGTGGTGGTTGTGGCGGCGGCGGCGGCGGCGGCGGCTGAGGATTTTACCTAGTTTTTTTTTTTTAATTATTATTCTACCATACTACTAAAGACTATGATTTAGGTAGCTAATCAAGGTTTAAAACAACCACATTGTATTCTCGACATGATCATGAACTGCAACTACATGAATATAATATCTATGTTTGTTTATTTTCTCCGGACTAATACCTCGATTTCAACTCTTCTAATAAAGCTGTTTTGCTTCATGTCATAATTAATAGTAAACATACGATGGCTTATTGTCAAAGTAATGAGCCCGTTTAACCGCAAAGATCTTACCAGCAGGAGTGACACCTGAGAAGCTATAGAAATTTACCTCCTAACAACATCAATGCGTTTTCAGGCAACCATAAAGTAATCTTGGACCATTCTTGTTTCTCGGCATTCTCCATAATCCACATACTCGTATCGTTCCGGTTGCAACATATGCATCCTAACTTCCGTAGATGGTTTACCAGAGTTTTAACGCAAGTGGGAGTCGACAATGCTTTCAACAATGTCTCCGGAGCACGGACATGGTAAAAAATATTTCCGACCTAATGTCGAAACTCAGCAATACGGTTGATAAAATCAAAATCACCAAAAGCCATATAGCATTCCAGATAACTAACCATAGGTTAATGAATTAATCCGATTATATGGAGTCTATAATTCAAACATTCGTACTGTTACAGGTTGTGATTTATGTAGTTTGAAGTTTCTGAATGCATTTTCAATTTAAGAAACCAAAGACGTTTATTACAAAACCATAAAATAGAAAATTACGTACGTTTGGAGAACACACACATAAATATGCTTCACAAACACTTAAAACAGAAATGGTGTTCAACGGGCACTTCTGGGCTTGTTTCGACGGAACATTGCCATGAACCACTCGTGTTTGTGTGGAGAGAAGATATGTCCAATCACCAGTCCGCAGAACACACCAGGTCCATAGGCTATGGCCGCTGCTATCCAACTAATCACTTGTTCTTCTGGCTCCGACAAATTCTCGGATTTTTGTGGTGTAGGATTCGGGACATGAGTTTCTCCGCATATATCTTCGAGACCGTAGAGTTTGGGGTTGTCCATGAATACCGAACAATTTTGCCTTTGAAACTGTGTGCCTCGTGGTATTGGACCTTCAAGATTGTTGTGGGAGAAGTTCATGGTCGACAGAAAGGAGAGGCTGCCAAGATCTCGAGGAATCTGACCTGACAGCTGATTCCGGGATAAGTCTAGTTCCTCGAGATTTGTCAGATTTTCCAATGACTGAGGTATATTGCTTGTGAATGCATTACCTGATAAGTTGAGAAGACGCAATTCCTTCAACAGTCCAATGGATTTCGGAATCCCTCCAACAAAATTGTTTCCCGAAAAGTCAATAGCTCTGAAGTCTTTTCGGATCAGCTCAAATTTCGTATCGACACCTTTATTCACCATTTCCATCGAAAGACGGTAGTAATTATTATAGCTATAGAAGGGATAGTCCATGTACATGCCACCAACTTCTTCGGTTAATATGGTCATTTCACGCCAGTGGGAGAAATAGAAAGGTGGCAAAGTTCCAGTGAAGTCATTATGTGAAATATCGATGACTTTTACACTTTGAAACCCAATGGACACATGGGGATGATACAACGGCCCGTAGAATTTGTTTGATCGTAGGATCAAGACATGTAATGACGGCAGAGAACTCAACCAAGATGGAAACTTGTCCTTAATTTTGTTGCCTTTCACATTCAAAATTTGCAAAGATTTGCAATTGATCAATGATTTTGGTAGTTTTCCCTCCAACTGATTGCCGCTAACGTCAATTAACATTAGTTTGCAAGCATGAACAAATATCTCTGGAAGAAGAATTCCACTGAAATTGTTGTTCCGCAAATTTAGCGCTCTGAGAGCAACAACAATATTCTTCAAACATTGAGGGATGGAGCCGCTGAAGCTATTGTTGGACAAATCTAACATCACTAACGATCTAAGCTTGCAGATCCAATAGGGTAATGGTACTCGGAAAGAATTTGAACTAAGATCCAGGATTTGTGTTAAATCGGAAACTTCAAATGATTTTGCAAAACCGCTGAAAGAGTTGCGAGAAAGAATCAACTCACTCAGGCCCGCTAACCAACCTGGTATTTCCCCTTCTAAATTATTGTTGGAAAGATCAAGAGAATCGAGTTTGACTAAATTTAATCTAGGGATTGGCCCAATGAAATTGTTGTGGCTAAGATCAAGATTCTTGAGGTTGACTAACTTTTTGATATAGATGTGGGATTGACCCAATGAAATTGTTGAGGCTAAGATCAAGAGACTCGAGATTATGTCAACATAATGAATTCCCGTTACTTTTCATACTGAAATTCCGTTCTTGAACGGAGTAGAAAAAAATAAATTATACCTAAACACCAAAATAATTATATGTCTCATATGACAAAAATTAAATATACAAAAAAATTAGGGGGAATTTTTGAAATAGTACAAAATGAGAAACTAATTGTTAGAATAGTACAAAGTTTGGAAAAATTGTAAATATAGTCTTTTTGAAAAAAGTTTTTACGGTTTAGGGTTTAGAGTTTCGCCCCAAACCTTTCACCCTAAACTCAAATTTTTTTAAAAAATATTGAAAAAGACTATTCTAGCAATTTTTCCAAAATTTGTATTATTGTAGCAATTTTTGTGTCATTTTGTACTATTTTGGACCATCACCACAAAAACTTATATCTAAATACAAAAATAAACACAAATTATATTACAAAATTTGATAAACAACAAAAAAAAATCATGTGCGGCGCACGGATTTAGAATCTAGTAACTATTAATCTTGTTGCAAGAAAAAGAAAATACTATTAGCAATCACACCAAAAATGTCGGAGATGATATGTATTACATTTACACAAAAAAATAATCTCGTGAATAATCCTCTACCAACAACCGCTCACAATCTTTACGTTTGGCTCCAATACTTCCTTCTCCCAAATCTCTCTCCACTCTTTACGTTCTTCCCGACGACGACGACGACTCTAACTCGTAAAGATTGTGAAGCGGTTGTTGTTTGGCTCCAATACTTTTTTGGGGTACTTCTTAGTATCATAGTTGTTTATTATTTATTTTGTTTTGGATCAACTCAAATCCGTGTTTGACGGAAAAAGATAAATAAGAAACTTTTAATTCTTGCCCAAAGTCCCCTTATCCTAGTCCAAATAGAAAATAGATAATGACTATAAATACAGTTGCATTGGGTAAGAAACAAAACTCTACTCTGGTTCTTATTTATTTATTCTTTTTTTGTCAAACATATTTTATTCTGGTTTCTTATTGAAGAGAGATCATGGAACCTTTCTATATTTTCATCATACTCCTGGTGGTTTTCTTTATAATTGGTATCTTTAAGGATATTTGTGATTGTGACGACGGTTGTGGTGGAGGTGGTGGTCATGGTGACAACGATGGTGGTAGAGGAGGATTTGGCAAAGGTGGTGATGGCGATGGTGGTGGTGGAGGAGGAGGATGTGACGAAGGTGATGAGGGCGACGTTGATGGTGGAGGAGGAGGATGTGGCGGAGGTGGTGAGGGCGACGGTGATGGTGGAGGAGGATGTGGCTGTGGTGGTGGAGGAGGATGTGGCGAAGGTGGTGGAGGATGTTGTGGTTGTGGCGGCGCAGTGGTGGTGGTGGTGGTTGTGGCGGCGGCGGCGGCTGACGATTCTACCTAGTTTTTTTTTATTATTATTATTCTACCATACTACTAAAGACTATAATTTAGGTAGCTAATCAAGGTTTAAATTAATACAAATGAATCTTACAACCACATTGTATTCTCGACATGATCATGAACTGCAACTACATGAATATAATATCTATGTTTGTTTATTTTCTCCGGACTAATACCTTCGATTTCAACTCTTCTAATAAAACTGTTTTGCTTCATGTCACAATTAATAGTAAACATACGATGGCTTATTGTCAAAGTAATGAGCCCGTTTAACCGCAAAGATCTCACCAGCAGGAGTGACACCTGAGAAGCTATAGAAATCACCTCCTAACAACATCAATGCGTTTTCAGGCAACCAAAGTAATCTTGGACCATTCTTCTCGGCATTCTCTATAATCCACATTGTGAGACCCCAAATTTCGGTCCTAAAAAAAAATCGGTATATTTTCGTTTTTTAAATTTCGGTTTAAGTTGAATTATAGATCATTCTAGAATATTCCCATTAAATATTTTCTTTTTATTTTATTCTCAACAAAACATTATATTTTTTTAGATAAGCTCAAATCTTCTTTTTCTTTTTAGGAAATATGTTCTATATAAATACCTAGCTAATCTTTTATTCTCTCTCTTCCAAAACCCTAAACTCTTTTCTCTCCTCTTTTTCTCTCTCGTGGCCGCCTCTCTCTCCCCTCCACGTTTTCTCTCTCCTCACCGTCTCTCTCTCCTTCGCGTGAAACCCTAGCCGTCGTGATGTCCTTTTCGTCGCCTCAAGTCTTTTTTTAAACCATAGCTTTCCACTAAGCGAGTTATCTGATTCGTTTGGTGTACCCTGTTGATTGCTAATTGACTATATTATATATGTATTCAACCATATATTGTTAAATATGCTATTAGGTTGTTCTAGATCTACTACTAGGGTTTTATGATGAATGATTGTTGATTGCTTCACAAAAATGGTTGAATATGGACTAATGATTAATGAACCCTAATAATTAACCTGGTGAATTGATTGATATGAGTTGTTGATGAGATCTCAATGTTACAACTTGGTTGAGTCCTGTTTGTGAGTCTGGAATTTAGAAGGATGAGAATGATGAGGATTTGATCTGGTATATTGTGTGGAGTTATACTTTAGAACTGTTACGTGTCCGTCACATGCAACCTCTGTGATATGGATATTGTTTGCTGGGGCTGAGGGATGCCTATAGGGGTCATCATTTCTCACCGCCGTGGAGGGTTTTGGCGAGCCCTCGGGATAGTCTGTGTGACACATATGTTTAGCCAACACGTCGTCCAAAAGAAGGCGTGGTTGAAGGTGGCAGGCCGGCCTCGGTTGGTTCCTACGGAAAGGCGAGGGTCGGGTGTCACATGTTTATATAATGGTGGAGCAATGGGCTTGTTGTGACCGCACATCGGTGTTACGGTGGAGCAATGGGCTCGTTGTGATGAAGTGGGGATCAAATGAATATTGTGTGGATCCCATTTGTTTGTGTTTGTTTTAGGATTAGACTTTCATTAATAGTAACTCGCGTATTAGTTTGGAAGTGAATTGTGAGTCTCCACCAGGCTCATCCTCACTGAGTAATCCAATTACTCACCCCTCCTCTTCCCTTTGTTTTGAACAGGTTAGCGATTGTCGGAAATGTCTTATATTGTTGATTGTGACTTGAGTGTTTTCCTGGCGATCATGTGTGCTCACCATTGGACCCAAACCAGGCGACTTAACCATTGGGGGTTAGTCTGCCAACCTAACATGCCCGAATTCCCCGGTTTCTTCAGAGGCCCGGAAAGAGGGGTGTTACAAAGTGGTTTTCTATCTGATTATGCTTGTAATGGAAGCCTGTGATTGTTACGACGGATGTGGTTGTGGTGGAGGAGGTGACAACGATGGTGGTAGAGGAGGATTTGGCAAAGGTGGTGATGGCATGGTGGTGGTGGAAGAGGATGATGTGGCAAAGGTGGTGAGGGCGACGTTGGTGGTGGAGGAGGAGGATGTTGAAACACCCCATCCCGGACTCTAAGTCCGCAGAGGTTGTTCCCGTTCGGATCACTAAGTGACTCCGAACCATTCAGTCCGTTTTTAGGGCCCATCCCTTAGTTTAGCTCAATTCGATATAATATATTCTGAGATTCATAATAATAGAGTATGTATGCATTAAAATAGAAACGATCTGGATATTTTATTAATATGGTAAAGGATTCGATACACTTTGAGTTTGCATATAAGCTATTACAAGTTTAACTGATCCTAACAATCTAGACCAACACCACCCATCTTCTTCGGCTAAAACGTATCGCGCGCCTAAGCCCACTCATTCTCGGAAGTCGCATCTTTACCTGAAAGCCAAAGAGGCATAAGTAACTTGATATTTACTTAGTGAGTGCGGTTAATTACTTATATGCATGATCGATGTCTAATAATGCAATTAATCCCACGCAACATATTTCCCCACGGCAAAGTTAGTTTAGCCGGATCGGATTTACCCGCTCAAGTTTGGCCGAGTCTTGGCGGATTCAACCCGATCCCCAAGCCACTCGCCTTACTCGCGAAGGCTTTCCATCCGACTAACTACCATGTCGTGTCAAGTATAAAGAATATCCGGCCAAGATTATCAATCAATGGCCGGTAAGCAGTTTTATGAATATCAACAAGTAACACGATTAAAAAGGATCAAGCGTGCGCTTAGATCGATCCATAGACTTTCCTGGTAATCCGGTAGCCTGGATCCATGTGCTTACGCCACCGGTAATGCACTCACCTTTGCCATGCGATTGAATCGAGACACTTGTCCATCACGATCCTTTCCTCTATGTTCTGATTCCCTCGATCCGACCCCCTCGGTCGAACCAGCCTTTCCTTCTCTTGGCTAACTTTCCCTTTTCTCTCGATCTTTCTTTTGCTTTCTCGGCAATTTCCTTTTTCTGACCGTAAGTGAGAAAGAAATGACCAAGGGTCCTTTTTATAGGATTCCCGGTCGTAAACTCCCCAAACCGCTCTTCTGGTCGAACGGGTGTGTTGTTTGGCCGAACGGGTACACGACCCTTCGGCTAAATAACCGCCCAACCGTTCCCGCACACGCAACGCGTGTGATCACCTTCCCAGCCGATCAACTAACCAACTGCCCTCGGTTAGCTAGCTTCCCAATCGACCACCTGAGCTAACCACTCGACCAGCTTGACTCAAATGTCGAATACTTGCCCTAGCTGAATCGAGCTTCCCGACAACTAGTCCAGTTGACTCAGCTCGACCGTCTAGCTCATTTTAGCTCGGCCGAATCATGCTGAGCTTATCCGCGTATCTTCTCGGTCTGTTCTACCTTTTATCCGGCTAAGTCTTAATCCATCCAACTTAACCGATCCTTTTGGACCATGGCACGAGTCTTTACTTAGACTCTCGCTCATTCTTCCCCATTTCTCGACCATGGTCCGTCCTGATGATCCTATTGCGGATCGGGGACGTTACAGATGTGGCGGAGGTGGTGATGGAGACGGTGATGGTGGAGGAGGAGGATGTGACGGTGGTGGTGGAGGATATTGATAACACCATATTTTACATGTTTTTAAGTATTTATTTTCATATGTTTTAATCTCATTTTGTATAGTTTTGAGATATTTTCATGCATTTGAGTCTTTTTCTCCTTGTCATGCATTTTAGAGTCATAGGTGTGTTTCTTTGCATTTGCATTGCATTTGTGGTCTTTTTAGGTGTTCTTGGAGCCAAAGGGAAGGAGAGAATTGAGCATGGATGAGAAATAAGACAAGAGGAGCAAGAAAAGATGAAGCACATACTTTTAGAAGAAAAGTGTTGAAGGCAAATGCAGAGGCCATCCAACATGCTTTAAAGATCGGCACAGAAGAAGACCTTTCGATCCGATTCAGCCTTGGAGCCCTTGATGAAACTTGTAGGTAATTGAGTCATCTTTCCAACGAAGGTTATTTCATCACGTTCGGAGCCTTATTGCGGAAGTTATTGCCATTGCACTGAGCATACGTCTGTCTGGCGCGAAATGAACTCAGACAGAAGTCATTTCGGTATGGTGCATCGGGGTGATACATACCGATGTGTACTCCCAGAAAACATACAGGAGAATCCTCAGGGAGCTGTATCGGTCAACTACACACCGATGTGAGCTCCTCATGAGCAAAATACAGAGTCCGTCCAAAGTGCTTCAAAGATCGACTCATACGAAGGGTTTTCAGTTGGATTTAGCTTCGGCGATCTTCATCAAAGTCGTAGATAATTGAGCTAGCGTTCCAATGAAGGTGGTGTCAGGTCATTCGGAGTAGCGGTTCAAAAGATACATCAAATTTAGTGAGCATATGTCCGTCTAGCCCTCAAATAGACAGGAGTCACATCGGTGTGCAGTACACCGATGCAGCATACCGAAATGACTTCTGTTTTTGTGTTTTTTTTTATAAATACCCATCTTATGTTGTAAAAAAACCTAAGTTTTCTTCTTGTAACATTGGGGGCTCGACCCAAACTCTCTATTTTGAGGGATTTTGATTGTTCTTCATACAAATGCCAATTTAGAGAAGATTTCTTCACTCTATCTTTATATTATGCTTATTTAATTCTTGTTCTTCATTTCTATGTCTTTTTCTCTTGTGTTCTTCATGTTTTTCATGAGTTGACTTTTTGTTGGATTTTGGATTTTGCTTGATTTAGATGGTTTGATGGTTGATTGTTGATGGTTAGGACTAGATAAACATTTGTTCTCATGTTAGGAGGGATCTTAATGCTAGGATTGAATTGACAACTCATTTCTAGAACTTAAGACATTTCTCGCCCGG
The DNA here is from genome assembly GCA_002933915.1 of Eutrema heterophyllum. Taxonomy (NCBI): domain Eukaryota; kingdom Viridiplantae; phylum Streptophyta; class Magnoliopsida; order Brassicales; family Brassicaceae; genus Eutrema; species Eutrema heterophyllum. The sequence continues at coordinate 1,698,634 of PKMM01049127.1, read as the reverse complement.
AAGGTGTTCGATGAAATGTCTAGAAAATTTCCAAGCATGCAATTCAATTCTTAGCCAATGGAAATTGATGATTAAGGTGAATTGTTGACTTGTATGGACTAATGCTTAATGATTATGGATCATTTAGTTTCGAACGGAAGTTCTTGATAACTAGATGATTTGTAAATGGATTAGTATCATGGAAGTGAACTAATCTACTTGTGTGATCCATGTCATAAGAATGAATGTGCATTGAATCTTTAGGCATCATTAGTCAATTGCTTTGATGGTTAGATAATGGTGATTTAGGATGATCTTGGATGAGTCTTTCACTTAGGTTGGTTCTTAATGTTAGATTTGACATGATAAACCGAAATCTAATACTACACCTTAGATTAGTTAGATTTTTGGTCTCATCCCATGCATTAGGGATAGATTCGAGTAAGCGGTGTTAGTACTAGATTAGGATTGTTCATTCGTTTCTAGATCTTATGCATTTCACACCTGAGAGGAGTTAAACGAATTGCTTGACCCGAACCTTTTGTGAGCTATGCATATCCTAGCCAACGGAAGTTGATGTTTAGGTTGTTTAGTGAACTAATTGGAATTGTTTCTTAATGCTTGTTCATATTTAATCACAAATGGAAATTTGTTCTTGATTAGATAATTAACAAGGTGATTAGTGCCATAGAAATGGATTAGTCATATTTGTGAATTCCATGTTCTAAGATAGTGATTAATGCTTCTCAATGATTCATTGTTTGATTGTTACCCATCTCATTGATAGTTTAGTTCATGATCCAACACTTTTGTCTTGTGTCTTTGTGTTTTGTTTTCCTTCTTGCATTTGTTTCCTTTCTCATAAATATATAAAAACCCAAAAACAATGTTTGCTCTAGATTAAGAAGTTTCTTGCATTCTTAGTGTTTCAATCTTAACCCCTTATGGATTGACATCTCAAGTGCTACAATGACATGAGTACACTTGGGATAATTGACACGAAAATATCCCGTTATCAGATATGGCGAAGGTGGTGGAGGATGTTGTGGTTATGGCGGTGTGGTGGTGGTGGTTGTTGCGGCGGCGGCTGAGGATTCTACCTAGTTTTTTTGTTATTATTATTATTCTACCATACTACTAAAGACTATAATTTAGGTAGCTAATTTTATTAAGAGAAATTGTTCAAAATGACACTTTTTGAAAACTTACTGACCATATTAGCACCTTAATAAAAAAGCCCCATTTTTAGCATTCATTAAAGAGGCAAAAGACAATTTTGCCCAAAACAAAACTCCTCATCCCTCACGCCTCTCTCTTCTCCGCTGTATCTCATCGAGATCTCCGCCTTCGACCATCTCTCTCCCTTCTCTCCCATCTCACTCCGTTCAATTGACGGCGATTGCGATGTACTTTGCTTCATCGTTGCCAATACCACGGTTCCTTATCTCTCCCTCATTTTTTTTCTGCAATTTGTTTATAAAATTCTTGCGAATGTTTTTTTAGATTTTGATTTGAGTTTGGATTTGGTTATCCACTTAAGCTACACAATTTAGCCTCGGATTTCGTTTCTTGTCAAACACAATAAATTGATTCCTCTGTAGATTTATATGTTTTTAAAGATGGGTTTGAGGAATCGAATTAAGATTTAGTTAGATTTACCATTTGAAGTTCTACCAATTCTCTGGATTTGCTACTATACAAATTACAAGTTTCACTGGTGGAACAATTTACTTATTTTGAGTTGGTTGAAATTGAAAGAGTCTCTTGCTCTGTAAAAACTGAGACTTTGGGGAATTATTAAAAATTTAATTGCTTCAGCATGTGACACAGACTGCACTGGAGCTGTTGAGGGAGAACAAGAACAAGTTTGAGCTCGTTGGTCTTGAAATGGACTTACCTGTCATTAGGATGAACAATACCTATCTTGTTTTAGTTATTCTTTGATTCTTTTCATGTTTCCTACAGACTAGAGTGAAAGTTTTGACATTCGACATGGTGATTGATTCTTACAGTGTTATCTGCGCATAACGATCCAAAGTATGTGATAAAAGGAGTCAAGCACGGTGCCTGCGACTATCTGCTCAAACATATGGCAACACATGGTGAGAAATAGCAAGTTTAAGAAGGTTCTGATGCTTCGTCTACGCATGACAATCAACAGTTAATATAATATAGTTTTTTTTATAGTTTTTATGTTTCTTGTTCGTTTAGGAAAACTTTCCTAAATACATTATATATGTTCCTAAATGGTTCCTAAATACGTTTCATTTCTAGAAAGGATCATTTTTCATCATTTGTATCTTTCTTTCTTTGTGTATGTAAACAACAACACATGTTATGATGCTTCATTTACGCATGAAAATCAACATTTAATATAGTCTTTTATAGTTTTTCTGTTTCTTGTTCATTTATGAAGGCTTTCCTAAATACGTTATATATGTTCCTAAATGGTTCCTAAATACATTTCATTTCCAGAAAAGATCATTTTTCATCATTTGTATCTTTCTTTCTTTGTGTAGGCAAACAACAGCACATGTTCTGATGCTTCATTTATGCATGAAAATCAACATTTAATATAGTCTTTTATAGTTTTTCTGTTTCTTGTTCATTTAGGAAGGCTTTCCTAAATACGTTATATATGTTCATATATGTTCCTAAATGGTTCCTAAATACGTAGAATATTGATTTAAGAAGGCTTTCCTAAATACGTTATATATGTTCTTAAATGGTTCCTAAATACGTTTCATTTCCAGAAAGGATCATTTTTCATCATTTGTATCTTTCTTTTTTTGTGTAGGCAAACAACAACACATGTTCTGATGCTTCATTTATGCATGAAATCAACATTTAATATAGTCTTTTATAGTTTTTCTGTTTCTTGTTCATTTAGGAAGGCTTTCCTAAATACGTTATATATGTTCCTAAATGGTTCCTAAATACGTTTCATTTTCAGAAATGATCATTTTTCATCATTTGTATCTTTCTTTCTTTGTGTAGGCAAACAACAGCACATGTTCTGATGCTTCATTTATGCATGAAAATCAACAATTAATATAGTTTTTTATAGTTTTTTTTTGTTTCTTGTTCATTTAGGAAGGCTTTCCTAAATACGTTATATATGTTCTTAAATGGTTCATAAATACGTAGAATGTTGATTTAGGAAGGCTTTCTGAAATACATTATATATGTTCCTAAATGGTTCATAAATACTTTAAGAGGTTTACAAAGCATTACTAACTGAAAAAACTGAAAAAAAATTAGGCATCTATGATGCTAAAACCATACAGGATACCATAGTTAAATTTTGTTCATTTTCCTTGTAGATTAGAAACATGAAAACATCATGTGGAAACATAAAAAAAGAAACAAGGATATATGATGAAAACACAAGATAAACTTACTTTTAGTTTAGTCATAAAAAAACCAGACTAAATGTTTTAAGATCATAAAGAAGAAGATTAAGTAACTATCCAACTAAATATTATTGATCAAACCAAAAACTATACAGTGTTCCATCCTCCTTTTACGATTTTTGACCAGTGCAAGAGTTTTCTCTATCAATCTACTAATGATATATAAAATTGTATAAAACTATAGGCAATTGTATAAAACTTGAAGGCTTGATTCGTTCCTTCTCCATCCTCTCCAACAACTTGAAGGCTTCCTCGAACTTGCCCTTGTTACAGAAACCGCAGAGTAAGGGTGAAAAAGTCATCACATTAGGCCGAGATTTTTGTTTAGGAAATTTGTCGAGCAGCTGGTGTGCAGCATCCAGATTCCTACTCTCGCACAGCCCTTTGATGAGTATATTCAAGCAACAAGCATCAATTTCCACACCCAATTTAGGAGCACTCACGAAGACCTTATGAATCTCGTCGAACGCGCTTGGCCAGCATCCGAAATCCGGCATACCGAACAGAATCTCGATCGCTCGGTTGATTCTTCCGGCTGAATTCCCGTAAATCCTCATCAAATTGTAGAAGAAGTCCTCCGTTCAACTCCGACGAGAGATCTAGTGATCCACCGACGATGCGATTTTTTTTTTCGATGTAAGTTTCTTTTTTTCTTTTCAAATATGTTTTTTTGCTTGTTATGTTAGTTTTGTTTTATTAAAAACGGGGATAGTTTAGTCAATTTTCTTTTTAATGAATGTTATGTTTGTGACTTTCATCTTTGGGTGCTAAATTATTAAATTTTAAGTTTTTTGGTGCTATTTTGTAGAATTGCATTTTTATTAATATTATTACTATTAAGTTTGACAAAAAAAAAATATTTACTTGATATAAACCAGAAAAATAGAGCACAATACAAGAGTCAAAGCGGAACTAAAGCGCGCGCCAAGGGAAGCCGAGAGAACAAAACCCTAATTTCTCCGACGAGAAAACATGCCGGAGCTTCCGGAAGTAGAGGCGGCGAGGAGAGCGATAGAGGATAACTGTCTAGGGAAGAAAATTAAGCGAGTCATCATCGCCGACGACAACAAAGTGATCGATGGAATCTCGCCGTCCGATTTCCAAACCTCAATCCTCGGAAAGACCATCGTCTCTGCTCGTAGGAAGGGGAAAAACCTCTGGCTCGAGTTAGATTCCCCGCCATTTCCTTCTTTCCAATTCGGTACTCTCTCTCAAATAATTTAGGGCATTTTACCTAAATTCAGGGCTTGTGATAGATTACATCGAAATCGAACATTTGCCAAAAATGCAGGACTGTTCATAGTTAAATGCTAGACCTTTTTGCTTTAATGCATAAGAAAAGAGTGAAAGTGTTAGGCTTTACTGTTTCCTAGAGATTAAAATTTGGTTTTGGTTGATGTCTTTCAGGTATGGCTGGTGCTATCTATATCAAAGGCGTTGCAGTTACTAAATACAAGAGGTGAAGGTTTATATTAGTCCGTCCGTGAAGCCATTGTTGCATTTGCTTTGTTAAGTATAAGATTAATATAGAACAAGATTGATTATGTATCACATTTTTTTTATATAGATCTGCTGTAAAGGACTCGGAGGAGTGGCCATCAAAGTATTCAAAGTTCTTCGTCGAGGTTGAGAGATTTATAATCTTCTTTGAACTGATTACCGACCCGAAAATGTGATTCAGTTACACTGAATTCCTCTTTTGTATACAGCTTGATGATGGTCTGGAGCTTTCGTTTACTGACAAGAGGAGATTTGCCAAAGTTCGACTTCTAGCAAATGTATAAATGCATAACTCTATGTTGCTTCTCTCTATGAAGCTTCTCTCTATGAAGCTTCTCTGTGGATAGTGGTGATTGATTAATTGATGTTTGCTATTGCAGCCTGCCTCTGTGCGTCCAATATCAGAGCTTGGTCCTGATGCATTGTTGGAGCCACTGACAATTGATGAATTTGCGAAAAGCTTAGCAAAAAAGAAAATAACCATAAAACCTCTCCTACTTGATCAGGTTCAGAGCTTATTTCACTTTTCTCTGTCTTTTATGCATCTTTCAGCTCTTTCTTGTCCTTGCCATTTATCATAATAACTAGAAACTTGGTTATATAACATTTCAAAGCCTGCAATAACTTGAAATGATCTTCTGATTCATCGCAGAGGTGGATTGTGTTTTCCTCTTCTTTTTTTTAAAAGCGTTGCACATTTAGAGGATTATTTATCTCTTCCCTTTTGCAGGGTTTCATTTCAGGTATTGGGAATTGGATCGCCGATGAAGTGTTGTACCAAGTAAGTGAGCTTTAAGCTCTTCAAAACTTGAGATGAAGTGAATCATCTATGGTTACTTGAGATGAAGTGAATCATTTATGTAACTACTCATTTGATCGACAAAGTATCCACTTTTGTTTCCAAATTTGTACATTATACGACTCGATTTACATGGTATAGGATTAATTCTGCTTGTCTCTCTCTATCGCAGGCCAGAATCCACCCGTTGCAGACTGCTTCTAGCCTCTCCAAAGAGCAATGTGAAGCTTTGCACACGTCCATCAAAGAGGTAAGACTCTTATAAACCCGCCAAAAACATTACCTACAAAACATAGGAATAACAGAACGATCTGTTAACATGCATGACGCATTGTGTATTTGGGATTTAGAGAGAGAAAAAATAAACCACATTTGTAGGTCATTCAACATGCGGTTCAAGTCAGTGCTGATAGCAAAGAGTTTCCTGTTGAATGGTTATTTCATTTTCGGTGGGGGAAAAAACCGGGGAAAGTTAATGGTAAGCTTTTCCCACCCATCTATGTATAATTTTGATGAAAAGCAAAATTGGGTGTTTTGCAGGTGATAGAAAAAGCTGTGGAAGTTGATGCAGACACTAGTCAGTTTCCTAGTAACTGGATTTTTCATTCTAGGGAAGAGAAGCCAGGAAAGGCTTTTGTTGATGGTTTGAATCCCAGATTCCACACTCAAACTCTTTATCTTCCTGCAACAGTTCATAAAAATGTCTGATCTGTTTGATTTCAACCTCCAAAACTGCAGTTGATAATCCCATAATAACGGCTTAAATGTCATGCGAGTGAATTGTGATGTATCTGATTGATGCGATTGGTAATGAAGTCTGTTTTGGTTATTTCAGGGAAGAATATTGATTTCATCACTGCTGGTGGAAGGGTAAGTATATATATACATTGTTAGGCACTGTTACTTTGTGGATGATTGATTCATGTACTGAACTGTATTATTTTTTTCTGTGTTTGGTTGTTTCCTTCTGTAGACAACAGCCTATGTCCCAGAGCTGCAGAAACTCACTGGGAAAGACGCTGAGAAAGCAACCAAGGTTAGAGCGGGTAAAAGAGGTGTAAAATCCAAAGAAGACGATGGAGATGGAGAAGAAGATGAACAGGAATCTGATAAAGAAGATGATAGTGCTAAACTGAAGAAGGGACAGAAACCTAAGGGTCGTGGTAAGAAGCCTGCATCAAAGAGAAAAATAGAAGAAAGTGACGATGAGGATGACGATGCTGTTGCTGATGGTGGGGATGATAGCGAAGCTGAAGAGAAAGTTATGAAACCCAGAGGTCGTGGTGCAAAGCCTGCGATAAAGAGGAAACCTGAAGTGAAAGCTGCTAGCCAAGCTGGTAAGAAGCCAAAGGGAAGGAAAAATTGAGAACTCAACAACTCCAAGATGTTTTTTTTTTTTGTCGGCAGATAACACTTATCCCATATTTTGTAAGGAATCATGTTGGAAATGTGGGACGTCTATAAAGGCTTTGTGATGCTACTATTTCTAGTTGTTTTAGCTGTTATAAGGCTTTGTTGATTACCTTTGTTCTTGTTTGTTGAATTTGGAAGTCAGAAAAACCCTCGGAGGGCAGCAACTACTTTCTCTGGCCTGTATACAAAGGTCAAAATTCAGAAAGAATCAAAGCAGAACAGAGCAGTATCGTGTATTTCAACATACCAGTCTTCCTGAGGCAGATGCCCAGCACCTTCGATGAGTCGAAGCTTGACATTCTGGGGGTTCTGTTTCTCAAATTCCTCTGCTATGGACTGAGGCAGGTATTTATCAGCTATTCCCCAAGCCAGAAGCATGGGTTTATCCCAGCTGTGAAGGAACCAAATCTCAGCAAAGTATCTGTAGACATGGGAAGTTGGAAAAGGTCAGAGATATGCACGTACGTACCTGCCCGATGAAAACCCATTTGCAATTTGACTCAGGGTGTCTCCGAAGTTGATCTTTTTCGCAGTCTCGAGCAAGGCTAATTAATCAGAATCTCGCTATGAGAAGCCTCTTAGATTTGAATCATTACAAGAAACGAGAGCAATGTGTATCATTCTCAATTCATTGAATTTGGTTTAGAAACGTACCAAACCCAGGTCCTCCGCTTGACAAATATGGTAGACGATAGACATCAGCTTTCTCATTCTTCAGGACGTAGCTATCAAAACAAATATAGGGTAAGGCAATTGTCCAACTGCAGCCTCTATCAATATTTCCAAGCACATGCATTTTGAAGCTAAGGCAAGAGAATACATCCACATAAAGATAATGGTTAGATTGATACATACGGGCTACCACCTTCAATGAACCGCTCGGCCAAGATAGCATTTTGGCATGTGAATTCACCAAAGAGTGGAATTCTGCATCAGAAGAAAATGACACACAAGTACGATTGTGAGAGTTATGAATATATAATCAAGGCACGAGGCTGATGCTTCCACAAGAATTACAAGCATTTAGAGTGGTCAAAACGGCGAAAGAGTTGAACCTCAGCTGCTTAAATAATCCGGGAACTGGGGATGAAACGGTCAGCGGACTATTAAGGATCGCAAGTTTCTCAACCTTGCACGGATTTTTCAATGCCCATGTTAAACCATATGAACCTACAAGAAATCCCTTGGGAGACCACAACGAATGCAAACATAAGTTATTCGAAACAGCCTCCATGAATTGTTAACACATTATACAGAAATGGGATCAGTACACATATCCGAACCTGAACAACAAGATAGAATGGAGATTTGACCTCTAGCGAGTCCAGCAGTTTATCAAACGCCTCATGGTACTCATTTTCTGAGAAAAAAAAATCGAAACTTATTAGAACAACGAACCATGTCTACTGATTTTGCATTTCACAATATATTAATGTAATATCAACAAAACCTGTGTAATTAAAGCCATATCCTGGTTGTGGCTTGTCACTGAATCCGAATCCTATCCAATCAGGCGCAAAGCAATGAAACCCAGCTTCTGACATCTATTACATAGTTGAGGAAACACAAAAAGATCCATACAAGATTCAAATGCATACTCAAAACTATCTACATTATTTGGAAATCTAAAGAGTCTTCACCAGAAGAAAAACTCAGCAATTGTTTCCCATATAGGCACATTAACAAGGTCATTGGAGACGAATAATATTCTAGACATGAGCTCATAAAATCGCCATTTTTTTCGAGTAGTCAAGATTCATTGTAGCACCTGAGACATGACAGTCCGGAAACCAAAAGACTGAGTTGGAGCTCCGTGAACAAAGACAATGGTTCCTCGACGACTCTCCTTTGATCCTGCCGGGAAAAAAAAAAGAAAAAATGATAATCAGTGATCAACTCTTCTTGAAGCAAGAAGAAACACAAAAGCTTATGAAAACGTGGATGGCTTATGTTTTACCAGTTTCTCTCACAAACCATCTAAGCTTTCCGGATTTGATGGTCGAACCAAATTCTCTTCCCTTATCTTCAGTCCTCTAAACCACAAAACCAAATTTCACAACAATCAAACAAAAACAGAACGTGAAATAAAATTTGCTTCTTGATATCATATGGAATTTGAAAGCAAAAAAGAAAAAACTTTAAAGTGCTCGTCTCTGGCAAGATCCATTTCAATTTCAGTAACAACCCAGGTAATCAATTTCAGTTCAAAAGTTTGAAATGGTAGATAGGTGAACTCACGTAGAGCATCTGACCGACGTTTCCGTCTTCTGCCGGAGACTCCGGCAGCTGAATTGCGCTTCGGCTAGACGGATTGTCCGTAACAAAGCCAAATGGATTGAAAGCCGGATCGTCCTCACGATCATTTCCGCGACCACCACTGTTTCCGTTCTCCGCCGTAGCTTTGACGACGGAGAAGCGGAGTTTCGACGGAGTAGCTCTGATTCTAGAGGCGCTGGATTTTGTCGCGACGGTGGAGGGGAATGAGTGGAGCAGAGGAAGAGGAGAGAGCAGAGACAAATGCATTTTTTTTTTTTTTTTTGGATTTGTCCAGTAAAAGCGTATTTTCCTCAATTTATATGTCCGCCTACGAAGAAAAAAAAATGAAAAAAATTAATAATGGATGATGATGGATAAATCAAAGTTAAGGGTAAAATTTAGAAATTGATAAGATTTAGGATTGTTTTGATATTCTACAAAAACATAGGGGCTTAATTATCCGTTTTTCTTTGAAACGACGACGTTTGATCACGGGAAAGGTTAACTAACAGAACTGAAAACATCTGGGGTGTTTCTGATATTTACCGAAACTACAAGGGCTTAATTCTACGTTTTTATTTGAAACGACAGCGTTTTAGAACAGGGAGGGTAAACGTCGCGTTGAAAAAACCCGGGTCTTTTCGGATAATATAATAAAAATATAGGGGCTTAATTATCCGTTTTTCTTTGAAACGATAACGTTTATCACAAGGAGGGGTAAACTGATAGATTTGAAAAAGTCTGGGTTTTTTCTGATATTTTACGAAAATACAGGAGTTTGATGATCTCTTGGTGTGATGAATCGACGCCGTTTAGCGGCACGTGCTATTCAACCTGTGAAACCCTAAGGTGTCTTGTTCTATGGAAATGCTAGAGTCACCCGTCGAGCCCCAAAAGAAGCTTCACCGTCAGAAGAAGAAGCTTAACTACCAACCGCCTTAAAAAGGTCAATACCCGCGCAAAAATCATTCTCGGGTCGGATCTTCCGTGCAAAACCCGACCTGATCCATCCCGGACCGATCAATTTTGCGATTGCTCTCTGGCAAATTAAATAAAGACAAAGTACTTTCAAAAACACCCTCTGAATTGAGGAAAGAGGAATAAGAGGAGTTAAGTTAAAGCTCCCATGGAGAGAAGTGATTCCGGCGATGTAGATGTATGAACTCGAAACCCCTCTTTTGTTTTTCTAATTATATTCCTGAATTTTGGTGTAGATGATGCATTGATTCGCTCAAGCTCTTGTTTTTAGAAAGTTTGGCTGTGATTTTGATTTCAATGAGTTGAATATGATTACTGGTTCACGAGTTTTGAAACCCCAGTGGAGTATTTTATGTGCTGGTGATGGAGTAGGGTTATATAGTGATCAAGTTTGTAGCTTTATTCAATTTTTGGAAGTTTACATTTATCATCATTGATGGTGTATTATACAGGTACAGGCATCTGCGTATTTACAGACGGAAGAGACCCGCGAAAGAGATGATCCAATGTCAGATGGTGGATGCACTTTAAGGATAGGAGAGGCTCTGATTTGTACTAGTGAGCATGAGATCGATGTTGGATTTAGTCAAAACGAACAAAGAAAGAGCGAAGAAGAAGCTACGGGAGAGTTTGATGAACAGATTGGTTTACCTGTTGAGAGAAAAGAATTTGATGCACCAGCTGTTGGAATGGAGTTTGAGTCATACGATGATGCTTATAACTACTATAACTGCTACGCCACAGAAGTTGGGTTTCGGGTAAGAGTGAAGAACTCGTGGTTCAAGCGGCGTAGCAAAGAGAAATATGGTGCGGTGCTTTGCTGCAGCAGCCAAGGTTTCAAGAGGATTAACGATGTGAATCGTGTGAGAAAGGAAACACGAACCGGTTGCCCTGCAATGATAAGAATGAGGCAGGTGGATTCTAAGAGGTGGCGGGTACTTGAAGTTACACTTGATCATAACCATTCGCTCGGTTTCAAGATATATAAATCGGTTAAAAGGAATGGGACAGGGACCAAGAGGAAGTGTATATCTAGCCCAGACTCAGATGCTAAGACAATAAAGCTGTACCGGGCTCGTGTGATGGATACTGGGAACAATGTGAATCCAAATTTGGCTCTGAAAAAACAGTTTCAGAATTCCGCTGGGTCGTCCGATTTGCTGAGCCTTAGAAGAGGAGATTCCGCAGCCATGTACAACTACTTTTGCCGTATGCAATTGACAAATCCAAACTTTTTCTACCTGATGGATGTAAATGATGAAGGTCAACTAAGGAATGTATTCTGGGCAGATGCTTTCTCTAAAGTTTCTTGCAGTTACTTTGGCGATGTCATCTTCATCGACAATACTTATATATCTGGAAAATTTGAGATCCCACTGGTGACATTAGTCGGAGTAAATCACCATGGTCAAACCACATTGCTTAGTTGTGGCCTTCTTGCTGGAGAGACGATGGAGTCTTACCATTGGTTGCTCAAAGTGTGGCTCGGTCTCATGAAGTGTTCTCCTCAAACCATTGTCACAGACAGATGCAAGCCTTTGGAGGTGGCGATTTCCCAAGTGTTCCCGAGATCTCATCACAGATTCAGTCTGACACATATAATGAGGAAAATCCCGGAGAAATTAGGAGGGTTGCATAACTACGATGGCGTGAGGAAGGCATTTACAAAAGCAGTTTACGAAACCTTAAAAGTTGTTGAATTTGAAGCAGCTTGGGGGTTTATGGTGCACCATTTTGGGGTTATCGACAATGAATGGCTCCGTTCCTTGTACGAAGATCGAGCTAGATGGGCTCCGGTTTATCTGAAAGACACGTTTTTCGCAGGAATGGCTACTGCTCGTCCTGGAGAAACCTTAAATCCGTTTTTCGAGAGGTACCTTCACAAACAAACACCGTTGAAAGAGTTTCTCGATAAGTACGAGTTAGCACTTCAGAGGAAGCACAGGGAAGAAACTCTCGGCGACATAGAATCTCTCACCTTGAACAACGCTGAGCTTAAAACAAAGTGTTCTTTCGAGACACAGCTCTCGAGAATCTACACGAGAGTCATGTTCAAGAAGTTCCAAGTAGAGGTTGAAGAAATGTACTCATGCTTCAGCACAACGCAGCTCCACGTGGATGGGCCTTTGGTGATCTTCCTTGTGAAAGAACGGGTCCAAAGCGAATCCAACAGAAGAGAAATCCGTGACTTGGAGGTTCTGTACAACAGATCGGTTGGTGAAGTACGGTGCATTTGTAGCTGCTTCAACTTGTATGGGTACTTATGCAGGCATGCTCTATGCGTTCTCAACTTCAATGGTGTTGAAGAAATACCTTTGCAGTATATTCTACCGCGATGGAGAAAAGACTTCAAACGGGTCCATGCGGCTGATAATGGCTTGACCGGTTTTGTCGATGGCACGGACCGGGTTCAATGGTTTGATCAGTTGTATAAAAGCGCTCTTCAGGTAGTTGAAGAAGGAGCGGTTTCATTGGATCGTTATAAAGTGGCAATGCAAGTTCTTCAACAGTCTTTGGACAGAGTTCATAAAGTAGAAGAAAAGCAAGACTAGTGTTTAGTGTTTTTATAAACGGATTTCTGAAACCATATCTGTATATATAAGCATATATAACTTTTTTCTTTCTTTTTTTCGCTGTAATATGGTTTGGTGACACTGGCAAAGATGCTTGAAGCCAAAAATAATGCTAATAGGTAGATTGGTAACACTGAAGAAGATGATTTTTGAAACATACTATTTTGTAAAATATTTTGAGTATTCATGCTAAATATAAATTTTGGTTTAACTTTTTTTATTTGCAAAATATACACAATTAAATAAAAATTCGCACGCAATTTTTAAAAAAATTTACTCAAAATTATATGATCTGTTTCCGATTTTACCCTTATGGGCCTCTGAGCAAGTATGTTTATGAGACTATTGGGCCTGTGTCTAATTCACTTTCCAAAATTGCAAAAGAAAAATCTCCGAAAATCTGACGATTCCCTCTCTTTTAGAATTGGGATAATAATAAATTCAGATTTTTTCTTCGCTCGTGTTTTCATAATTCGTAAGGTTTTTCTGAATCTGTCGTCTTTCACAGTTATCTTCCCCAGAAACGTTTTGTGAATTTTTGATACAGATTGTTTGATTTCTTCTTTAGCTACAGTTTTCTTCATCGATAATACTCTTCAGCGTCCGGGAAAATCCGATCAGAAGCGACAGATCTGATAAACTGTAGATTTCTGGTGAGTGTTTTTATCTCTTTTGCTAAGCTGAGGAAACTACTCTTCGTTTAATCGTTTCAATTGATGGATCTCTGATGATAATCGGTCAGTTTGGTGACTGTAAAAGCTTTAGGGAAACTTGATTTTAATGGTGGAAAGTTTTGTTTGCCTTCGTCTATCTCACCCAAATTTGATAGGCTCGTGCTTTATTGAATCTCGGCTTGTAGTTTTCTTTAACATGTTTATGCATTCACATGGAGATTTCGTCTTCTTTCTCTGTAACAGTAAGTCTCTGCTGCAATTGCTATAAAACCGGAGAGATGAAGTTCAAGGCGTTTCTGACTGAAAATGGTGTGAATCTCTTAGAAAAGAGGTTTCTTCCAGCATTTGACAAAATGGGCAAGACCTGTTATGTTTTCCTCACGAAAGAACACTTGTTCTTCCTCCATAACCTTCTCAACGGTGATGGAGTCCAATGCATTGCTCAGTTCCGCAAAGATGTTCTCTTTGATGATTACCGTATATCGAGCCAGAACGAGGACCGTATCGCCTTTTCCTTAGATGTTTCCCTTCTGTACCGAGCGGTGAAGAGCAGTGTCAGCATTTGTACTGAGTTCAGCGGCGGGTTAGCTTCAAACAGATTGCAGATCAAACTAGTCAAAAAGCTGCCTCCTAACTGTACACAACCAATGCCATTCCTCACATTTGAAACTAAGGGATACAAATCCGCAGTCATTCAAGATGTTCCCATCTCAAAACCGCTATCTCGGTCTCAAGTTATTGAGCTTCAGACCGCTCTTGACTCGGCTCAAGACCTGCCTCCTACTCTTGTTCAAGTCCAAGACCCGAATCAGTTGCAGAACTTTGTGGATCACATGAAACATGTTGGGGACGTTCTTAATGTCACAATAAGCAAGCATGGTGATTTGCAAGTGCAAATCTCAACAACCCTGATTAGGCTCGGCTCTGAGTTCCAGAGGCTTTCGGTTATTGGTGAGAAATCTCAGGCTCCTGTTGAGGATAGGAACTTAAGCGCTCAGGCTCGGTCAGAGAGAGCCATTGCTAGAGGAGATGCTCAGTCTGTGCAAGTGAGTGTAAAGCACTTTTCAAAGAGCCTTCACTGTCACTTAACCAAACCAGATTCAGCTTTCTATGGGATTGCTCCTGAAGGTGCTTGCTTAACAGTGATCTTCCAGTTTATGGTTCCTGGGACTCGTCAAACCGATAAATCAATCAGTCTGCATTGCCGACTTCCCGTGTTGGATCCAGGGTCCAACTGAATCTTCATGAAGGTTAACTCAAGGCTTATATGATCAAATGTTGTAGTTTGCTTTTTTCAAAAGACTTTCCATAAAAACCAAATATGTACCAGTACACTCCCTTACAAGCTCTCAAGCATCAATTATCAAAATCAAATGTTAAATTGACAAAAACACAATAGAACTTAAAACCAACCTTCGCTCTTCTAAAAACAAGCATAACCAAAACCAGATTCTTGCAAAGAAAAAAAAAAGAATGTGTTAAAAAATCAAATAACAGAGATTTTATCTATTCTTGTTCTTGTTTTTGATGATCTTTCACTTCCGAAATGAGCTCTGAGCTTTCATCTATAACTTCCCCTCCATTGTTTCCATTGAAGAGTGGATTAGCTTCAAGTTGAGCCATTTTCTCCTTAGCTTCATTCATTAGCATCTCAACCACTTCAGACATTGTTGGTCTCTTCTCTGGCTCAATCTGAGCACACAAAAGCCCTACCAAAACTACCCTTTTCAGCTCCTCTTCCACATACTTCCCATTTAGCCTTTGATCCACAATTTCGCCAAACTTTCTATCGTAAACCAAAGGTAAAACCCATTCAGTTATACCCCGTTTTGTTGTTTGGCTTAGCCTTTTTATAGGTCTCTTACCAGTTACAAGCTCCAGCAAAACAACACCGAAACTATACACATCTCCCATGTCCGATTCTTTTCCTGATTCAATACATTCTGGTGAGAGATACCCAAGATTATTACCCTTGGTAGTTTTAGTAGCTCCATCTTCTGCATCATCTGGCATCAGCTTACCATATCCAAAATCTGTAACCCGAGCTTCAAACTCAGAATCTAGTAACACATTGCTTGCTCTCACGTCTCCATGGACTATTCGGGGTGTTGCAAAATGGTGTAAGTAGCTGTACAAATGAAACAGCAAAAATCAGTAAACTGTAGATATTTCCAATTTATATGAACCATTTTGACCTTGAAGACTTACCCAATTGCCTGAGCAGAGGTTACTGCGATATTCATCCGCCTGGTCCAATCGAGAAGCGACTCAGAGGAATGCAGACCATGAAGATGTGAGACCAAGCTCAAATTTGGCATGTACTCATATACAATGAGTCGTTCTTGTCCTTCCGCACAATAACCTCGTACACTCAATAGATTCTTGTGGCGAATACGGGCGAGAATCTCGACTTCTACAGAAAAATCTATCTCTTCTCTGCTGCTCCATGCTTTCAATCTCTTGACTGCAATCTACAGACAACAACAACAAAAAAACTGATTAAAAATGAAAATCAAAGAGACCAAATCTGCACATTGAGATTCCACTAACATAAACCAAGTTATATGAAGTAAAACTATCAAGCAAGTTCTAGATAAACATTACTTGAGATCCATCCCAAAGCTGACCCCAATACACACTACCAAATCGGCCTTCGCCGAGTTTGTTATCATAATTAAAACTGTTTGTGGCTGCGTGAAGTTCCTTGAGTGAAAAAATCCTCCATGATGGCTCAGTCTTCACCTTCTTTTTCCTGTGTAAATTTGTGACATCAAAACAAATAAACATTAGTTTCTTTTTTCCTCCTCCTTATGTTATCAAATCTGAAATTATAGCTAATCCAACAGTAGATTGTTGTGAGAATGTTTCAACATTATACGAAATTTTACACTAAATAAGAGATTTTGAACATGAATAGGCTCCTAAATTCTCCGAGAACTCGAAAAAAAATTGATATAAATCTCAAAACCCTAATAAGGAAGAACATCAAAACGGATGAAACCAAGAGAAATTTTCGGAAGAGCCCAACAATGGAGAAATCAGTTTAATCAAGATTAACACATACTTACCGATCAAATCCTTTTCCACAACTGAAGCAACTAAAAAATTGCATTTTTGAATCTGAACAACCGAGAAACAAAACAAAAATCTCTTAATTTTTCAGTTCCTTTCGTTTCTAGACTCTTCCTCGTTGCTGCAGAGAGAGAGAGAAGGGATAGAGAGAAGGGAAAGAGAGAGAGGAAAAGCAAAGGTAACGCCTTTATTCCTGGAGAATGTAACAGCAAGGCAAAGGAAACTCCTCTGATACTCAAATTTCGTATTAATGAGTTTTATTTCTTGAAGAAGACAAACAAATAGTAGAATCTTTCTTTCTCTATTAACCCCTTTTTCCCATTTGAATTTGTTTGTGTTTAGCTGTTTTAATTTGAAAAAAAAAAGTTTATTAAAAAATTAGTAGGAATGATTGTGCATATCTACACACATATATTGTTTATTTATTTAAATGGTATTATTTAAAATAAAGGTATTATTATTATATATTTTGTTTTTGAATTTGTAAGCTTTCCTCTTTAACTTTAGATTGGCGGTTGATGATGACTCATGACAAATTGACAACTAATCAAAATTTCCTAATCACTTTGGTGAACTGCAATTAAAAACTTGTCAACAAATCTATGCAATCTTTAGAGAAACAAAAGTTCAAATCAAATACAAATCACAAAGAATATTCTTGAATTATATTTATGTAGTCGTAGTCTATGTGAAAACAATGACCCAAGAGTAAGAACAGAGAAAGAAAATGAAGGGGAAAGTATATTTGTTTTTCTTTCTGCTCAATTACAAAACTAACTAATGCTTTTATACAATGAGATCAAGCCATTGATTTCGTGCCATCAACAGTTGTTTCGTCAAGATTGACGTATAATGTTACAAGAAAGATGCTTACTTTAAAATATGTCCACATGTGTAGAGGAGTCTTCATCAACCATAATTATCATCATCCTATCTAATACTATTTTGAAACGCGAGCCAAATTAATAGTGCAAGAAAGATCTTTACACGGTCCTGAATCATCGACGCTACTCTCACAAGACCTATACAAGAACAATAAAAAATAAAGACTTTCAAGTCAATGAAAGAAGATTTGCCAATTGACCAATAACTAAACATCAAAGGAGCAAAACCAGAAGAAGATGGTGGTGAGCCTTTTGAATCACATCACTAGTTGCAAAAGGAGAAGATTTCTAAATCCATAATGCTTACAACAGGAAACTCTATAAATTTGTCACAAGATATCAAAAACTTGAATTTTCATGGACATAATATAGTTCAGTGTTCGTATGGAAGATCTTATGCATAAACATCTCTCTTGAGCTCTGACTCCACCTGATCTCATCCTCTGTTGCTGTTTTCTCTTCCTTTCTGCTTCTTTTTATGCTCCAACATCGATGTATTCAGAGTCTTTGAACGAGAAGAGCATGGGCCCTAACTCAACCAGCCAATGCGGCTCAACTGATGTAGCACACTGCATGTACTCCTTAGTGGTTAAGATCAGTTCATGGTACACCACATAATCCGGTGTGTATCCCAGACCGTACAGTGCGCTGCTCGGGTGCAAATGGCAAGGCATCCCGGTTCTACAGTTCACATACTCCCCAACACCTTTTAATCTACCCGAGTTATGCAAATACGCAGAGCATATGGCTTTTCTCACAATATCCCAATCCCGTCCACACGACTTGAGTGGTATCTTCAGTTGCTTGAGGATATCCATAAGCTGGGATCTTACTTGTCTAGCTTTTCTCAGACCTTTGACTTGCAGGTAATGGTCATTGCACCAGTCTCCTCTATAGTCATGCTCTTTCCACTGCTGATACACATTCAGTAGCGTTAGATGATCGGATTCTGGCACGAAAAACTTCTCCCTCGCGGCGTCGCTCTCTTCTGCTCTGTCTTTAGGTCTGAAGAACACTGAAGGTACTGAAAGCATTGACACGATCGTCAAAATCTCATTTATGCAATCAAGCCGTTCACCCATTAAGAGCATCTTCGCAAGAGGTGGATCCAATGGGAACTCCACCATCTTCCACCCGACATCCCTTAATCCTCCAACATTGCTAAGAGCACCCAACACCCAAAGCTGGTACATAGAGTTGAGGATGTTTTCTTGTGGAGGTGGATCCATAAAATCAAAATCTAGCAAGTTGTTTATTTTCAGTGACTTCAACAACAACACAACATTACCCAGATTCGTTCGTTGAATCTCTGGCACGGGACTTGGCAACATCTCATTCAAATAAGCACTCTCTGTATACAGCCTGTAACATGTTCCCGGCCCTGTCCTTCCAGCTCTTCCTACGCGCTGATCAGAGGCAGCACAGCTTATGGGGAAACTCTGAAGAGCATCCATACCCATTCGAGGATCGAAAACCTTCATCTTTCCATACCCCGTGTCAATCACATAATATATCCCATCGAGTGTCAATGATGTTTCAGCAATATTGGTGGCAACAATGCATTTACGGCCCCCACCTCTGATTTCTGGAATATGTTTGCTTGCAAGTCAGTGGGTTACTGAGAGTATATTGGGAGAATCAGTAGGTTTGTGATTTCTCTGGTGGAGGATGCAATGAGCTGTTCCATTCTCTCTTTGAGTGAAAAGCACGCTGCTTCAATCTCATCTTGCCCGGTCATAAATATGAGAATGTCGCTATGTGAATCTTCATTGCCTGTTTTACAGCAGTTTCAACATAGTCTTCACAAGGACTTTTAGAGTAGATAATATTGACAGGGAAAGTCCTTCCAGGAATGTTGAATATAGGAACATTCCCAAAGAAATCGGAAAACTTTTGAGCATTAAGTGTTGCTGACGTGACTATCAGTTTGAAATCACGAAGCCTAGCCACAACTTTTTCAGTATTCCAAAAAGAACGTCTGTGTTGAGTGACCTTTCATGCGCTTCATCCATCACCACCACACGATACTTATCCAGGTTGGAATCTTTGAGCGTCTCTCTCAGTAGCACTCCATCGGTCATGTACTTGATGACAGTGTTTGGACCAGTTACGTCTTCAAAACAAATCGCATACCCAACTTTATCTCCCAATTCTGTTTCCATCTCTTCACTAACCCTCTGTGCAACACTCATGGCTGCTACAAGCCTTGGTTGGGTGCAACCTACTATTCCGTTTATAGTGTACCCATCCACGTGAAGATACTGCGGAAGTTGAGTGGTCTTTCCTGAACCAGTTTCCCCAACAACCACTATCACCTGGTTTTCTCTTACTACCTGCAATAACTCATCTCTAACAGAATATATGGGAAGATACTGTCGTTGCTCTGCCATCGTCTTTGACATGGCAAATTCACTCACAGCTTCTCCCTTCTTCATATGTTGTGCAAATTTAGCCTCGCCTTTAAAGTCTACTTCACCTTCTTCACCAACTACAGCCGCATTGGCATCAATCTGCTCAGCTGATTTTTCAACACCTAGGATATTGCCAAGGCTAGAAC
The DNA here is from genome assembly GCA_002933915.1 of Eutrema heterophyllum. Classification (NCBI taxonomy): domain Eukaryota; kingdom Viridiplantae; phylum Streptophyta; class Magnoliopsida; order Brassicales; family Brassicaceae; genus Eutrema; species Eutrema heterophyllum. Next base: position 1,678,536 of record PKMM01049127.1, on the reverse strand, counting down.
CTGCAAGCTCCCAAAACCGCTGTCGTGATTTATGCCTACTTTTTTTCTCCTGGATTTCTCTGACGAGACCCGAACCTTTCCTTGAAATTATAGCCATGTCTGATGTGGGATCCTTTACATGCATTACTGGCTCCGTTTGGTTTGTGAAAACGACTCTTCCATCAAGGAAAGGAGGCTTCGTATCGTGTACGAGAAGAATGGCTTTCTGTTTTTCTTCCTCGCTATCAAACTCAGTCTGCGATTGTGTGCATCTAACAGCTCCAGATCTGAGAAGCTGACGGTCTTCCCACTGAGCAATATATGCATAAAGATGAGAGTGTTTTTACTCTGAGCGAGTGACATTTGGCTACGGTCCCTTCTAACAAGTCTTTTTGCCATCTCAGCTTCCTTCTTCTGTAGAGAAGCATCATCTCCAAGAAGAAAGGATGCATCAAACAGTGAGTTCCCTTCGTCCGTATCATACCATGCATGATCCGAGTGAAATTCCATCCCCAAACGCATTGTTTCTGTGATATTCTCATGGTTATATAACGATGTATCGTTTGTCAGATCACCTTCCCTAAGTTGATTGGATCTTACACCATACGTAGAGCTTGAGGATCTGATAGAGGATCCAGAAGCACGGACCGGAACAGGAGAAGCACAAGACATTGGTGTATCCAGCCACGGGGAGGCTAAACGAGCATCAGGCTGATGTCGCTTGCTGTAACTAGAGTCTCTACCTCTATGTGGATTTCTCCTATCGCTATTGTGTCTTGCACGCTTTGCTCCATGATAATCCCGGTTAGCTTGGAGATAGGACTCATCATCATCAAAGGCGTTTCTCTGCTTTCTTGACCGCGGAGTTTTGCTTGTGTCATACATATCTTCTCTCCGATGTCTCCTGGAATTATCTGAATCTGCAGCATTCTCAGTGCTTTCTTCAGCAGTCTCAGATCTTGAAGGTTTCTCTCTATACATTCTTGTTCTGCTGCAATGGTTATGTAGAGTGTTTTCTGCTCCATGATCTGATCCTGATGCATCAGGTTTATCATCTTCATCCAAAGACGACGATGCTGTAACAGATATTGTTGGCTTCTTTTTCCTTTTCTCAATTGCACTTGCATCCAAACCTAGACGGGACGGAGCTTTAAAAGTCATTAGTCGGAGATCACCGTCCGTGGTTTTGAATGGATCGACCCCCATGGCGATTATCAGCTCTCGAAACCCTAATATTCACAAACACATAAACCGAATGTTCCCGTCCCGAAAATCAACCACACGCAGCTTCTTCGTGCCCTTCTTCTCGGCGAGAGAAAACGATTCTGGTGACTTTTCCTTTTCTTCTTTGGTTCCTGAAAATTACAAACCACTGTTTTGATTTTAGAGAAAATGGCTATTTAAATAACAAATTCTTCATTTGAAACCAAAAAACATACTAAACGAGCCAAAACAAATACGAACTAATGTTGACTGAGCCAATTTAACACCAATGTTAGTCAACGTTAACGAAATTTAGTTAGCATTAATCGCCGTTTACTCTATGGCACGACGTCGCTTAGCGTTATGTTAAAAAAACAACAAATCAGACAAAACCCCCAATTCCCCAAAGCAAAATCCCTAAATCGTGAAATCGAGTTCTTCGATTCTCCTCTCCTCTCCGCCTCATCTCCGATTACCTGGCGTCGTCTTGCTCTATTAAGATTGTCTGTCGCTGTCTCTGCCGGAAAAATGATGACTGGTAGATAACAGAAGCTTCCAACGCGTCGACGAGCTAAAAAACCTATGGTTGAAGATGAAAGAGGTTCGAATGATGAAGCTGAGCTTCAGATTGTACCTGGGGATGACTGTCAAGCGATTGCCGATGATGTTGATGATGATGAATCCGAGAACGAAAACGACGAGCATGAGGTAGACGACAGAAGCTTCCAACCCGTGGAAGAAGGAGCTTGCCAAGTTTTAGTTGAACGGTTTGGAGATGCTGTGAGAGATGATGCAGAGGGTAGTGACGCAGATAGTGGAGATGATATCTGGAACGATGATGTTATACCCGATCCTTTGTCATCCGACAGTGAAGAAGAGACAGAGCGGGAGCGTAGGGAAGAAGATGAAGATCTGAATGTACTTCTAACCTTAGGGAAGACGTATGGTTCTGTTGATGAGTTCAAGCCCGCGCTTCTGATGTACTCTTTGAAAACTCGATACGACATCAAGTTATACATGTCTACACAACAAAAGATTGGTGCGATTTGCTCGTACAAAGAGGAGGACAAAGAGTATTCTTGTCCGTGGAGGATTTATTGCTCATATGAGAAGAGTAGCACAAGATGCAGGTTAAGGTGTATGTGAATGAACATGTATGTGTTAGATCAGGCTACACAAATATGTTGAAGACATCAACAATTGCGCAATTTTTTGAAGAAAGGTTGAGACTTAATCCGAAACGTACAGCAACTGAGATGGTTGCAGAGATCAAGAGGAACTATAACTTGACAGTTATAGATCATCAATGCCGAAAAGAAAAGTCAAAACTTTTCAGAGAAAGACAAGCTACTCACGAAGCTCATTTCTCTCGGATATGGGATTACCAAGCATAGGTGAGGAAGACTAATATAGGGACTACTATAGAAATCGACACCATTCCAGGGCCAACTCCAGGAAGAAAACAAAGGTTTGACCGTATATTTGTTTGCTTTACATCACAACGTGAGTCTTGGAAACAAACATGTAGACCTATCATAGGACTGGATGGTGCTTTCCTTAAATGGGAAATCAAAGGCCACCTCTTGGCTGCTGTTGGAAGAGATGGAGACAATCGAATAGTTCCTATTGCGTGGGCAGTAGTTGAGGTGGAGAATGATATTAATTGGGATTGGTTTGTTAGACATCTTAGGACTGATTTGAGACTTAGTGATGGAAGTAAGACAACCATCATTTCCGATAAGCAACATGTTAGTATGAAAATGTTCATTCTATACATTTGTCTTGGTTTGTTAGACAACTTATGTCTTTTTGTTTCAAATTGCAGGGTTTAATGAAAGCTGTTCACAATGTTCTTCCCCAATATGAACATCGTTTGTGTGCTAGACACATTCTACACAACTGGAAGAGGGACAACCATGATTTAGAACTAGAGCGTTTGTTTTGGAGAATAGCAAGGAGTTACACCAAAGGAGATTATGCTGATAATATGGAAGCATTGAAGAGGTACAGCCAACTTGCGTATGATTCTCTACAAAGAACTAATCCTCTTGCATGGTCTCGAGCCTTCTTTAGGGTTGGTAGCTTCTGCAATGATAACTTGAACAATTTGAATGAGTCTTTCAATAGAACCATTTGGGAAGCAAGGAGAAAACCATTACTCGACTTGTTAGAAGCTATTAGGAGACATTGTATGGTGCGTAATGCAAAGAGGGCTATCATTGCAAATAGGAGAAAAGCAAGATATACAAAGAGTGCACATGCTGAAATTGAAGCGTCTAACACAAGATCTCGGGATTGTATCAGATATATGGCCATAGTAAATCTGAATGAGGTGGAATATCATGGTGTTTCTTATCGTGTAGATATGAATGAGAAGACATGTGGTTGTGGGAAGTGGCAGATGATTGGTATACCATGTATGCATGCTACATGCGTTATCATTGGTAAAAAACAAAGCATTGGTGATTATGTTTCTGAGTTCTACACAACTAAAATGTGGCAGAATACATATAACTGGGGAATTGAGCTTGTCCAAGGGATGAAGTTGTGGCCAAGGTTGAATAGGTTACCCGTGTTGCCACTAGGAAACATGCTGAATAATCGTGGTAGGCCAAGTAACCATGCTAGGAAGAAAGGACTTTTTGAAACTTCCTCTTCTTCTAGTAAGACCAAGTTAACACGTGATCGGCGTATCATGACATGCTCAAACTGTCGGGAAGAAGGGCATACTAAGCTCTCTTGTGCAAATCCAAGTGTTGAGGGTCCAGCAAAAAAACCAAGGGGTCGCCCAAGAAAAGAACATCTCACTTTGGTATGTTTCCCCTTCGTCTTTAGTAGCTATGTTGTACTCTATTTGGTTTGTTTATACATTGTCTTTGTTATATTGACATAGGAAGGACAATCATACGGATCACAAGGGGGAGCATCACAAGGATCACAACTAGGACCATCTCAAGGATCACAAGTAGGACCATCACATGGAGCAGCATGATGTCACTTTGATCTCATTTTGTTAAAGAAAATTTCAAAAGTCAAATAACAAGTTCATAACAAAGACAATAGCCATGGAAAATTTCCAAAAGACAAAAAGACAAAATAAGAACACACTAGTAATCAATGGAAAATTTCTTCTCCTTACTCATCATAATGTGGTAGAAAATGACAATAGCCATGAAGCAAAGACACACAACAACAATCATATTAATGACTATCCACTTGCGGAGTTCGGTTTTGTTCCACATTAACTCTTCTTTCATGTCTTGAATATCACCCTTCAAAAGCTCCACCTCAGATTTTAGCTTGCCCACTTCAGTTTCAATGATTCCAACCTTTGGTAATGCATCTTCAACCTCCTCAAGCATCGCTTCTTCTACCCATTTAAACAGGTGATCCTATTGTATACTGAAATGGTATAAATTTAAAAAAAAACAAAATTTATGGAGGAATGGAGGATATGATTGATCACGATACTTACATCTCTTTTCGTTACACAACGGAAGAAAGGACGTCCGGGATTCTCTTGCGTCTTAGATGTATACATCGTAACCTCACATCCATATACACACTTCGATGGAAATCCACGTTTTTCAAACGTGTTTACGCTCAGTTGTTCAGAACTTGAACTCATCTCCTATAATCGACCAAATCATCGAATGAAGAAAACAATTCAGATAAATGTTGAGTAGCTACTCCAGTAAGATGTGTAAATTCTCCACATTGAACAAATTAACAACACAACAAAAAAACAGATTATGAACCTTGACTCGCTGGCTCAACTTCGTCGGAATAGGTAAAGGGGAGGAACGACAGAATTTGCCGGCGGAGACAGCGACAGACAATCTTAATAGAGGAAGACGACGCCGGGTAATCGGAGATGAGGTGGAGAGGAGAGGAGAATCGAAGAACTCGATTTCACGATTTAGGGATTTTGCTTTGGGGAATTGGGGGTTTTGTCCGATTTGTTCTTTTTTTTAACATAATGTTAAACGACGTTATGCCATAGAGTAAACGGCGATTAACGCTAACTAAATTTTGTTAACGTTGACTAACATCGGTGTTAAATTGGCTCAGTCAACATTAGTTCGTATTTGTTTTGGCTCGTTTCACAGTTCGTATGTTTTTTGGATTCAAACAAAGAGTTTGTTATTTAAATAGCCATTTTCTTTTTGATTTTATAGAGGAATTGAAACTTGCGGCCGACAAAAAGGATGCAACATGTTAAAGCCCAAAACTGAATTAGCCCAACCCACGTTAAAACCAAGTTAATATAACATATTTAAGGGCCCGCCCATTTATACCACAAATTTCAATTAAAACAAAAAACGGTGCCGTTTTGAGATACAAACCCCAATACACCCCCTAGAGTCTGAAACAGCATTTTTAAAAACAGTGATCTAAGAGCATTTCGATTTAAATGCGAATGACTTTAGTTTCATCACCAGGATGATATATAAGAGGTAACGCAATCGAATCACCGTGCATATATATTTACTTTCATCCGAAGAAAACAGCAAAACCTAGTTTTACTAGTATAAAATGTTGCAAGAAAGATGCTTACTTGGTAAAATATTCCCACAGGTAAATTCCTCTGGACGTATATAGACACACATGTGTAGAGGAGTCTTCATCAATCATCATCCTATTTATACTATTTGAAACGCGAACCTTTCTTCCCTTTACCCTTTCCTCTTTCCTCTGCCTCTTCCTTGTAATGCTGAGGCCCAGAAGAACAGAGAGATCCAAATTAGTAGTGCAAGAAAGATCTTTACACGGTCTTGAATCATCAACGCTACTTCCAAAAGACCTTATACAAGAAAAACAAAAATAAAAGGAAAGATTTTTAAGTCGATGAAATAAGAAGATGTGAATCCGAATCCAATCCGAATAAATATGGTTATGACTAAACATCTAGAGAGCGAAATGGTGGGCCTTTTGGATCACAATCACTAGTTGCTTATAACAGGAGGCTCCACAAATTTGTCACAAGAGATAAAAAGTTGAATTTTAATGGACATATTTCAATTTCATAGGCATAAACCCTAATGTCTCTTGAGTAAGTCGATGATCTACGAATCAATACCAACAACAAATTATTGATGATGCTTTAGTCAAATCATCTCCATTCCCAATTCGAATTCCGTAATGCGATACACAGCAATATCATCGAATTACGATCAATGAACAAAATCCGACCTCGTGAGTTATAATAACATAGAAATTTCTGGGTAGGAAGGAAAACCAACTTGCGAGATCAGTCGTGTTTCGAGGCGGAGGAGGATCGGGACTGGGTGGAGTAGGAGGACGGAGAGCAGCGACGGCGATGCGTCGTACGCAGTGAGGAGTCGCGGCGAGGAAAAGGGTTTGAGGATGAAGTCGAGACGGAGATGGAAGAGACGGAAGGTGATAGTGGTTTTGATGGGAGCGATGGAGGTAAAGGTTGGAGCTTCCACTCGTGTTGGAAAACGCCGTCGCCATTTTCTTCTTAAGAAAATTTGGACCTTTGTTTTCTCCTTTTTTTTTTTTTTTTTTCATATGTCCAATGTTTGTTTTTCCTTTCTTGTCAACTATACTTTTGAATTTTACAAATTAAATTTGTATTACGTCTTTTCCATATATAAGTTTTCAAAATATTGTTGGTAAAAATATAGAAATACGTATATACCACACCCAACAAAAAATAAATTTTAATTTTAAATACAGCACGATTTTAAAAAAAAAATCAAGACATTACGAATTCTAGATTTACAAAGAATCTCTGAAATGATGGTATGTTTTGCATTTTTGGATTATTTGGAAATGTTAAATTTTGTGATACTTAAGAAAAAAAAATCATGAAAAGAAAAAAATTGATAATTGTCAACCAAAACTTTAAAATATTATTTATTCTTAGAAGAAACTGAATTACATAGAATCTTTAAAATACCGTATTTTAACAAATAAACTAATAACTTGGTGTGTAACTTGTCTGTATGAAGCCAACAAAAAAAACAAATTACATATATGAACTTAGGTGAACCCTCTCCATCCTCTTTTGGAAAAAACCTGAAATTCTCGTCGTCGCCGCTTGCTCTCAGACCCGCCGGCTCTGGACCCATTTGGATGATACATTGGTATGGGGGCCTCAAATTTTGTGGGATGTTTTAGGTGGGATTTTTTTTTTTTTTTTTTTTTTATACATTGCGTAAGGACCGGGTTTGATGGGTAATGCTTGATATTTTCTCGGTCACAATATGTTTTTCATTGATTTCATTTAGATAACGGAATCGTTGGTCATTTTTTACTGAAATATCACAGTTGGTTATGTGGAATCGTTGTGGAAAGAAGAATTATATTGAACTCATTGTTCCCGATAATGATGAATTTATAGCTAATTGTTAAATTATTATGTAGGTTGGATCTGGTTATCCTGGAAGATCAGTCAACGGTGCAAAAGGGGGATCTCAGATTTATTTGAGTTCTGGGCATCCATCAATTACATGTGTTCCTCAGGAGACTGAGATTGGTGGATACAGATCCCACATATCGACAACCAGTCATTATGGAACCCTGTGTATGGGTCAACTTCTCTTAGCAGCTCTCATCCCTTAAAAAACCTAAGGCATCGACTCATCAGTCTTGGACAGCCGCTCCGGATATGTCCCCACTCTACCAGATTCACTAAAGTTTCCGTCTGGAAGTTATTTGTCTCCCTCGAAACATGGTTATGGCCAAAAGGGGGACGATTTGTATTCACATGAACTGTCTGGTTACGTCCCAGTTGACAGACGGCAGTATGGTGAACGGTCAAGCGCCTATCTCGGTAGGGAGTTACAAAATGAACCAACTGGTCGATATGCTGATTCATCTAATTTTGGTCGTCATGTACCCTCACTCTGACAGCTATTAGAATATCTTATGATTTGGTTTATTTCTTTCCAGTGCCGCCACTACTGGTATGATACTCATTATTATAATTTGGCAGACTAATTTGTATGATCGCATTGATCAAGCATCACTCCTCCGGGGAGAACATATATTAAAGATTCAATCCCTCCATACATTTTCTGTTGATGGAGGTGTCAGGTATTTTTTTTTAAATGATATAGGGCATGTTCGTTTGTTCATCCAGCAACTGCGTCTAGATGCAGATATGAGATGCATTTCGTTTTTGTCAAAATAAGAAGTGCATATGGATGTAAAAACTGTATGCAAAATGAAATGCATCCAAAATAATTGGATATTTTGGATGCACTTGAAACTAGAATTTGGATGCACTTTGGTGCATCCAAAATTACAAAAGTCTAAAATACCCCATTTACAATCAAAACTTAAAATATTTATCCCACCAAACAATAAAATTTAAATTATTTATATTTTATTATTTTCAAGAAAAAAAATTACGTCATTATAACGGAATCGCAAAATTCCACTAAAACTACAAAATAGCGTTTCCCATCAAAACCGCAAAATAGAATTTTCCCATAAAATTTTCAAAATAGCGGTGTCCCACCAAAACCGCAAAATAGAGTTTTCCCGTAAAAACTTCAAAATAGCGGTTTCCTGCCAAAATCGCAAAAAACAGTTTCCCACCAAAATCACAAAATAGAGTTTTCCCGTAAAAACTTCAAAATAGTAGTTTCCCGCCACAACCGCAAAATAGCGGTTTTCCACCGCAGCCGCAAAATAGTGGTTTCCCGCCAAAACCGCAAAAAGTGGTTTCCTGCCAAAATCGCAAAATAGCGGTTTCCCGCCAAAATCGCAAAATAGCGGTTTCTGCCAAAATCGCAAAAGCGGTTTCCGCCAAAACCGTAAAATAGCGATTTCCTGCCAAAACCGCAAAAGGCGGTTTCTCGCCAAAACTGCAAAAAGCGGTTTCTCGCCAAAACTGCAAAAAGCGGTTTCCCCCCAAAACCGCAAAATAACGGTTTTCCGCCAAAACCGCCAAATAGCGGGTTCCCGCCAAAAAGCGATTTTTTGCCAAAATCGTAAAAAATCGGTTTCCCACCAAAACCCTAAAAAGCGGGTTCCCGCCAAAACCACAAAATAACAGTTTCCCACCAAAACCGCAAAAATGGTTTCCCGCCAAAACCACAAAAAGCGGTTTCCCGCCAAAACTGCAAAATAGTGGTTTCCCGCCAAAACCGCAAAAAACGGTTTCCCGCCAAAACCGCAAAAAACAGTTTCCTGCCAAAACCGCAAAAATAACGGTTTACCGCCAAAACTGCAAAATAGTGGTTTCCCGCCAAAACCGCAAAAAAGCGGTTTCCCGCCAAAATCGCAAAATAACGGTTTTTCCTCCAAAACCGCAAAATAGCGGGTTCCCACCAAAACCGCAAAAGAACAATTTTTTTTTGCCAAAACTGTAAAAGAACGGTTTCCCAGCAAAGCCGTAAAAAGCGGTTTTCTCGGCAAAACCGCAAAATAGGGGTTTCCTGCCAAAACCGCAAAAAAGCGGGTTCCCGCCAAAACCACAAAAAGTGGTTTCCCGCCAAAATCGTAAAAAAACGGTTTCCCACCCAAACCGTAAAAAGGGGTTTTGTATTAAAAATGTTTGCTAGTAATGTGTTTTTAGATTATTTTTTTATGTATTACTTAAAAAAAAAAATTATGTATAACAATATTTTTTAGATTTTATCACAGCTATTTCCTTGTATATTATTTCTTCCAGTTTTCTATTTTATTTTTTTTAAAAACGATCTTTTTGTAAATCTATTACTTGAACAATGAATTTCACATTTCATAAAATAAAAAGATTTATTTTGTTTTTAATGCATTAAAACGTTTATTTATTTATTGTTATTTAAAGTTTTAAAGAAAATATTATTTTAAATATAATTATTTCATTAATCGAATATTATAAGTTATTTAAATATTAATTTGATAATTATTTAGTTGTAAATATATATTAGATTAAACAAATTGTTATAAACATAGAACATGTCTTTTTTGGTCATTTGGTTTTAAAATGCATCCAAAAAAAATATGCAGAACACACAAATAAACATAACTACATCCATATACAATTTCTAGATGCAAAAACTAAACACATAAACGAACTGTTTTTTGATGTTGCGTCCAAATACTGCGTCTAGATGCAGTTTCTAGACGCGTCACCCAGATTCACAAACGAACATGGCCATATTCTTCTGTAGTATAATTTGTTCGTAGCATAGAATTTTTGTTCAAATAGTTGCACTTCTTGTGTACCTCTGTTATCTGTATTATTTTTCTGTTCGGTACGTGAACCATGTTCTCCCAATACTTTTGTTATAAAGCTACTGTACTTCCCCGTAGAGACTTGCAATAACGTTTGCAGAAAATTATAGTGATAGTTCGTGATTGTTTTTTTGTTTGGCTTTTACCAGTTCTGCATTGGTATGTTTCGAATATATATATCGAACTTTAATTGCTACCGTTGACCCTAATGTTGATGTTTTTGATGCTCCAATTAAGAAGCTTGTCCGACATTACAGAAAAAGGCTTAGAGAAAAACACTTCTTTTAGAGCTTTGATGATCGTGGCCATGATAGAATATTGTTCTCATAGTCAGAAAAAACAATTCTTTGTTGCTCACAACTGAACATAATCACATAATATTATAAATAGAGCTGTTAATTGCTTAAGTCTTGACAACCATGAAATTATTTAGGTTAGCTTACATGTTACCTATAAATACCAATTTTTTTTTAATTTCGAACAAAATATGTGTTTAGATGGGATCTCTTTCGAAAAAACATTCAGTATTATAGTTATTTACATATTTATCAGTTTAGCCGAGGAGACAAGGTATCTACACTTTGTTGGGGATAATGTTGGATATATTTGGGGCAAGAAACACAATCTCTTACTTGGGAAATCTTGTATTTCTCATTGGGTTGTTTGGTCTTTCTATTTTTCTTATAATAGGAGGGGAAAGTTCTCCGACGCTCCTGCGTGGAATAACAGAACAATGAAGTTCACAAAGTGGGAAAAAAATTTGACAACATAATGGTTAAGGCAACAGATGTTTGGCAAACTACAAAAGTCGTGAGCGAGTTATTCAAATCACAATTGGATCGGGGAAAAACGTTACAAAAAAGGGGAAAGATGCCAAGTTCAACAATTGGATCGGGGAAAAACAGAGAATTTCAAGCGTTATTTTTAAATTCTAGGTATCTCAAAATGATTAAAACCATATGGTTGGCGTAAAGCTATTGCAAAACTGCGAGCTAGTTGGCGTAAAGCTATTGCAAAACTGCGAGCATACATAGATCACCAGAGTTGTAGTTAGCATTTTCCATAGAATTTTGAAAACTTTTTCTTCTAGAAGACACAAGTTACAACTGACCCTTCTATTAGAATATATGATAGTGGTGTCCCCACCTTTCCCTAAATCACTCTCACCACATGCCTCATACGCTCCTCTCCGCTTCTCCACCTTCTACACCTGCTCTTGTCTTCTCTTGTCTTAGTCTTCTATATAATGACCCCTTGTATTTCCCCTATGAATTACAATCAATAATATCTATCTCTTTCGATTATCAACTGACTAGGCGCTTGGGAATTCTAAAATTTCTCCATTTCTTTTGAGACCTTTGAGACACAAACAAGTTATACATGTGATTAGCCGCTTAGGGTCTATGTACGCAAAGCAAAGTGATACTATCAAGAAAAGAAAAGGATAAAATCGAGATGGAGTTGGAATTAGTTGGAGAGTTTCGTTAAGTGAGTTGTAACAAACAATTGTACATGATTTATTTGTAAGTAAAATATACTATAAATAGAAGTCTCTCTATGAAAGAGGTATCTAATGTACGGTACAAGGTAAAAGGAGAGAGAGTTATCTTTGGAGAAAGGAATAAGACGAGAGTGAAGATGTGTGTGTTTGAAGTGTTGATGTACCAGTCATGAAGTACTACAGGAAGTGATACATGATGTTGAGATGTGCGAATCTGAGTGTTAAGATTTAAGTCAAGAGTTGGTTGATGAGTTGGATGAAGATATTGAAGAGGATATTACATCTTTGTAATGTTTCCATATTCTTAGGAGAAAATATTGGAAAAAGAGAATATTTCTAAAAAAATTTGGAAATATCTTAAATAAAGAAATATGATATATGTGTATTTGGAAATACTTGAAGTGAAATTTTAAGGGAAGATATAGAAGAGGTCGTGGCCTCTTGGCATGGCACAAAGAGCTTGAGAGAAAAAGAAAAGCAAAATGGTTTTTGGGTGAGATTGTGTGTGTATCATTGAGTGAATCAAAGTCTAGGCTTGGGGGAGTTTAGCTCAGAGTTAGGTTATCCTCAAGAGTTCATGTTATAGAATAAAGCAGTATTTCAAGACGGTTGTGCTTGATATACGTGTTTGCAATTTGGTTGTAATTACTTTCTGATTCTAGTGAACTCGAATACTGGACGTGGTACTGGGGAGTAGGAAACGAACCTCGTTAAAAAACTTTGTGTCTCTTTATTTTCTGCACTTTGTTTGTGTCTCACCTACACTTACAATTTGTATCAAAGCGGGTTCTCGATAGAGATTTAGTCTTGTTTCGGGTAGATCAAAGGTGAGGATCAAAAGTAGTTCAGGAAGTAGGACAGAGTTTGAAATCGGGTTTGATGGAGTCCTATCATGAAGGTACGTCTATGACAAGACCACCATGGCTTGATTCTTCAAATTATGGGTATTGGAAGGTTCGTATGCAAGCTTTCATTAGTGGTCTTGATGAAGATTGTTGGAATTCGATTGAGATTGGTTGGAATCCTCCTATGATGACTAATGATAAGGGAGTTGAAGTTCCTAAGCAGAGAGATCAGTGGAGTGCAACAGAGAAAAAAGCATCAAGTTGTAATTCTAAAGCCAAAACTGCAATTTATAATGCAATTGTTGCAAACTACTTCAAGCTGATTTCTCAATGTGCATCAGCTCAGAAGGCATGGAAGACATTGGAGAACATGTTTGAAGGAACTACAAGTGTCAAGAGAACTAAGCTGTATATGTTAGCATATAGGTTTGAGAATATAAGGATGGATGAAGGGGAAACTGTGGCTCAATTTAGTGCTAAGTTGTGTGACATATTTAATGAGTCATTCGCTCTTGGAAAGCAGTACAAGGACAAAAAGCTTGTGAAGAAACTTAAGAGATCGCTTCCATCAAAGTTTGAGTCAAAAATTTCTGCAGTTGAAGAAGCTCATAATCTGGATGAGATGGCTTTTGATGAATTTGTTGGGATACTGCAAGCCTTTGAGTTGAGTAAATCGTATGAGGACAAAGGTCAAAAGAAGAATGTTGATATTGGAGTTGCTCTAAAGGTTTCATCTTCTGAATATCATATGGTGATGTTGTCAAGACAATTTGCTAAGTATTTGAAGCATAAGGGAAAGAGAAAGGAAAGGAGTTAGGCAAGTCATTATCGAAGATAAAATGCTTTGAGTGCCAAGGCTTTGGACATGTTCGCTCTGATTGTGCAAACTTGCAGCAGCAAAAAAAGAAGAAAATCAATGAGTCTGTAACTGATTCAGATGATGGTGAAGACCTTAAGAATTTTACGACCTTTGAGTCTAGCTCTGCAACAAACCTGTAGCAGAATCTGCATCTGCAGCAGAATATGTGTCTGCAACAGGATATGCGTCAGCGTTTGCAGCAGGGTCTGAAATTGGAAGTGATAATGATGAAAGTGATGACGATGCTGGAAGTGTCGATGATAAAGAGTTTGCTGAGAGTTACAAGGCATTGTATGAGCATTGCTGTAAACTGGTTGAGGAGAATTTAGTGTTGACTAAGGAGAAAGTCAAGTTAGAAGTTCAAGTGGCTAAGGTACAAAAGTATGCAACAGAGAAAGAAGAAGAAGCTCTGCAAGCTAGAGTTCAACTTGAAGAAACACAAAAAGGTTTGAGGATGTTGAATAATGGCACGAATCAGTTGGATCATCTTCTTAGCATTGGGAAAAGTTGATTGTGGTTTTGTGTCTGGTGGAAAAATGGAGGCTGCATTGACATATGCTACAGAGACTGCAACTGATACAGAAACTGCAACTGGTACAGAAACTGCAACTGGTACAGAAACTGCAACTGGTACAGAGACTGCAACTGGTACAGGGACTGCAACTGATACAAGAACTGCTACAGCGCCTGCAACAAGGAAAATCCCTGAAGTGCAGAGTGCACCTCGACAAATTTTTCGACCTGTGTGCCATCACTGTGGAGTTATTGGGCATATTAGGCCAAGATGTTTCAGGTTATTGAGGGAGAACAATCGAATGGAGCAAGTTAATGGTATGAGATTTCATGGTCCAACATGTTATTCTTGTGGGGTTCAAGGACATGTTCAACGTAATTTTTCCAGGTTTGTTCAAGGGGCTTTTTGGACTTAGAAAGTTAATCATTACATAGATGGTGCAGTGGGAGTTTATCCTCAATTTGGAGGGAGACGGTTCTTCCATTAGTTTTTGAACATTATGTGACTCAAGCAGGGGGAGAATGAGTGTTGTTGGTGTTATTGTGTTACTAGTGATGAAGCATTTGAAGCTAAGGTTGCTTGAATTCACATACATAGTCAAAAAGAGGGAGAATGAAGATGTGTGTGTTTGAAGTGTTGCTAGCTGTACCAGTCACGAAGTACTACATGAAGTGATACAAGATGTTGAGATGTGTGAATATGAGTGTTAAGATTTAAGTCAAGAGTTGGTTGATGAGTTGGATGAAGATATTGAAGAGGATATTGCATCTTTGGAGTGTTTCCATATTCTTAGGAGAAAATATTGGAAAAAAGAATATTTCCAAAAAGATTTGGAAATATCTTAAATAAAAAAAATATGCTATATGTGTATTTGGAAAAACTTGAAGTGCAAGTTTAAGGGAATATATAGAAAGAGGTCGTGGCCTCTTGGCATGGCACAGAGAGCTTGAGAGAAAAAGAAAAGCAAAAAGGTTTTTGGGTGAGATCGTGTGTGTATCATTGAGTGAATCAAAGTCTAGGCTTGGGGGAGTTAAGCTCAGGGTTATGTTATCATGAAGAGTTCATGTTATAGAATAGGGCAGTATTTCAAGAGGGTTGTGCTTGATATACGTGTTTGCAATTTGGTTGTAATTGCTTTCTGATTCTAGTGAATTCGAATACTGGACGTGGTCCCGGGGAGTAGGAAACGAACCTCGTTAAAAAACTATGTGTCTCTTTATTTTCTGCACTTTATTTGTGTTTCACCTACACTTACAGAGAGTTTCTATATATCGTCTTATTAACATGTTATAAACCAACAATAACCTCTACTACATTTTTTTAATAAAAATCTACAATGATTCATATGCTCATAAAATATTTAGGAATAACTATGAACTTTCGAATCGTATGTTTTACATGATTTTATTTAAAAATGAATAAATAACAAATTTTAGATACAAACTCCGCGTGTAGCGCGAATACTCATCTAGTTATTCTAATTATTCTGATGACTTAATTATTTATTATTAAGGTGGGAATTCGGATATTTGGATCGGATATTTCAGATCAAGAGGTTTAGGTACCGATCGGGTATTTCTAAAATTCGAATCGGATTCGGTTCGGTATCCTCCGGGTTTGGGTATTTTTTTAAAGATCCAAAAAAATTTTCAGGTACGATACGGTTCTTATCCAAAAGTATCCAAAATACCCAAAAAAATCCGAGAAAAAATATCAAAACAAGTGTATTCGATACACCGTAATATCGAAAATATATATAAAATACTTGAAATACCCAAAAATAACTAATATATATTCGGGTTTATAATTGTAATTTTGGGTTTTTGGTTTATATCAAGTCTAAATATAATTAATATTCTTGGGTGTATATATATACTTTGGATATTTCCGGTTCCCTTTCGGTTCTCGGTTTGGTTTCGATTTTTTTTTTATAAATAATATTATATTAATAATTGCCCAAACCGAGAATTAGAGTTGATTTAAAAATTTGATAACCAAAATAAGTAATCTAACCAAACAGTGAAACTAAACAAAAGTGATCGGCGTAAAACATCGTCGAAGGAGAGAGAAAGTTTGAGAAATAATTTGAGCGTTTCCTTTGTCGTCGACGTCCACACCGGCGGCTACAAGAGAAGAGTTTTTATCGTCAGACTGGAGAGCCGACCCCAACCAACATATTCAAACCGGCGAGTGGCCTGATCCCCACTCCATCTCTTCCGGCGAAAACGAACATTGACAAAGAAAAATCCACACCGGAGTCACTTCGAGAAAATTGAGCACATATTCGTCGTCACCAACCACTAAAACCCTCATCAAGTCCACTGTCATCCGATTATACCGAACAAACCTTCGATCCGGCCAAGGAATCTGAACAGCCAACTAGCAACAAAAAGGAAGAAATTTTACCCATCCGCCGCCGTGAAGAGCTGCTTGGCCGCTTAGGTCGGAGCCGACCACCGTGGAAACATCCTCAATTTGCAGTACCACCCACCTATGCTCCTATAAGAACTTCAAGGTGAAGTAAACTACATTGGGAACCAAGGAGGATTCCAAGGGAACCGAGGAGGGTTCAACCAGAATTCTCGGAATCACCCCAACTTGTCTTATAGGAGCAACAACGTGGAGAACCCCCAAGATCAGATCTATCCTCCAGAGAACCAGCAAGGATTCCAACCCAAAACGGTCAACCAAGGCGGGTTTCAAGCAAACCAAGGAGGCTACAACTCAAACTACCAGCCACCTAGCCGCCGCGACGACTTCCGCCACCGCACCGCTACATCTACTCCAGCCGCCGTTTTTCCTCTCACATCTTGTTCGCCGCCATCCTCAAACAACCCTGAAGCATTTGGAAAGAAGTGCATGGACTCGCCGTTGTATCCGCCACCGCGCCGCCTCACCGTGTGATAACCGTGTATTTTACCATCTTGAGTCTCATATTTTCCTTTGTTTTTTATGTGTTTCATGTTGTTTTCATTGTATTTACAATGCATTTAGGTCCAAATTGAGTCTCATTGCATTTTAGATGTTCTAGGTTGTCTTTGCATTCTTTTTGGCTTGTTTGAGCCATTTTCAGGTGTTCTTGGAGTCAGAGGAGTTGGAGGAGTGAAAATAGCCACATAAAAGGTCATTGCGGAATACAGAGATGCAGGATCAGGTTGAGACGTCAGAAGTTTGGCATTGGATGAAAGACTTCCCACCGATGGATTGAGCTCAGATTTTACCACAAGATAGATCAATGGATTAGCTTTCATTTGAAAGTTGTTTGAGGCCATTCCAACGGTACGATCAAAAGTTATGCCGATTTTTGTGACGACGGTCCAGTCTGGCGAGCAAGAGGAGCGAGTGGAGGAATGAGACCAGATCGATCGATCCACAAACTTGGATCGATCGATCCCAAACATCGAATATTTCCCAGACCGACCTACAATGCCAGATCGATCGATCTCATGTTTTTGGGGGATCGACCGATCCCCTCTGGATCGACCGATCCAGACCCGCGACCGAAACCATCCGAAGTGCTTTAACGATCGACTCAGAAGTACGGTTTCCATTTGGAGTTAGCTTCAGCGGTCTTCATGAAAGTTGTAGATATATGAGTTAGCTTTCCAATGGAAGTGGTTTCAAGTCATTCCGATTTGTGGTTCAAGAGTTATGACCGATTTAGTGAAGACATGTCGATCTGGTGACTTTCCACTTGACTTTGGGCCCCTCCCCTTTTGTATAAGTTCAACACTTTGTAGTTGAGTTTCAACAACTCACCACTGACGAAAATATCATCATTTCTGCTTTTTTTTACTGTTTTAGAGAACTTATCTCTTCTCTCCTCTTGTGTTCATGAATCATCCAAGATCTACACCATTTTAGTGAAGATTTTCTTACTTTTCTTCCATCAATCTTCTTATTTTTGCTATGTCTTGCTTTTGTTCGGTTTTGTTATGTAATTTATTTATGTGTGAGTAGTTTCATTATGGATTGTGGGAATGGTTGATTTAGAGGGATAGATGATGATCTTTTGATGTTTAGAGCAAGATTATAGAAGTTCTCATGTTTAGAAGTGCTCTTAAAGCTAGGATTGAACTAGCTACTCAATTTCTAGATCATGGTCAATTTACACTTGGAAGAGGTTTGGTAAATTGTCTAGAGGATTTCTAATCATGTTTTTGATGCTTAGCAAGATGAGAATCATGACTAAGGATCATTAATTGGCTAAAAAGGATTTGTGTTTTATGCTTGTTGATACTTTTGTAGCAATTGAGAGATTAGCTAATTTGAATTATCAATGAAAGGTTTAGCATCATGGGAGTGAGTTAAACTATTTGTGTGTTCCTTGCCATAGAATAAGCTCATTGAGTGATTAGAAACATCATTAGTGAATCATCGAATACTCCTAATCGAATACCGTTCCCTACGATCCATATATTTATCTTCTTGTTTAAAACCGATTTTAGTGTCTTGTTTTCTTTAATTTTGTGTTCTTAAAACTAGCTTGCAATAATTTTAGTTGTCATGTATGTTTTTATTCTCTGTCTTTTATTTTCTAGTTTTATCGTAATTAGTTTTTAGAACAAAAACCAACAAAAAACCCGTTTAGCTTAGCTTAAGTAGTTTCTTGTATTCTTACTGTGTTGTTCTTTCTCTCTGTGGATTCGATCCCTAAGTACTCAACGACAAACCGTTATGATTGCGGTAGTCTACACATTATGGTAATTGATGTGTTGAAAAAAGACTTAATCAATTTGGCGCTGTTGCCGGGGAGATAGCAATAGCCATTAGGATTTGGATTCTATCTAAGTTTAAGTATTTTTCTTTACTTTGTTACTAAACTACTCTGTTTTGTTTGCTCTGTTTTTGAAGGTGTATGCACACAAGAATTCAAGGGCAAGAGAACTTGCAACCACTTGTGCTAGATATTCGAAGACTCGAAAGAGACAACCAAAGAGCAACCAGAGAACGTGCTGAGCACGTGAGGCGTTTAGGCATGGACGCTCAGCGAAATGATCCTCCTCACCTAGGAGAGAACCAACCGCCACCACCACTAGATGAAGTCCAAGGAGTGGGCTTACAAAACCAAGAACCGAGGCAGCCAATCCATCCTCCTAGACAGCCGCAAAGAATTGGTGCTTTCGATGAACCCACTACACAAGGGGTTCTAACTGGGATAAGGCCACCACCATTTGCGAACAACAACTTTGAGATTAAATCAAGTCTCATTAACATGGTGCAGAACTCAAGGTTCTTAGGAATGGCTTTGGAGAACCCGATCGATCACATCGATCAGTTCGACCGTCTTTGTGGAACGGTAAACATGAATGGAGTCTCGGAGGACGTTGTTAAGCTAACCCTCTTCCCATTCTCTTTGGGAGACAAGGCTGCTCAATGGGAGAAGAGTGTGGTCACTATCACCATACCTACTTGGGAGGAATGCAAGAAGCAGTTCTTGGCAAAGTTTTTCTCAAGACAAAAGACGGCAAAGCTGAGAAATGACATCACAAGCTTCAAACAAGGAAGCAATGAATCGTTCTATGAAGCATGGGAGAGATTGAAAGGGTATACAAGGGCCTGTCCTCACCATGGAGTTTCCAAAGAAGCACTTCTCGGAATCCTACACCGAGGGGTTCTAGAGAAATACCAACTAGTTTTGAACACGGCAAGCAATGGGAGTTTTGCTAGCCAAGATGTTGTTAATGGAGAGATACTAGTTGAGAATTTGGCTCAAAGTGACCAAGGATATGGAGGAGATTATGATCGAACAATGAGGGACACAAAATATGATGATCAAAGGTTCAAAGACATCAACGACAAGTTAGACAAGGTCTTACTTGTTAATCAAAGATCAATCAATTCCGTTGGAGAATATGGAGGACAACAAGGGCACCGAGACGTTGCACAAGAAGGGAGTGAAGAACTTCAAGGTGAAGTAAACTACATTGGGAACCAAGGAGGATTCCAAGGGAACC
>PKMM01049127.1:1538170-1657897 GCA_002933915.1 Eutrema heterophyllum | reverse complement strand
CAAGTTCCGTCCAACATGAAGTTCATCAAGGTCATTCTAGCCAACAAGGAGAAAGTAGAGGAGGTGCTGAAACTTTATGAGCCACCAAGTGCACCCACACTAGAGCCCAAATCGATTCCCAAGCTCGGAAAATTGGGTAAATTTACTATACCGTGCTCCTTTGGAGATTCAGATGCTGAAGAAGCCTTGTGTGATTCCGGAGCCAACGTTAATGTGATCTCTCATGAGATGGTGAAAGCCTTGGGGATCAAGGGCATGAAGAAGAACTTGACCACTCTTATGTTTGGGGATTCATCTTCAACGTGTACACTAGGCTTCATTGAAGACTACCCTCTAAGGGTTGGAGATTGTTTAATACCAACAGACCTTATGGTTGTGGAAATGGTGCAAAGCCGCAAGGTGCCTCTCGTCTTGGGAAGTCCCTTCCTCCAAACCGCGGGAGCCATCATAGACTTCCCCAATGAGAAGGTGATTCTAAAGAATGTCAATGACAAGGTATCATACCCTATCAAGCATTCCACGACCAATATTTGTGGAACAATCACCCAAGAAGACATGGGAAACAATGTGGACTCTAAGGAGTTTGAGAACAAAGAGAAGGAATCTCAATTTGAGAAAGTGGAAAATGTGCAAGTTCCTTTGGATGAAAGTGTGCTGGATGGAGATTGCCTAAATTTCCTATTCAAGGAAGCAAATGTGGGAGATCCAAAGATGAAGTCACCAAAGGTGACTAAGAAAAGGCCTAAAGAAAGCAAGGATCTACATCGTGAGAAGAACTCGTCTCCAATTCTCACTTTGAAACCAATGGGATATGCAAATGGGGAGATTGAGTACAAGGTTGAGTGCAAGGGTATGTCTAAGCCTTTTGTCATGGTGAAAGCGATTCTCACAGCAGAAATGAAAAGAAAGGACAAGATGCACTAGAGGAGATGTTGACGAGAGTTCTCATACTTGAGATGCATGAACCATCAAGGACCCCGATTACCAAATATCTCAAGATCAAACCACCTGATAGAGAACTATGCCATGGAGATGGACCTTTCTCCAAACCGCACTAAAGGACTCAAGAGAATGTCAAGCTTAGAGACATAAAACAAGCGCGCTTGGGAGGCAATCCCATGGTATCCTTTGTCAATATTGTTAAATGTTTGTTTTAAGTATGATTTAATCCTTGTTTTATTGTGTTTTAGTGTTACATGGCATGGGGATTTGCAGGAAAAGGATTCGGAGTCAAAACGAAAAATCACAAGTCAAAGGAATGTTAAAGCTCCTCATCTCCACAACTCCAAGGTACCCCCACTTTACCTCTTGTATATACTTTTGATTTGCATTTTTATTCTTTCTTTGGATTCATTTCACACCGAGACGGTGTGATTTAAGTCCGGGGGAGAGGTCTTTGTCATTTAACGTCGTTTTCTTTGTCTTATTTTATTTGTCTTTGAGTCACTTCGAGTCATGCATATCTCCATCTTTTGTGGAATAGCTCTGTCTCGAATGTGTTTTCTCATCTTTTTCTTTGTTTTATTTTCTTTCTCTTGAATCTTGCATTATACATATTATATTGCATAGAAAAACCAAAAAAAAAAAATCGAAAATTTTTAAAAATCCAAAAAGAAATCATGTAGTTTGCATAATCTCATCTTCATTTTAGGATTGAGTCTAAAAACATATAGGATGCATTCATATGCATAGGGGACAATGATTAAACACTTGAACTTTGAAAATGTTGCCCTTGCTAAACATGTTATGATGCTTGAACCGCTTTGAAAATTTGGAAAATATATGCTTTGATCTCTTGGCTTGAATGTTTTTGATTAGGATGAAGCTCGTTGTGATTTGATTCCAACTCTATTTATTTGAACCTAATATGAACATTAATTGTTTTGCCTAGGGGTTCGAAATGCATTCTCATGGTCTTAAATTATATACTCGAATTTTCTTATCCGCTTTGCCACTCTTGTGCTAATTCGAGTAGCTATCCTCATTTTTAGGGTAGTTCCCCACCTATTCACCTAAGCCAATTCTTTCAAACCCTTGTTATTTGTGAGTGAGACTTTTTTCTTGAAAATGTATACAATTGAAAAATCTTGTAAGAGAAAGGAACTACAAAGCTTATATTCCTTAGACAAGTGACTTGGGTGTTTGGGAAATAGAATGGTTAATTTTTGTTTTGGAGAATGGTGAGTGAAGTGAGAGAAAATCGGATAAAGGCTAAAGAAAGAGCCTAAGATGGGAAAAGAAAAGAAAGAAAAGAAAGCAAGAAACTCCAGGAAAGAACCAAGAATTCAAAGTGTCTAAATTCTGGACTAATAAAAAAAATTAAAAAAGGGAATAAGAGTTTAGACTAAGAGAAGAAATCTACCTAGAGTGTCGAAAGAAGGGAAAAGAAAAGAGGTTGTGTACAATGTATATATTTAGCCAAAAGGGCTTTGGGTTTACTTATGGGACAAGAGATGCAAGGCAATGAGCTTAAGACAAGAGATTAGAAAGCTAGGCTAGGATGGAAGGTATTCTTTGATGCATCTTTGTTCCATTCCTTCTTCGCTTTTTCGTATTGTCATGCATTACGTTTTCATGAGAGTAAGTTACCCGAAAACTGTAACCTCCTCATAAATTATGCTTTCAAGCCTTTCCCACCAAACCGATTGAGAATGATTGAGATTCCCTTTGCGAGACCGCGCTTATACCGAGATTAATGAATGTTAAAGAGTTGGTTGATATGAATGCATGTGGATTCTTAAGTCTTAGGCACTAGAGCAAAAGATTCAAGTTATGATAGGTATGGAGAAGTTCGTAAGAGTAGAAGCGATTTTAGCATTATGACATTTTTACCTTAGGACATTGAGTTGAAAGTTTCATGTGTTTCCTTTTGGATATGAGTCCCCACCTTCAAACCTCTCTTCTTGGCTTACTTTGCTTTATTCGCTTGAGGACAAGCAAAAGGCAAGTCTGGGGGAGTTGATAACCGTGTATTTTACCATCTTGAGTCTCATATTTTCCTTTGTTTTCTATGTGTTTCATGTTGTTTTCATTGTATTTACAATGCATTTAGGTCCAAATTGAGTCTCATTGCATTTTAGATGTTCTAGGTTGTCTTTGCATTCTTTTTGGCTTGTTTGAGCCATTTTCAGGTGTTCTTGGAGTCAGAGGAGTTGGAGGAGTGAAAATAGCCACATAAAAGGTCATTGCGGAATACAGAGATGCAGGATCAGGTTGAGACGTCAGAAGTTTGGCATTGGATGAAAAATTCCCACCGATGGATTGAGCTCAGATTTTAACACAAGATAGATCAATGGATTAGCTTTCATTTGAAAGTTGTTTGAGGCCATTCCAACGGTGCAATCAAACGTTATGCCGATTTTTGTGACGACGGTCCAGTCTGGCGAGCAAGAGGAGCGAGTGGAGGAATGAGACCAGATCGATCGATCCACAAACTTGGATCGATCGATCCCAAACATCAAAGATTTCCCAGACCGACCTACAATGCCAGATCGATCGATCTCATGTTTTTTGGGGGATCGATCGATCCCCTCTAGATCGACCGATCCAGACCCGCGATCAAAACCATCCGAAGCGCTTTAAAGATCGACTCAGAAGTACGGTTTCCATTTGGATTTAGCTTCAGCGGTCTTCATGAAAGTTGTAGATATTTGAGTTAGCTTTCCAATGAAAGTGGTTTCAAGTCATTCCGATTTGTGGTTCAAGAGTTATGACCGATTTAGTGAAGACATGTCGATCTGGTGACTTTCCACTTGACTTTGGGCCCCTCCACTTTTGTATAAGTTCAACACTTTGTAGTTGAGTTTCAACAACTCACCACTGACGAAAATATCATCATTTCTGCTTCTTTTTACTGTTTTAGAGAACTTATCTCTTCTCTCCTCTTGTGTTCATGAATCATCCAAGATCTACACCATTTTAGTGAAGATTTTCTTACTTTTCTTCCATCAATCTTCTTATTTTTGCTATGTCTTGCTTTTTTCGGTTTTGTTTTGTAATTTAGTTATGTGTGAGTAGTTTCATTATGGATTGTGGGAATGGTTGATTTAGAGGGATAGATGATGATCTTTGTATGTTTAGAGCAAGATTATAGAAGTTCTCATGTTTAGAAGTGGTCTTAAAGCTAGGATTGAACTAGCTACTCAATTTCTAGATCATGGTCAATTTACACTTGGAAGAGGTTTGGTAAATTGTCTAGAGGATTTCTAATCATGTTTTTGATGCTTAGCAAGATGAGAATCATGACTAAGGATCATTAATTGGCTAAGAAGGGCTTTCGTTTCATGCTTATCGATAATTTAGTTACAATCGGAAGATTAGCTAATTCAAGTTATTAATAAAGGGTTTAGCATCACGGGAGTGAGTTAAGCTATTAATATGTGTCCCTTGCCTTAGAACAAGCTCATTGAGTGACTAGAAACTTCATAAGAGAATCATCGAATACTCGAAATCGCATACCATATCCTACGATCCATATCTTTATCTTCTTGAGTAAACTGAGTTTATTGTCTTGTTTTCCTTGAACTTGTGTCTTTAAAATTAGCTTCGATCACTTAAGGTGTCCTGCACTTTTCTCATTCTCTGTTTCTTTATTTTACTTTTAGTTTTATCGTAATTAGTTCCTTACACAAATACCTAAAAACGTTTAGCTTAGCTTAATTAGTTTCTTGTATTCTTATTTTGCTGTTCTTTCTCTCCGTGGATTCGATCCCTAAGTACTCAACGACAAACCGTTATGATTGCGGTAGTCTACACATTAGGGTAATTGATGTGTTGAAAAACGACTTAATCACCGTGCCGGTTGAACCACGCCACAGCACCGCCGGAGGAGGACAGACGATTCTTCGAGCTTCTCTTTGCAACCTGCTCCGCCATTGAAGAATAAAAGCAAACGAGAAAAGGGGGAACCTCTCGCGGCACCAGCGATAGATCCGGAGACCGGAGAGGCCCAAGCGAGATTAACGAGGTTGCCTTCTAAAGAGAAAAGTTTTGAGCGCGTGAGTTTACTTTTTGTTTTTAACTTTACCAACTTTTTTGGTTTCAGTTTTTCGGATATAGGAATTTAGGATCTTTTCGGGTATTTTGATGGATCCAAAACCTTTCTCATATATTTTCGGGTCGGTATCGGTTCGGGTTTTCGGATCCAAATTTTTTGTCTAGGCCAATTACTACTGTGAACCTATGATATCAATATAAGCTTTTTCTGGTCCGGTACTAGTCGGATATGTCCCAAACCCGATCCAAACTTATTAAACCGTTTAAGAACCACCACGGTTCGGATTTTCATAATAAAATGGGTCCACAGAAAGCCACGTGTCGCCACTGACGATGCAAGGAGAGATTGAAAGGCTAAGGAAAAACATTGTCCGGCGGAGAAAATCGCAGAAGAAGAACCACTCGGATTCTCTACTTTTGTTATCGAAATGGACATTAACGTTCGAATCTCCGTCTTAAAATCCCCCAATATCTGCCTGATAAACCCTAGATTCTCGTCGTCGTCCTCCTCTAGATTCCGTTGCTCCCAAAAGAAATCCCGACGAATCTCCCAAAAACGGAAACGACAACGGTGAGAGAATCAATCAATCCTCGTAACAATCTCGAAGCTGCTTCTTCTTAAGTTAGAATTGGATTCGAATCGGTTAATTTATGGGTTTAATTGCTTTTATGTGGCCACTCAGGTGATAAATCGTCGAGGGATTGGGCAAGGCGTGGAAGAATTTCAAGAAGTAAAGCAAGAAGACATTCTTCTCCCAGTTCAACGTCGACAAGTACGTGACGTGGAATCCTCCAAGATCGGAGTTTCCTGAAGAATAAATTGATGTGTTTATCTTGTTTTAGACGTTTGAATGTTTCAAGTTTCGAATAAGTCCTCATGATTTGTAGGAGATGTGAACGTTAGCTTTAGAATAGGATCTCGTTGAGCTTATTTCGGTTTTCTTGTTGTAAGGTATATTTAAAGACCAATCTTATGCTTTCTCTAATACAGTAGTATTCAGTTCTTCTTAGCTCGTCTAAAGTCTCTGTTTCCTCTGTTTCTCAGTATTTAACAAGTGGTATCAGAGCGAGTCACGAGCCTGAGGAGGAGATACAAACGCAAAAAAATGAGTGAGAAGGATACTATGGTCATACCAAAATTCGATGGAGACTATGAGCATTGGGCCATGCTCATGGAAAACCTGCTTCGGTCCAAGGAATGGTGGGATTTGATTGAAACGGGGATTCCACAGCAAGATAGGGGAACGGTCCTGTCCGGAGCACAGAGATCAGAGTTGCTGGAGAAGGTGGCAGAGAAGACAGTCACCGACCACAAAGTGAAGAACTATCTATTCGCCTCGATTGACAAGACAATTATGAAGACGATCCTGAAAAAGGAGACGTCAAAGGATCTATGGGAATCAATGAAGCGAAAATATCAAGGTAATGATAGGGTTCAAAGTGCACAATTACAGAGATTGCGTAGGGAGTTTGAAATTCTTGAGATGAAGACTGGAGAGACGATCACCGATTACTTCTCCTGAGTGATGGAAGTTGCAAACAATATGAGAAACTTAGGAGAGGATATGCCGGACTCGAAAGTGGTGGAGAAGATCTTGAGAACTTTGGTTGAAAAATTCACGTATGTTGACGGACTTAGGAGAGGATGTGCCATAGAAGAATCTAAGGACATCAAGGAGATGACTGTTAATGGGCTGCAGAGCTCATTGATGGTGCATGAGCAGAATTTGAGCAGACATGTGGGAGATGAACATGCTCTGAAAGCAGAAGCACAATGGAACTATGGTGGTGGCAGAGCAAGAGGAGGATATCCAACTCGAGGGAGAGGAAGAGGTGGATATCCAGGAAGAGGACGTGGCAACTACAGCAAAGATAAGATCGAATGCTACAAATGTCACAAAATGGGACACTACAAGTCTGAATGTCCGGAGTGGGATAAGGAAGAAAACTATGCAGAAATGGAGGAAGACATGCTTCTGATGGCTCATGTAGACATGATCAAAGGTGAAAACGAACACATATGGTTTCTGGACTCAGGTTGCAGCAACCATATGTGTGGAACAAAGAATGGTTCATTGAGCTTGACAACAAATTCAGACAGAATGTCAAGCTTGGAGACGATCGCAGGATGACAGTAGAGGGAAAAGGAAGTTTACGTTTGGAGATAAATGGAATCATTCAAGTAATCACCTCTGTCTATTGTGTACCAGGGCTGAGAAACAATCTGTTCAGTGTAGGAAAGTTGCAGCAGAAGGGTTTGAGAGTGATTATAGCAGCAGAAGAGATTAATCATGCACTCAACTATGTCTAAGAACAGGATGTTTATCATACTTGCTACAGTGAGAATGGCGAGAGAAGCAGAAGAAGAAAAATGTTTTCAAGTGACACAGAGAACAGAGCAGATGTGGCACAAAAGATTTGGGCATCTTAACCACAGAGGATTGAAAACAATGGCAGAGAAGAAGATGGTGGTGGGATTACCAACCATTAACTTGGAGGAAGTAGAAGAACCATGTGAAGTGTGTCTGAATGGAAAGCAGAATCGCGAAACTATTCCAAAGAAGAGTGAATGGAAATCAACGAGAGCATTGCAACTGGTTCACAGTGACATATGTGGTCCAATATCTCCAACATCAGAAGGAGGAAAAAGGTATATAATCAATTTTATTGATGACTATACTAGAAAATGTTGGACGTTTCTCTTGGTTGAAAAATCAGAAGCTCTCAAGACCTTCAAAGAATTCAAAGCAGCTGCATAAAGAGAATTGGGGGTAGCATTGGTGTGTTTGAGGACAGACAGAGTAGGTGAATACAACTCTAAGGAGTTTGAGGAATATTGTAGAGAGAGTGGAATAAGGAGGCAACTAACGGCTGCATACACGCCGCAACAAAACGGCATAGCTGAGAGAAAGAACAGAAGTGTCATGAATATGACAAGGTGTATGCTTCTAGAAAGGTCAGTGCCAAGGAGTTTTTGGCCAGAAGCTGTTCAGTACTCAGTACATATACTGAATCGAAGCATCTCAGCTGCTTTGGGAGACATAACACCTGAAGAAAAGTGGAGTCAACATAAGCCGTCAGTGGAACATCTCAGGGTCTTCGGGTGTGTGGCTTACGCAATGGTTCCTTATGAAAGAAGGATTAAACTTGATGAGAAAAGCATCAAGTGTGTGATGTTTGGTGTGAGCAGAAAATCAAAGGCATATCGCCTGTATAATCCGGTTACAAAGAAAATTATAGTGAGCAAAGACGTTCACTTTGATGAGAGTAGAGAATGGGATTGGGAAGGTATCTCTGAAAGCAATGAGTTAATGTGGGAAGAACCAGTAGCAGAGAATGCAGAAGGCGTTGCAGAGAACACTGAAGTTGGTCCAAAGAATGCAGAAAATGATGGAGAAGAAGTGACTGTGACTGCAGGAGATGAGATCACAGAGGAAGGAGAAACATAAGTCAGTGATCACGCACCTATACCTGTTAAGGAAGCAAGTCAAAGACGTCCTCCGGTATGGATGAAAGATTTTCTGCTCACAGGAACTGCAGGAAATTCTGGTGTGATTATCATAGAAGATGGAGAAGATATCCTTGCAATGTTCATTTCTGGTGAGGATCCAAAGTGTTTTGAAGAAGCAGAAAGACATGAAATATGGAGAAAAGCAATGGAGGAAGAGATTACCTCTATAGAGGAAAATCATACTTGGGAGCTGATGGATTTGCCTGTTGGAGAAAAGGTGATTGGAGTGAAATGGGTATTCAAGACAAAGTTCAATGAAAGAGGTGAAATAGACAAGTTCAAAGCCAGACTGGTCGCGAAAGGCTATCATCAGAGACATGGAGTAGACTTTCATGAAGTCTTCGCACCAGTGGCAAGGTGGGACACTATCAGGTCGATTCTTGCATTGGCAGCAGAGAAGAATTGGAAGGTGTTTCAGCTCGATGTAAAGAGTGCATTCTTGCACGGTGAACTGAATGAGGATGTTTACATCGAGCAACCTAAAGGTTTTGAAGTAGAAGATGAGGCAGAGAAGGTATATATGCTTAAAAGGGCTTTGTATGGACTGAAACAAGCCCCACGAGCTTGGTACAGTCGTATTGAAGGTTACTTTGCTAAAGAAGGGTTTGAGAAATGCTACTGTGAACACACACTGTTTGTGAAGAAGGAAGGAACATATATCATGATCGTGAGTTTGTATGTAGATGATCTTATCTACACTGGAAATTCAATCTCCATGCTCGAGGAATTCAAAAATTCGATGAAGAAAGAATTTGCAATGACTGATCTCGGCAAGATGAAGTACTTCCTGGGTGTTGAAGTCATTCAAGATGAGTTCGGGATCTTTATTAATCAGCGGAAGTATGCAGAAGAGACTATGAAGAAATACGGCATGGAGAACTGCAACTCAGTCAAGAATCTCATTGTGCCGGGACACAAACTGTCAAAGGGAGGGGCAGGAGATGCAGTGAATGCTACGGAGTTTAAGCAACTTGTTGGGAGCTTGAGGTACTTAACTGCTACTAGACCAGACTTGATTTATTCTGTAAATTTGGTCAGTAGATACATGGAAAATCCAAATGAGCAACATCTACTTGCTGCAAAGAGGATTATGAGATATGTGAAGGGAAATTTGAGGTTTGGGATAAGGTACAAGAGAGGAGGAGAACAGAAACTGGTTGGTTTTGTGGACAGTGATTATGCAGGAAACATTGATGATCGGAAGAGCACGTCAGGCTATGTCTTTATGCTCGGAGGAGGAGCTGTATCGTAGGCATCTAAGAAGCAACCTATAGTGACTCTATCCACTACAGAAGCAGAGTTTGTTTCAGCAACATATGGAACGTGTCAGGCAGTGTGGTTGAGAAACATATTGGCTGAAATTGGTTCAGCTTAAGGAGAATGCACTGTTCTGTTCTGTGACAACAGCTCGACGATTAAGTTGTCAAAGAATCCGGTGATGCATGGGAGAAGCAAACATATTCATGTAAGGTATCATTTTCTGCGTGAATTGGTAAATGATGGAGTTATACTGTTGGACTATTGTGCTACACATGATCAGTTATCTGATGTCATGACCAAGGCTGTGAAACTTGAAGTGTTCGAGAAACTGAGAGGAAGAATGGGAGTGTGTTGCAAGGATGAGTAAACTGGAAGGAGCCGTTCCAGTTTATGGGAGGAATTGAAGAATAAATTATTGTCTTTATCTTGTTTTAGACGTTTGAATGTTTCAAGTTTCGAAATAAGTCATCCTGATTTGTAGGAGATGTGAACGTTAACTTTAGAATAGGATCTCGTTGAGCTTATTTCGGTTTTCTTGTTGTAAGGTCTATTTGAAGACCAATCTTATGCTTTCTCTAATACTGTAGTATTCAGTTCTTCTTAGCTCGTCTAAAGTCTCTGTTTCCTCTGTTTCTCAGTATTTAACATTTCCCTTGTCGGAAGAAGTCGATCCCATCAAAAGAACAAAGAGATCCAATCTCATGCTCTGGACAAGTCCAAGGTTCACATTAGTTGGAGCCATCGTCATTGTCTCGTTCCTCTTTCTCTACACCATTCTTGCTCCTGTCAAGTGAAACACAAATTTTATTCAGACCTCGATTTTAATACGGTAGTGTTGTAAGCATTTAGATCAGATTTCTGAATGTGTTTCTACTGTTTTTACCAAAAAAGATCATTGTGAAAACCATTTTGATGGTAAGAAAGAAAGCCTATTGTAACTTGTAATGTACAACATGAACCCGACTATTGTGTGCTATAAACAAGCAACCACTCTTTGTTTAGTGAACCCGACTAAAAGAAAAAGAGAAATGATTGTACAAGAACCATAAGTAACAACTTGTTTTTGGTCGTTGTTTGTTTAGGAGAAATATGCTCTTAGAATTCCCTACAAAGCAACAATAATGTATGGTTTGATCTAAATATAAATATATTATAAAGTTATATTCACAGCTATTGTAACAAATGGTAGACATTTTTTATCTTAAAATTTGTAAAACCTTATAAACAAATTTGCCTTTCTTAGAAGTTAACAAACTTAATTATTTGTCTTCGGTCAACGTGAAATTCGATTTTAATAATGCTCACGGTCTTTTATTTTATTTTTTTGCTTAATGAATTGCGTACGATTTACTCCAATCGTAAGATTAATCTTAAAAGATGTCGATTCCCGAGAGATAAAAGACCAAAAAAAAATGCGTTAAAATTGTTGTGCGAATGTGATGAGGACATTAACGAATTCAATTAAACAAAAAGGGGACAAATCGGCATAGGAGGAGGGCTGTGTCATGCTGATTCATTAATTATTACCAAGCTTTTCTTTCAACATCTTATTATGTCATTGCTTTCATCCTCTTTTTTTGACTTAATGATTTTATATGCATATAAATAACATTTCTTACTTGTATTCGTTGCTAAAGAAACTACTGCTAAACAAGTAAAGAATACTAATTCATTCTTTTTTATTGATGTGGTGTTTTTGGAATTTGTTGTGTACCTTTTGGATTTTCTAAAAAGTTTTTTTTTGTATTTTTTGGAAGAGAATACACTATTTGTAATTGAAGGAAGCATCCAAGAATTGTACTTCCGTACTAGCACTAAATTAAATTTTCAGTTTTTGTTAAAATTTTAGTTTGTAATTTTCAATTCGTTAATATTATATACTCTCTCCGTTTCATTTCATAAGTCGTTTTAGGATTGATTATTCGTTTCAAATTGGCGGTTTCATGCCGCACCTGATGGTTGGAAATGTCCAATATGTAATACATTTACATAAAATAACAAATAATTGCGTATGTACATAAAATTTTCTTAAAGGGAATCTAAATTATGAACATTAATCATAATATAATTTAAGAATAAAAAGGCATGAAGACATGACCCAGAACCATTTCCGAGACATCATGAATATAAAACTGATACTCAATCCTCCACGATCTTACAGCTTTCAACGACAACTTTGAGTATCACAGCATTTTCACTAATCGAATAATTTTAAAATATATCTAATATTTCTCTTCTAAAACTTCGTTTGTTAATTGTTTGATAGCATGTGTTTTTATTATTAATTTATTACATACAATGACCTTGGAAGTCGCAGAAAAATTTCAAGAACTCATAACAAAAGCTGATGTATTCACTTACATCATTGAAATGTGTCAGTTGGAACAATCCATAAATGTATATATATAAAAGTCAAAGCATTGTGCTTATCTCTCAACTAGACTTTGAATTTCTGATTTCCGAGTGCTCAAACTCATTAAGCCAAAGCCATGGCTCATATGGTTGGAGCAGACGAGATTGAGTCGTTGAGAGTGGAGCTTGCAGAGATTGGAAGAAGCATCAGATCATCGTTCCGGAGACACACTTCGAGTTTCAGAAGCAGCTCTTCAAGATATGAACCTGATTATGATGGTGATGGTAATGATACTAATGCAGAGTATGCTCTGCAATGGGCTGAGATCGAGAGATTACCAACCGTCAAACGCATACGATCGACTCTCCTTGATCATGGCGATGAGTCCATGACCGAGAAAGGAAAGAGAGTCGTTGATGTCACAAAGCTTGGAGCCATGGAACGTCATCTGATGATTGAGAAACTCATCAAACACATTGAGAATGATAATCTCAAGTTGCTCAAGAGAATCAGAAGAAGAATAGACAGGTAAAACTTTTACCCCCTTTTGTGCATTTCGATTCCATTAAGTTTGGAACTTTGAGATTGAAATTGTGTCGTGCAGAGTCGGGATGGAGTTACCGACCATAGAAGTGAGGTACGAGAGTTTAAAAGTGGAGGCCGAGTGCGAGATTGTTGAAGGGAAGGCACTTCCAACACTATGGCACACTACTAAGCGCGTTTTCTCCGTGAGTACTCAACAATTTCTGAAGTCACAAGTTGTTATTGTCTTGATTCTGCGTTTGCTTTAAAAGCCTCTGGGTTGACTCCTGTAGTGTTTCTTTTCTGCAGGAACTTGTGAAGCTCACTGGTGCAAAAACGCGTGAAGCCAAGATCAACATTCTTAATGATGTTAATGGCATTATAAAGCCTGGAAGGTTAGTAGTTG
This sequence comes from Eutrema heterophyllum, assembly GCA_002933915.1. Taxonomy (NCBI): domain Eukaryota; kingdom Viridiplantae; phylum Streptophyta; class Magnoliopsida; order Brassicales; family Brassicaceae; genus Eutrema; species Eutrema heterophyllum. The sequence goes on along the minus strand of PKMM01049127.1, from coordinate 1,644,850 downwards.
AAGAAGTTACTGTATCTTCTCACGAGTCTTGATCAAAATTTTGAAGTGTGCTTATCTTCTTGTTGTTGCAGGTTAACACTGTTGCTTGGTCCTCCTGGATGCGGAAAAACAACTTTGTTAAAGGCTTTGTCAGGAAATTTAGAAAACAATTTAAAGGTTATAATGATGAAAGAAGATATATCATTGTATCATTTTTTTTGTTTTGCTGCAGATGTGTGAAATGTGTACCTTTTTCTCTTGGTTTTACTTTTTGTTTCCAGTGTTCAGGTGAAATCTCTTACAATGGACACAGACTGAACGAGTTTGTTCCTCAGAAAACCTCGGCGTATATAAGTCAATATGATCTGCACATTGCAGAGATGACGGTGAGGGAGACAGTTGACTTCTCAGCTCGTTGTCAGGGCGTTGGTAGCCGAACAGGTAGATTCTATCAACCAATCAATGTACCCCGAGTGCATTAAAGTGTATATATTGTTGATTTTTTTTCCCTGCGGAAACAGATATTATGATGGAAGTCAGTAAAAGAGAAAAGGAAGCAGGAATCATTCCTGACACAGAAGTGGATGCTTACATGAAAGTAACGCTCTCTTATCCCTGAAGTGTATATTGAACCTAACCTTTAAGCTCGGTAGTTGACTAGAACTTTTTTCCACGTAGGCAATATCTGTTGAAGGACTTGAAAGAAGTCTGCAAACAGATTACATCTTGAAGGTATAGTCTCTTTGATAGCTCGGCTGAAAATCTGGCCTTCTTGTTTGGCTCTTATGTCTTCTGTTGCATTTGCAGATTCTGGGACTCGACATTTGCGCAGAAATATTGGTTGGAGATGTGATGAGGAGAGGAGTATCAGGGGGGCAAAAGAAGCGTCTTACCACAGGTTAATTCATAGCTCTCTAAACTTGCAAAATTGTCAACTTTTGCTTACATGTTTTGTTCTAAAGCAGTACTTGAACCTCTTAATTTTCGCAGCCGAGATGATCGTTGGTCCAACAAAGGCTCTGTTTATGGATGAAATAACAAACGGCTTAGACAGTTCCACCGCTTTTCAGATTGTTAAATCTCTTCAGCAGCTGGCTCACATATCAAACGCTACTGTTCTTGTTTCGCTCCTTCAACCTGCCCCAGAATCCTTTGACCTCTTTGATGAGATTATGCTGATGGCCAAGGGGAAAATCGTGTATCATGGCCCACGTGGTGAGGTCCTGAACTTCTTTGAGGATTGTGGATTCCGATGCCCTGAAAGGAAAGGTGTTGCAGACTTCCTCCAGGAGGTAAAAGCCAAAGTTTTGTTCCCAAAATGACCTTTTTGTTTCTGTATTCATGATCTTGTTCTGCTTCGAAGGTTATATCCAGAAATGACCAAGCACAATACTGGCAGCACGAGGATTTACCTTATAGGTTTGTCTCCGTAGACATGTTGTCGAAGAAATTCAAGGACTTGAGTATCGGGAAAAAGATCGAGGACGCTCTGTCTAAGCCATATGATAGATCAAAAAGCCATAAGGATGCTCTTTCCTTCAGCGTGTATTCTCTTCCAAACTGGGAGCTGTTCATAGCATGCATATCAAGAGAGTTTCTTCTCATGAAGAGAAACTATTTCGTCTATATTTTCAAGACGTTTCAGGTACATTTCAAAGTTTCCATTTCTCTCCTTTTGTCTTCTTTCGATGTTAATAGTATTACTGATCTTTCTAGCTTTATGTGCGCAGCTTGTTATGGCCGCATTCATCACTATGACTGTGTTTATCCGAACACGGATGGGCATTGATATTCTTCATGGAAATTCTTACATGAGTGCCCTCTTTTTCGCCATCATTATACTTCTTGTTGACGGATTCCCAGAGTTGTCTATGACGGCTCAACGCCTAGCCGTGTTTTACAAGCAGAAGCAGTTGTGTTTCTATCCAGCATGGGCTTATGCAATCCCTGCAACAGTGTTAAAGGTCCCTCTTTCGTTATTTGAATCTTTCATTTGGACCGGCCTCACATACTATGTCATTGGATACACCCCTGAGGCCTCCAGGTGAGCTTTCCCCTCTGTTGCTTGGTACTCAAATCCTATAAAAAGGTTTATAACATTCAAGTTTGGGAATGTTCAGACAGATGTAACATGATGAAGTTTAATGTTCCAGGTTCTTCCGGCAGTTCATTCTACTGTTTCTTGTTCATTTTACCTCGATATCCATGTTCCGGAGTCTAGCTGCAATCTTCCAGACAATAGTTGCTTCAATCACAGCTGGCAGTTTTGCTATATTAATCACATTTGTCTTTGCGGGTTTTGTCATTCCACCAAGTAAGATTTTGCCCCAATCCTCTGCTAAATCTTTCCTCAAAAGTTGTACCATTCAAGCATGACTCTAAGGTTTTGTGTTTGCTGCAGCTTCTATGCCCGCGTGGCTCAAGTGGGGCTTCTGGGTAAATCCTTTGAGTTACGGTGAGATTGGGCTATCGGTAAACGAGTTTCTTGCTCCAAGGTGGAATCAGGTGATTCTCTCTTAAGTCTCTTACCTCTCTTTTCTCTCTTAATCCCACAAGTTTCTTCTTTCTTTGATATGCTCTTTGATACTAATCAGTTCGTGCTGGTTACACTTGTAGATGCAACCCACTAATCTTACCTTAGGTCAAACCATACTCGAAACCCGTGGACTGAACTACGATGGTTATATGTATTGGGTATCATTGTGTGCCTTGTTGGGTTTCACTGTGCTCTTCAACGCCATTTTCACTCTTGCTCTGACTTTCTTGAAATGTAAGTTCAGCTTCTACTGCATAAATGTATGTCCTTTAAAACAAGACCGCCACATACTTAACACGATTTGCCAAATGACAGCACCCACATCATCTCGCGCCATGATCTCGCTAGAAAAACTCTCTGAGCTTCAAGGTGCAGAAGATACGACAGACGATTCTTTGATCAAGAAAAAGGCAACAGATTCCCCTGTAAAGACAGAAGACGATGGTAATTCAGGTGAGATGTTTGTTGTCTCTCTTCCCACTTCTCTTACTCTCCATATTTTCTTGCACTAACACTTTCTCCTCACCACAGGCAAGATGGTCTTACCTTTCAAGCCCCTCACTATAACATTTCAAGAGTTGAACTATTTCGTTGACACTCCCGTGGTAAATCATCAAACCCAACTACATATCGCAAGATTCTCTCCATAATTCTCGCTTATCTTATTGACGTTCCAATGATGATCTTCAGGAGATGAGAGACCAAGGATATGCTCACAAGAAGCTGCAACTTCTCTCAGACATCACCGGAGCTTTCCGTCCCGGAATTCTAACGGCGTTGATGGGCGTGAGTGGAGCCGGAAAAACCACTCTCCTCGACGTTCTAGCCGGAAGAAAAACCAGCGGATACATCGAAGGCGACATCAGAATCAGCGGTTTTCCTAAACTCCAAGAAACATTCGCGAGAGTCTCAGGCTACTGCGAGCAAACAGATATTCACTCACCAAACATCACCGTCGAAGAATCTGTGATTTACTCCGCCTGGCTTCGTCTAGCTCCTGAGATCGATTCCGCAACCAAATTCGTAAGCCTCTTTTTTTCCTCTTCCATTAAATCAAAAGTAAGTAAGGAATCTAAAAATCAAACTCTGTGCAGAAATTCGTGAAACAAGTGCTGGAGACGATCGAATTGGATGAGATCAAATATGCATTGGTGGGAGTCGCGGGAGTGAGCGGATTGTCGACGGAGCAAAGGAAACGACTGACGATTGCGGTGGAGTTGGTGGCGAATCCGTCGATCATCTTCATGGACGAGCCCACTACGGGACTGGACGCAAGAGCAGCCGCCATTGTTATGAGAGCAGTGAAGAACGTCGCTGACACTGGAAGAACAATCGTCTGCACTATTCATCAGCCTAGTATCGACATTTTCGAAGCCTTCGACGAGGTAATTATCAAATCATCTCATAAAAGTACAAATTTTCATTTTTGACCCCAAAACTTTTTATCTTATCTAACCAGGTCTAAAATTAACACCAAATTAATTTAACTTGGATTTTCAGTTGGTCCTTCTTGAAAGAGGTGGTCGCATGATCTACACAGGACCATTAGGCCAACATTCATGTCATATTATCGAGTATTTAGAGGTGGATTTGTTTATAGTTTTTTTTCTTAATCTATGATTGTTATTACCATATAGATTAAAAAACTTACTTTACTTTTGTTGTTGTTGGGTTTAATAAACAGAGTGTTCCAGGAATTCCTAAAATAAGAGATAACCACAATCCAGCAACATGGATGCTTGATGTTACTTCACAATCTGCAGAAGTTGAACTTGGACTCGATTTCGCAAAAATCTACCATGAATCCGCTCTTTGTAAGTGAGTAAATCTTCAAAATCTTTTCATACCCCAAACAATGACAGTTTGTGTTTTCTAAAAATTTGGGTTTTAATGAAAAAACATGTGTTGATGATTCTCATAGGAGCAACTCCGAGCTTGTGAAACAGTTGAGTCAACCAGATTCCGGATCAAGTGATTTACAGTTTAAGAGAACTTTTGCACAGAGTTGGTGTGGACAATTCAAATCTATTCTATGGAAGATGAGTTTGTCTTATTGGAGAAGCCCTTCTTATAACCTAATGCGTCTGATTCACACATTAGTCTCTTCTTTGATCTTCGGCGCGCTCTTTTGGAAACAAGGCCAGAAAATGTAAGTAACTATAAAATTTGGATTTTGTTGTACCTTAAATCTCCTTAAGGTTTTCAAATATGCCATGTAAAATTCAATTTATTTAAGTTTTATCCGCTTCTAACTCAAAACCAATTGACAATTAGTGTATTGTTCTGTTATATCTCATACTTATTTCCAATGTGTGATTCTTAACAGAAGTTCTATTTTCTGTTTTCTCCTTTGTTGCAGAGATACTCAACAAAGTTTGTTCACTGTAATTGGAGCAATCTACGGCGCTGTGCTTTTCTTAGGGATAAACAATTGTGCATCAGCTCTTCGATATTTCGAAACAGAGCGAAATGTTATGTACCGCGAAAGATTTGCAGGGATGTACTCAGCGACTGCTTATGCATTGGGTCAAGTTGTGACTGAGATTCCTTATTTGTTCATACAAGCCGCCGAGTTTGTCATCGTAACATATCCGATGATCGGTTTCTATCCTTCGACCTACAAAGTCTTTTGGTTATTCTACTCTATGTTCTGCTCTCTTCTCACTTACAACTACCTCGCCATGTTCCTCATTTCCATCACACCAAACTCCTTGGTTGCCTCGATTCTTCAATCGCTCTTCTTTGTTAATTTTAACCTCTTTTCCGGGTTTTTGATCCCTGAAACGGTAAGATCCCTTTATCTTAAACGAGCATATAAGAATCTTTACTTAGAAGAAAAATTTGAATAATGTTTTCTTTGGTGTTGAGAATTTGCAGCAAATTCCAAGGTGGTGGATTTGGTTATATTATATAACACCAACGTCTTGGACACTCAAAGGATTTTTTGCGTCTCAGTATGGAGATATTCATCAAGAGATCAATGTCTTTGGAGAATCCACAACGGCTGCAAGATTCTTGAAAGACTATTTTGGATTTCGTCATGACCGTTTGGCGGTTACGGCGGTTGTTCAAATCGCTTTTCCTATTGTGTTGGCTTCAATGTTTGCGTTCTTTGTGGGGAAACTCAACTTCCAAAGAAGATGATGATCATGCCAATCTTCTTCATCCTTTTAGAATAAACAAATAATGCTCCTTTTTGTAAAAATAAACATATAACTTTTTTGTATGATTTTGTTGTATATGATTTTCACGAAGAAAAAAAATTGTCTTCTAATTTAAAATCTCGGTTGTGAGGAATTATTTGGTTTTGTTTTCGAAACAATATAATCATACTCTCTTTGTTTTTTTGGTATTTTTCAATCAAAATAATAATAATATATGCAAAGATATCATTCTATATGCGACAAAATTTCGTAAATACAATTTTTAATTGAAGTTCTATATACTTTAGCAAAACATGGTATGTTAGAATACATTGTGTTAGACATAGTTGTGACTGCGACAACATGGCGTAAAGAAGCAAGCTGCTAAGACAGTTGTCGAAGGCTTTGAGACAAATCCCGAATTAATTGCATTATGATGAGGTTCTAAAACTCAGTTACAAAGGGAGAGATTGAAAGTGTTGATGTCACTGGTTTGTAGACCCTCAGTATCCCAAGACAAGGATTGTGGTTCATGGCAACAGCAATGGTAGAAGTGGAACAAGTTTGCAGTCATGCTGGAACAACTACGAAGATGTTAGAACAAGAAGACTGCTGAGCTAGAACATTAAACATGAAGATTTTAATGTCATGGCAAAAGGAGAAGAGGCTCACGTTTAGGTCAAGGGTTGACTAGGGTTTGGGGTGAGACTCTGAGTATAAATAGAATAAGGTGGTGTCAAAACTAAATACACACCTAGAGTTAGATTGAGAGAGGCACACTTGTTGTGTGTGGTGTTGTCCCACCAAGAGAGATTGTTAGATCTGTTGAGAGTGGTTTTTGTAGTAGTGCTACACCCAGCAAAAAACGTAATGGGTGGTAGTGTCTATGGTGATCGTGAATCTAGATAAGAGTGGCGGTGTGCCATATAGCAATTGTAGGTTGCGGCCTTTTCTAGTGAATCGATTCTGGACGTGGTCCCGGGAATGTAGGTTATTGAACTGAACCCCGTTAACAAATTTCTATGTGTTCTTTGTTTATGCTCTTTCTCATCCGTTTTACTGCTGCATCACACAATCGTTTAGGTTCTAGCACAAATCTGGGTTCATATGCTTTTTCATGGTCCTCCACATTTGTCTTTCTTTTCAAGTTGTATTCATCCCCCTATTTGGCTAACTTCTATTTTGTTCTTAAGTTATATAAAATATATCTTTGTCGAAAAAATAATAATGTATGTTATTATTAATATACTAGATAAGTACCCGCATATATGCGGATTTGTAATTTAATATTTTATAACCCGTAAAATAAAAACTAAAAACATAACAATGGAAACAAAATTAGATCAATCGTGAAAATATATAATACATTAATTTATAAACGAAATTTCCGATGAAATAAATATATACCTCAAAGGAAAATTTTGGTGAAGGAGATGCAGTAAATAGCTTTGGATACTATTATTGGAATTTTTTTGTGTGTAATTGACATATCACCAAATTGTAGTTTATATAGAGGTGGTAAATTAGAATTATTTTTCTTTTAGAATTAATTTCCTTAACCTAAATGGAAAAACGTACTAAATATTTTTTTCCTTTTTATATTGATTTTGCATTTTAGGATAAATTTAATTATTTTATCCATTATTTTTACTTTTAATATCTTTTAAGATTATAAATCGGTTGTTAAATTTTCTGAATTTTTAAGTTTTTTTTAACTAATCGATTTTAAAATTTTCAAACTATGACTTGACACGTGTCGCAATCAACCGAGTTACTAATTTTGAAACATTCAGCTTTGTATAATTTTTCTTATTCTAAACTGAAATATGGTTTTTCCTTTTAAATTTTTTTTTTGGCTTTTATTTCTTTTCTTTTTATGATTGTTATTTATTGTTTAATTTCCTTATTATAATATGAAATATTGTTTTTCTTTTTTTAAAAAATTTTTTTTGGCTTTTATTTATAATTTTTTAAAATTTCCTTAATCTAAATATAATTACTGTTTTGTTACTTTTTAACTTTTAGAATTAATAATCGATTATAAATGTTATTGTTAATATTATGTGTTAAAATATAATTGGAAATTTATTTTACACGTGTAAAAATCTGATCGGTCAACTTAACACGTGTCACAATTATGCGAATTACTAACTTTGAAACATTCTCCTTTATATAATAAGATATTCTTATATTTTCTTTTAAAATTGTATTTGCTTACAAAGATATTATATATATTTACGACAAAAACAAAACAAAGATATTTTATATATTTATGAAAAGTTGAATCATTGTCTTTATCAATTTTAGTTTAAAAAAAGAAATTGTATCCTACTTTTTGCTTCAATATTACTCACCTACTCATGGTTAGTTAATTATTAATTTTCTAAGTTGCATTTGACATCTCTATAATATTATTTATGATTTTTGAAAATGAACTTTGTTTTATAAGTTATTACATGAAATATCATTACAAATAAGAAAAAAATAATTGAAATAGGAAAAGATATAATTGTCTTTTAAAATTATTGACAGAATATGAAAAGTATTTATTTCCATTAAAAAGCTTATTTACTATATAATTTCTTAATTATTATGATATTATTAAATAATAATCAATCCATACATATTCAAAGAAAAAATATATTTGAAATTTTGCAATATTTTTTGCTATAATTATTATAAAATATTTTACTAATTTTATAAAAAGTTAGACACGAGAAAAATGAATTTTTAAAGAGTTTGTGGACTAACCACAAAAATCATAGTCATTAAGCGGTGCATATTAGAGTTATGTTTTCAATATTATAGGTTTTTGCGGGTTATCCCGAATAATATTTTAGTTTATTGCAAAACGGGTTCAGTAGACATGTTAATCCGGATTGACAGTTATATCTATAATCATTAGTTAAACATATTTTAAAATAAAAAAAAAATTTTAAAAATTTCAAAACAATTTTTAATTAAAATTATATAGCTAGCGCGGTTTGAACTACAGTAAAACCTCTATAAATTAATAATGTTGGGACTTCAAAATTTTATTATCTTATAGAGGTATTAATTAATCGATAAATTAATAAATTATTAATTTATAGAGATAAAAAAAGTTTAGTGTATAATCTTTTAAATTTAATTTTATTTGAATAGATTATACATAGCAATTGGATATTGTATCATAAGAAAGAGAGAAGTTTCCTTGATGAAGTTGAATGGCATTATCTTTGCAATAATTATTGGAAACTTTACAAATGGCCAAAATTTTGCAAACGATCCAGCTAAAGAAGAAGAAATTGTTAGTTTAGTACTTTTTCGACCACTCTGATAAAAACAGAACCATGAAGGCTGAAATGGAAACAACACGACTTTTCACTATCCTTGCTGAAGATGATGAAGTTGAAGATGATGTTATGGAACCTTTGAAAATGGTTACACGCAAAGAAGCAATTATGGCCTCTAGAAGTCTTTACAATTTTTGGATGCAGGTCAAGAGGACAACACCAGGAGTTATGGATGCAATAAGGAAGATTAGACATGAGCTCCAACGAGATTCTAACTTTAAGAATAAACAAACAACAATAAATTCATATTTTACTAAATTGTCTTAGATAGGTATGCATAAGATTTATAATTATTAATTTATCATATTGTTGGGACCATATATTTATATAGGGATTTCAAAAAATTTATTATATTATTATCTTATCGAATTGTGTTAAATTTTACACTTGCATGATTCGGGACCAGAAAAATGTATTAATTTATAGTGATTATTAATTTATTAAATATTAATGGGCAATTCTACAAAATAGCATAAAAAAAACTTTAAGTTCAATAATTTAGCAGGCAATGGTGAAAATCTCAAAACTAGCATTCATTAAAGAAAATTTGACTAAACTACCCTTGTTTTTAATAAAACAAAACTGAAACCTTTTAGATTATCTTCTCACCCTAATACCCGACCTGTTAACCCGAAACCTTTCACCATCAACGCCTTGATACCCCGCTTCAAACCAACAAGCCCCGCCTCTGTCTCTGATTCCTCCCAAATTTTGATCCCTCAACGCCGCTGGTATAATCGAAGTCCTCGACGATCGCCGCCGCTCCTTCCTCCCCTCATCACAAGGCTTTGTTCGATGGAATTGCTTATGTCTCTCCCCTCATCACGACGAGCTCTCTCTCTCTGATTATTTTCTCGAATTGCAGAGAAACTTCTCTATTTCACTTTGATTTGATTCTCTCCCTCTCTTCACCTCGCTGCAGATCAAAGATTTGTGGCCATGGATTGTTCTGGAATTGAAGAAGAATATTATTCCGAGCAATCGAAGTTCCTTGAAGATTTCATGTGTATCCCCAACCATAAAGCTTGGGTTTTGAAATCTGATGATGGTACCTTCAATTTACTTGGTTAATCGGAGAATGGAGATCTCAGTGTGCTTCTTTTTTAATCTCTCACTCACATGAACTGAAACTTGGTTACTTGATGTGTATTGTATCCTGCGATGTTTGTTATTGATGTTAACAGGTCTCACTAAGAGAAAGAAAAATGCCTCTTTAATGATGGCTTACTCTTTATGTGAAATGCTTCTCTTTTCATTTGACAGTGGAGAGGTCCAACATATCAAAGAATTCAATCAATAAAGGCTCAGCTCCAACATATAAACGTATTTCGGAAGATATATAACGTATTTCGGAAAGTCTTCTTAAATGATACAAATGATGAAAAATGATATTTTCTTGGAAATGAAACGTATTTCGGAAGATATATATAACGTAGTTCGGAAAGTCTTCCTAAATGATACAAATGATGAAAATGATATTTTCTTGGAAATGAAACGTATTTCGGAAGATATATAACGTATTTCGGAAAATCTTCCTAAATGATACAAATGATGATAAATGATATTTTCTTGGAAATGAAACGTATTTCGGAAGATATATAACGTATTTCGGAAAGTCTTCCTAAATGATACAAATGATTAAAAATGATCATTTCTTGGAAATGAAACGTATTTCGGAAGATATATAACGTATTTCGGAAAGTCTTCCTAAATGATACAAATGATGAAAAATGATATTTTCTTGGAAATAAAACGTATTTCGGAAGATATATAACGTATTTCGGAAAGTTTGGTCAGAAAGTTTTCAAAAAATGTTATTTTGATCAATTTCTCAATATTAATTTACAGAGGTTTTAGTGTATATACTATATAGCATGTCTATCAGCAGGGCAAAGCGGTCAACGCAAGAGGCTCGGTCTATTCTCGAAACAATAGCCTAGCTCGTCGAGATCCAACAGAGTGAGAACGATGGTGCGTTGTGGGCATCCTTTTCCGACTAAGCTTCTCCTGTCAGTCGAAACTCTAATTACTTGTCCTCTTTCGATCAACTGTTTACACAACATTGATCGGTTTTGAATCTTTTGAATGATCGAGCGATTCCGATTCGATATGGAATCACGATGCCAATCCGAATTCCGCCGGCTTCTTGGAATTTTCGCGGTTTCGTATTTTGTTTCATCTTCTTCGGCTCGTTCCCGGGTAAATTAATCTGATATCTGAGTGATTTTAGCTTCAATTTCGAAATTTTCTTGTGCTCGTTCCTCGTATCTTAATAGGTGATGCTTGTTTTTTTGATCGTCACAGGAACAATTCTAACACAAGAAGTTACACTAGATTCGATTCGGATCTTCACGACGCACGAATGGTTCTCGACTAAGCCTACAGTCTATTTCCAATGTAAAGGAGAGAACAAGATGGTGTTTCCTGATGTGAAGAAACCGAATGTGTCTTATTCTTTCATAGGCCAAGAATCCTGGCAGGTTTTTTTTTTTTTTTTTGTTCCCCGAAATGTAGATCAATATTGAGATATCTGGTTTCTTGCTGATTTTGGTTTTGATTATGTATCAAAATTTCGATATTTGTTGAGTTTTGTTTGATCTTAAACCAAGGAAATAGAGCTGCCTTTCCCCTAGTTGTATACAAAATGAGCACAAAATTCATTCTCTTGTTTAGTGTATAAAAATTTATGGCTATATTTTGCGCCCAATAATTACGAGAATTCGCAATTTGTCCCATTTGCACAAAGAAACATTAAGGGATACAACATTCTTTGCTTATTCATTTAGTTTTTAGCTTATCATCATTTTTGGCTTTCTTTTTTGCGCAAAGTAGTTACGTTAATTAGCCATTTATTCCATTCGCATACAAAACATAAAAGAGATACAACATTCATTCCTTAATGGCTTATTCCATCAGAGAAACAAAAACACCCAAAAACGAAACCGTATCTCTACTCAACAGAAATCTCCTGAACATCCTTCTTTGGCTTCTCCGTCCTAGGAATCACGACATTGAGCACACCGTTCCTGAGCTCTGCCTTAATTTCCTCAACCTTAGCATCATCAGGCAACGACACGCTCGTGTTGTAATAACCATAACTCTTCGAAGACCAGTACTCGTCTTCTTCAGGTGACCCTTCTCCTTCCTCCGCTTTGTGTTCTCCTTTGATCACCAAGATTCCGTTATCTACCGTGATCTTCACGTCATCTTTGGTTAGTCCTGGAACCTCATACCTAAGTTTGTAACAGTCGTCTTGCTCTTTCACTTGACCCATTAGTTGAGATGGTTTAATGTTGAAGTTGTCGAAAATCCTGTTTATGTTTTCTGATGCTTGCATCAGAGCGTTTCCTAGACTTGGAGAAAAGAACTCTGTTTTTTAACAGAGAAATTGAAGTTAATGCAACAGAAATTAATGTAACATAAATCCAAAGTTTTCTGTTATTTGAATATCTAAAAATTAAACTATATAATATGTTTACAGCTGAAAATTCTCTGAACTTGAAAACATTAAATCCCATATTCTAAATTTATTAAAGACTCAAAACAGACACTAAAATATCGAAAACAAATTTTAATTATATAAAAAAAGATACTATAATTCTGAAGTAAAATCAACATTTCTCAAGCTTTTAACTTGCAAAACTATGGCATTCTTTGTAAATTTGCAACTTCTGAAATTTTTAAAACTTTAAAATTTTGATGATAAATTGATAATTGACCCTTGATAATTCTAGAATATAAAACATAAAATGTGATAATTCTGAAAAATTCGGTAAGAAAGTAATTCAATAAGGAATTAAAATGACAAAGATTTATTTAGTTCTACCATGTAGATGATTATTTCATTGATCACAGAAATATAAACATACCATTTAGTGCGGGAGCGAAGTAGTCATGATCGTCAGTGTTACGCCAGAGACTTCTCCGGCCACGTCTTCGGGGAAAAATCCGTCGAGGAGATTTCTTCTCAGACACACTCACTTCTTTGTTCTTCATCTCCTCACCAGCTGAAGTAGCTATGAATCTGTTTAGAGTTCTCTGGTTTTGTCCATTTCCGACCAAACGACTTTCACAAGATTGGCCCATCAAATTAGGAGACAACTTTTGTTGTAGGTTTCTCAAAGCCAAACGAGCTAGAGCCATGGTTTGCAAAGCCAATAAATTTCTTAATTTTTGTTTTCTGTTTAAGAGTTTGGATGAAAAAGCCAAGAATTGGTGGGTTTTATAAAGATGGGTTTTTGCTTCATGGGTAAGGTTTCCGAGAGGTGTGAGAAGTTTCTAAGAGTTTCTGGGTTGATTTAGAAACCTAAATCAGAGCAGCTTCTTGTTTCTTCTACCTTTTTCTGGATAATCACAAGATTCTTTTCTTTTTTCATATTTGTTTTTTGATTTTTTTTTATAAATTAAGACGAATAGCGGAACAAAGAAAACAATGGGGAACACAAGACCAAGACTCTTGAGCTAGCAATTCCTAGAAAGATCCAGAATCTTTTTAATTTATAATTGATTTTCTTTTCTTTCCTTTCAACCAAATTAACAACAGAATAGATTTTGTCTTTGTATAGACAATTTTGATGTTCAAACACCAAGCTTCTACTGGTAACTCTATTTTATGATATTTATGGTGATGAAATTGGATTGGAATTAGTCGGAAATCGGATAATCAAAAAAAAAATCATAAACGAAAATCAACTATGCTTTTACAGAGATATGATGTTCAAATCACAAAAAATGTGATTTATTATCATTTATGCATATGAATGGAGACAAACATTACCAGAGATCTTCAGTGTGATACTGATAAAACCGTTTGGAGTGGATGTTCATAAGGCGATATAATTGTCCGTCGATGTAATAGTTCTCATACTTTGTAATAGAATAATAAATAAGTATTAAAAAAAAAAAATCTGAAACAGTTGTACGCTTTCTCTATATTTCTCTCAGTTTCCAATCATTAATTTCTCTCTGCAATGTTTCGTTTATACGAAATGACAAAAAAAGTTATAATAATTAAGTTGTGAATTTCGTGGAGTTAGTGGGAACAACAATTCTATAACAAACCAACAACTATCAAAAAGTAAAATCACACACACATATATAATTCCCTATATAATATAATGAATAAGCTTTGATTATTCTATAACAAATAACGGGAACCCAACACTAGGGCTGGGACGGATTCAGATATCCGACAATTTTAGGGTATTCGAATCCGAATCCATATCCGCCAGATCTACAGTTTTACTATTCGGATCTAGATCCGTTGATCATGGATATCCGAACTCGGATATCCGGGAAAAAAACCAGATATCCGCAGGTATCCGGATCCGATCCGAATTTTTATTTTTATTTTTTTTACAGCACCCGAAGATCTTTAAAATCTGAAACTCATTCATGAATCTCAAATACTAAACAAAAATATGATAATCTAGAAACACAAAATTACATTTACATACATCAAGTAGATAAGAAAAAATTCGAGTTGTGTATCTTCAAGTCTTTGTACCATCATCTTCAAATCAGAGCCACCGATTAAAAGCCTACAACTCGGCTCAATTTCCCGGAGCTTTTGGCCAAACTCACAGTTTCAAGTGAAGAAAGAGGCAGAGATATGACGGCGGCTTTTAACGGAGAAAGGCGGCGAAGGTTGGATCTTAGGTTGATGCACTTGGAGCGAAGGTGGTGGTGAAACCGGCGAGAATCTCTGTCGTCGCAGTGATTCCGAGGATGAGGAGAATCGTAATGAATTTAAGAAAAAACGAAACGAGATTCACCGATAGTACCAGTGAAAGAAAAGTGAAGTATAAGGGATGGAGGATGGAGGGTGGCGATTGATTTGGAGATCTAGGGTTTTTTGGATTTGATTATGTTCGTAAGTATCTAGGAGGAATAGACAAAGTCATTTTGATTGGGCCCAGATATTAGTGTATATTGGGCTTTAGCTAAATGGGTTTGGTTCATATTAAAAAAAAATATGTAATGTATATAACCCGGATAACGGATATCCGGCGCTCAATTTACTTATTATCCGGATCCGACCTTTCCGGATATCCGAATTTTCGGATCGGATCTCGGATCCTGGATAATAATTCCAGCCCTACCCAACACTAACGGCAAAATTTATCACAAAAAAAAAAAACCTAACGACAAACCCTCTTTTGGGTTCAGAGTTTCATATTTGCCTCTCCTTTAGCGAACCCTTTGTCTCTCTCAGTGTCTTTTTCTGTCTTTGATAAACTAAATCGTATTAAAAAAACTTCGGTTTATACATCAGCCTCAATCAAACCGGATGAAATGCGAATTGAGTTCCTCCAACACTACGATTCAACAAGATTGTGACATTAGTAATTTTTTTTTTGGGTATCACCACAGCCAGCCATGAGATTTTGAACATGAATTTTTTTTCACAGCGACAGGACGCTGATTAAGAAGATCCTCAAACACCACAGTCCCCATCACTTTTTTTTTTGCCAGTTCTGTACCCAGGTCAACCAAACCGTTGATACTTGACAAAAGCCTCCGTGTCAAGCGAAGAGGTCTAGTTCAAGTTGAACACCTATCAGCTTTTTATCCCCAACTATAACCTCTTCAACACCTACCCAGCGCCGTCCCAAGCTTTTTGAGGGGCTTAAGGCGAAATTTGAAAATGTGGTTTCTTATTTATTTTAATTTTAAATATAAATTTATACAAAAAAAAAACTTTACTTTAACGAGGAAAACTTTTAGTAAAATATATCTATTATACATGTATGAAAAAACTAATTTAAAATTTTCAGTTTGGAGACAAACTATACAGTTTACTATTATTAAAACATTATCTATTATAATATTATGTAAATAACTTATAAAATCTGTGTTGATCATAATGTGAAGTTTATTTTTTAAATATGAAAAATATAAAATGCAAAAAATAGATAAATTATAAAATATATTTAAAGAATATAAGAAAAAAGCAGTAAAAGAAACATAATTAATAGAAAACAAACTTAGGACAATTAATGAGGATTTAAATGTGGAAACCAATAAAAACAAAATATGGAACAACTCAACTCAAAGCATATATATATATAGAAAATCATTAATTGAATTCGAAACTAATAAGAACAAATATACAATTTACACATACACATTAGTTTTTCTAACTAAAATCTGAAACTTAAATCCTAAATGTTAATACATAAGAGGGGGCCTAGAGCAGCCGCCTTTTTGGTTACATGGTGTTGCACCTACCTGCTTTTTATACCCAAAAATATGCAAAAGCATGAACCATGCTCCTGGTTTGCGACTACAATATTATGTTTTTTAATTTAAAAATCTGTTTCGCAATTTTTTTTTTTGTAAAAACAAAATGGGACCGGTAACGACCAAGAAATCCATGTGTCCCAGAGTATTGTCGAATTATTATCTTTTGGACCGACCTTATCCATCTTTAGACCTTTGGCTTATTAGTGCCTCGGTACTTTTGTTTTATTCTCCTTCACAATACATTATTAATAAGGAAAATTCAATACTGTTGCCAATTTAAAATTAAAGAAAATCAAATACTTTCAAAAGCTAAAGGTACGTTTGTTGTTAGGTAACGGTTAGTGGGTAAACTTACGGAGAGAAATAAAAACAAATAATTTGTTTTTAAACTATTGATTTAGTGGTGTTGATTGCATGCAAAAAAACATAGACTATGACTAGTTTTTATAATTTTACATATTTAATTACAATAATTTAATCTTGAAAAACACTAGTAGAGACACTAAAAGGTATTTTTTCGGTGGACCGTCACGTGGTTTCGGCTCTACCAGCAAAATTTTCAATTTGGACCGCCGGGTTGTTTTATTTACAGTGACCCATTATTGTTTGTTCCGGTTCACCAAACCCCAACAAGACTTTTTTTTGGTTTCTCTAAATTGATTTGGTCAAAATCTGGCTTCTTGATCATGAGTTAAAATATTCATGTTATAATTAAGTTTAGATAATAACTAATAGTCTTGTGTTTTCCTGTCTCATATTTTTAAGAAAAATTGGCAGATATATATGGTCATGCAAGTGAAGTCGATTTTGAAAAGAATGCTAACCATCTATCCATCAATTCAAATGTCACATGAGTTATTGAAACCCTAATCTTTTTATATGGTGATGTTATGCTATAGACTAAAGTTATATCATTGATGATGTATGTATGTCGAGTCGTTGGTCGAATATTCGGAATATTCACACACACATGGTTATACACTATGCTTCACTTTATGCCTGAGAGATAAAACATACTAATGTAGGACTTTACTGAATTTATATATGTTTTAAAGTTTAAACATTTTCACGACAAAATATAACAATTTTTTCTAATTCTTTTTCACATAAATGACTAAGATACCAACGAATATAAAAACACTTAATCATGAAATTTTGGACGTTCTACATGTTTGCTTTTTTTTTTTTTTTGTTCGAATTCGAAACTAGAATTTTATAGTAGTTTATGATAGGTCCACAAACATAGAATCATCTGTCTCCAAACCAGATTCAAATCAGTAGACATAAAAAAACAATTTTCTTAACCGGTTGAACTAAGAACATTTTTTTATATTAGTATCTATTATTTGTCCTAACTCTTAATACCAGTTGATTAAAAACATAGTTTGCCTAACTTTTTACTCTTCTATGGATTTTATATTTGAAATGAACTAATTCTTTTTCGAGAAATTTATAATAATCAAATGTTAAAAGAATCGATCCAAAAAAATAAAAAATCAAATGTTAAAAGAAGAGTCTTTTAGTTTAGTTTTTACCCATTTCCTGTCGCTAAAAAGTAAAAACCCACTATTTTAGATATCAATCATTTACACTATTTTCTAGAAGAAAATTACATACAGAGACCCAAAAAAGCTGAAAGAAAAAGTTATCTACAAGAATTACTCTTTCAGAGATATTTCTCCCGAAATTAAAGGAAAGTTATCTTCTTCTTTTTTTTCCTGCAGTTTTTCTCGACGATGAAGAAATTAAAAGTCAGTAGGAGCACTGAATTCTATGATCTCTGTCCCTAAGAATCCCATTGTACAGAGCAATCCTGTTTGCAGGCATGTCGTTTCTACAAACCGAACCGGTCTTTTCCGGTTTAATTATCGGTTCCGGTACAATTCTCCGGAGATGTTCCCTCTTACGATACTCTTCACCGTTCCCTTTCGGCTCTTTCACATTCTCTGCAAATTTCACCTTCTTCTTCTTCTTCTTCCTCTGTTTCTTCTTTTCCTCTGCATCAATAAAACAAGAAATTTATAAACTTTTCTAGCCGGAGGATGATCGGAGAATAAAAAAGGGTACCTGAAGAAAGACACGAACGGAGGATCTGTTGATCCTGGTGAGCTGATGTCTGATTTCCAGAGAATTGGCGGGAAATCGCGAGAAACAGAGCAGTGCTTGAGAAAACCATGGCGGTCGCGATCACGACGCCATGAGAGCAGCTCAGTATACAAGTCATGTGTACGTGTGCTTAATTAGAATCAGAGGAGAGATTCCTCGCCGAAGATTCAGAAAAAGCAAACCGATGAGAAACAGAGAGAAGAAGAAGAAGAAGAAGAAGAAGAGAGAGAGAGAGAGAGAAAGAAAGTTTTGAATTTTCACTTTTTTTTTTCTTTCTGGGGACGAGGCAGAGAGGGTTGTTGGTGATCAATGAATGAGTTTGAAACGAAGCATGTGTGTGTTGCATACCACAACGTCACGCAAAAGGTACTGTTGAAGTTGAACGGTGAGATCCCTTCTCTAAGATTTATCGAAAGAAGAAAAAGTTTTGGAGTTTTTGAGGATTGGGTTTGAAAGAAATTATAGGAAAAAAGGTCTGACAATAATCAAAAGTTTAAGTTTTTGTTGTTGTTGTTGTTTGTGTGCTGTCTTCTGTTGGAAAAGTAGAGAGAGAGAGAGAGTGAAAGATTGGTGTTTGGTTTAGTCACAGGCTGAAAAATCAAGTGGAGATGGGAAAATCTTCTATCATAAATATAAATCTTCACTGTCCTTAGTCTCTCACCATATTTATAACTAGATTCAATGCATAGATTTATGTATAGTTGTAAGATAAATATATGTATAAGTTACAATTTTTTTTTTTGTTAAACTGTGTCGACATAATTGTTAAATACTACATCGTGATGCAATACATTTTGGTTCCATTTTATTAAGGACTTTATCACACATATCTCTATAATATTAGTTAAGAAGATATTTTTGAAAATAAACTTTATTTTGTAAATTATTACATGAAATGCTATTACAAATAACAAAGAATAATTGAAATAGAAAATGATATAATAGTTTTTTAAAATTATTGATTAGAATATGGAAAGTATATATTTTGCATTAAAGATGTTATTTATTATTTAATTTCTTAATTATTTTAAATACATTATATTTTAGAATAATAATTAATCCATATATATTAAAAAAAAATCTATTTAAAATCTTGCTATACTTTTTACTACAATTTATTATATTTTATTTGAATACATATCAAAACAAAAGTTGAAAAATATTTTACTAATTTTTTAAATAGTTAGACACAAGAAAACTATTTTTTTAAGAGTTCGTAAACTAATCACAAAAACCAGAATCATTTAACGGTGCATATTAGAGTTATATTTTCAAGATTATAAGTTTTTGCGGGTTACCCCGAATAATATTTTAGTTCACTGCAAAACGGGTTAAATAGACAAATTACTACAAATTGACAGTTTTATTTATAATCATTAGTTAGCCATATTGTAAAATTCAGATAAAAACAATTTTTTTAAATTTCAAAACAATTTCTTTAAAAAAAATTACCCACGCTATAATTAGCGCGGATTAAATCCTAGTGTACTATTAAAACAAAAACACTTTTTGGTAGTCAAACCTGTATTAGTATAGATATTTCTATAATTTATCTCGATTAACTAAACCTGTTATCAAACAATTTTTTTTTAAATCATATATTTATTATTAGATATGGACATTCTAATTAATTATAATATCTATAATAATATTTAATCTCTATTTGATTGATTAAATTATTTAAAATGTAATAACATTAATCCATGATTGTAGAGATTAAACGTAAATTTTATGTTTGTATGTGGTTACTTTGGTACATGAGAGAACAAATTTTAATCCAAATTTGAAAATTTAAGTTACGTCCAAATTTAAAAATTTATGTTTGCACTACAAGAAATAAGGTGTGTTATGTCATTTATTTTATCAATTTACATCGTTTTTTGGCTGACACAAACGAATTTGTATCGTTTATATAATTGACTATGAAAGTGGTGACTCTAATATTTTGTGTCGATTAAAACAATTAATGCAACTAGTTTCATCATTTTTGTAGTTGATGTTAATATGTATCAGTTGTAAAAACTGAAGTAAACATTTGCTTTAGTTAATATAAATGATGTTAATATATGTGTCGGTTATAACAATTATTGGTACATATTTATATCATTTATTTTAGTTGATATTATTATTGTATCAATTATAAATAAGTGACGTTAAAATTCAGCTTTTATTTTGTATTCATTATTCTAAAAAATATATGTAAATATATGACATGACTTAGTATAAAAAAATAAAATTTGGTGTCGAAATTTTAAATTTGATTTAAGTTAATCTTTAGCTTACTTAAGATGAGTTTGTTTTATAGAAGAGTAGTTTTCTTTTCTTCATCCCTTGGCGATGTGGGACAAATAGTTTTTGTTAGCATCATTTATTAATTGATACAAATCTTCTATCTTTTATTTAAACGATGTTAAAATCAATTAATATACATATATATATATATATATATCACTTGTTTGATTGATGTGTATTTTATATCAATTTGTATTAAATGATGAAACTTAAGATTAATTAGTATCAACTTTAGTTAATTCATGCCAAATAAATCAATAATTACATTAGTTATTTTAATTGATGGCAAACCATATATTTAATATCATTTTTATTAATGAGTAACTCTAATCAGTGTCAATTATTTTTCTGACATGTTATAATTGATGCTATACACATTTTTTTTTTGTAGCGTTGGTTCAATGCGGTTATTTAACTGAACCATTTAGACCAAATTATATAAATCTTATTATTAAAAATATTTTAATTTGATAAAATTTCAAATATTCAAAATTAGTAAATATTTATATTATACGGTAATATGCTGAGGGCGGGTTAGGATTATGTTTTTACAATTGCGATTTTTTGCGGGTTTGGTTTGTCAAAACATGCAAGATAACACAGGCTGATTCGAGGCAGGTTAAAAGGACGGGTTAGTCCATTTTACCAGTCATAAATATATAATTTGTGAAATTTGATTTTAATACAGCAATTGGTTGTGTGGTAATTTAAATTCACATAATAACAAAATTTACAATTAAAATTACATCAAAATATACTTAACTAACTCATACTCATATTTTACTAATATCCACCATATGATAATATCATATAATTTTTATAACAATTTATTTTTTTGTTAGATGACAAATTTTGCTATCATTTAAGGTTACAAAAATCACATAATCACAAAATTTTTCATTAAAACTTCAGTCAAACCATTTTCGTTAGTGTTTGCTCAATATAAATTTCACAAAAATTATTGTCTCGCACACAACGCGGATTAATATATAGATTTCGTATAAAACGTGTTAGAAATATGATATAAACATCAAAACACATATTACACAATAAATCAACAAAGTATTATTTTCTCACTAAAAACTTAAGAATTATAAATTCAACATATTTGAATCAATAACACTTAAATTATATTTTATTTCTCATTTCATCTTTTATATATTTCAAAATTTAGTTTACAAAAAACTTTATTCCATGCGGATGCGGTTTAGAATCTAGTCTAATAAATTAAAACTTTATGCACGCTGTTTACTTTTATTAGTTAATCATTTTAATTTGTCATTATAACCAATGGTGGGGACCGTGGGGTGGTTTCCACTTGTAGAGGAGTCGTCATGTTGGTCTAGGCCAGGGATCGACTCCCCAAAAACACGGAAATATCAAACCATTTCCCATTTGGCCACTCGGTCGTGCCTAGGACAATACTAGGTAGAAGAAAAAAATGGATGCCTGCTCGGACCTCGGAGAGATTAGTCTGAGCTCCGGTCTGGGACCCTTCCCGGTTATCAAAAAAAAAAATAATAATAATAATTTGTCATATCATTAGTTGATACTTTTCTTTTTATAAAAAAAAAATACAATATTCAATTTTATGTCTTGTCACGTCTTTCTCATATTTTTGTTATACAATTATATATTGCTTTCCGGTTAGCTTACTATCTTAACCGGTAAGTAAACCAGTCAAATGGAATCCAAAATGTTAGGCTATGTTCAAGTTTAACAAGTAAATTTATGTTAATTAAATGAATCGAATGGTTTAGTTTTTCCTTTTATAAGTAAATGGTTTAGGCTAGTGAAAAAGTATAGTGACTCTCAAATCTATTCGAAAGTGTTAACAGTTAGTTGATGGTTGAATGAATTTAGATAGAAATCTAACTTTGAGTGAATGAGTGGTTCACTATAGTGGAAGCAGAAATCATAATCTTTTTTCTTTATGGAACGTGAAATTTTTTAAGGTTGTAGTTCGAAAATCCATTAATAATATGTGTTTGAAGTTTTGGCATTCGTTTGTACTTATATTTTCATTGTAAATTGTGTCTATAAGAATACTGATTTTTCTTGTTAAAAGAAATATTATGTTTTCTGTAGTTAAAGACAAGCAACTTCTAAATATCTAAAAATCTAAGGAGCTTTTGCTCTAGTAGTTTGTTTGGTCTGCGAAGGCACTCATAGTGCAACGTGTGATGTGTTCAATGCTCGAGCAAGGCATCAAGAAGAGAGAGACAAGAAGAGTTTTTTTTTTGTATGATTCAGTGGAAGATAGATTAAGAGGACAAAGAGAGTTGTTGAGGAAAAAGAAGAAAAAAGAACTCAAGATTTAGGTTCAAAATCGTTTTGCCTCTTTGGATTCTTTAGATGACGAAGACAAAACTCTTCATATGAGAATCTTTAGAGAAAGACTGGTTAAACCTTCGACAAAGGTTAAGGAGATACAATGGCAATCCGTATCGGTTGGGCGTGGACATCGTGGTTGTGGGAATAGAGGTGGTTGTGGCTGGCTAGATCGTTTTCCCGAGCCAATCTCTCTATTAAATCGAAATGGAAGACTCGATTTATTAACTTGGTCAATGAATCTCTTCCACTCAATTCGATTCCATCTCTCTATCATTAACGTCATCACAGAACCAAAGCAGAACCTGGCGTCTACGTGAGCATGGGCTGTTGCCACGTGTCCTATTTCAAAACCTGATTTTGCCGCGTTTAAAGACGTTAAGGTTTTGCCTTCAAAATGTTCTGCCAAAAAGAAAAATGTATATATTTATATATTTATATAACTTACACAAACAATATAATCCGTCGGAAAAAAAAACCATTATAATCCGAAAACTTTTATTTTATTAATCAAATCAAACTAACTACTTTATACTATTATTTTGATTTTACTATTTATTTCGACCATAAATTTATTTTTTATAGTGAATGTATTATTAACCTTTATAAACACAAATAGATAATATTTTGTTCGATATTGATTCATTTGAATTCAACACGAATACGTTACGAGCATGTTTTACATGAGAGTTGAAAGAGGACTAGTCAAAGTGTAATTCTTTCGAAACTTCTTGATGTTTGTGATTGTGATATTAAAGACGAGATCAACTTCTCTTTCTTTTTGTGCTCTAGTATATGTCATATGTGGTCTACACAACTTTCAACGATTTCTATATGAATGAAATTATAAGCAATATGTCATATGTGGTCCGGATGTTGGAACTCATTAGATTTATCTAAAATCGTTGTAATCATAGGGAAACAATTGTGAATTCGATCGTATTTCCGGGTTTATGTATATAATTTATCAATACTTAGGTACAACAAAATAGATTTAGCAAAGAGAGATAAGATTTTAGCATCTATCATCATCGTACGGCAACTTGTTTTTAGGACACTAACTGCTTTACAAGAGAGACATCACAAGAAGTTATTTAAAGTCATAAAAGTTTTGAGAGAAGCCTAGAGAAGAAGAAAGAGACTGTCACATGGCCGATTGACTTTGATGTTCCTAAATAACATCAACCGCACACGTTCACACTTATCCACGATTAATGATGTTGCTGGTAAGCCAAATAAATTGTGGACTTCCGTTATGACAAGATTATATTTGATTTTTTGAGGTTTTGGTAAAAATCATAATCAAGTCCAATCTGATTCATATAGACTATATAGTACCAATCCTGCCAGAGACGACCGAATCCATTAAAAACATGTTTTTCTTTTTGCATTTAGTGGTTAACAAAAGACAATTGAGTACTGCTCCGCAAGGTACAAAGATTTGACAGTCTAGAAAATTTAAACCAGCTTTTGTAGACTAGAAACGATTTCGTGTCGGAAGTCCAACTCCTCACAACATAGTCCAAAAACCGACTATTAACGTAAAACTGAATTTTACTGTTTTATAATCTTCTAATCGTCGTTTATGAAAACTACCTACTTGTTTGATTTCATATAGGATTTTGACAAATTCGGAAGAGTTTTTAAGTTGAAAAATATAAAAATTCAAATTGGAGGATAAACTTTGTTATTTCATTTTAATTATCTGACTTTAAAATGAATTTCTAAATCCTACATAGAATAATAAATCAGTTAAAAACCAATCAAACCAATAATTCACTTAGATCCCAACTAGACAGATGGATGAAAAACCTGTTGGACAGATGGATCAAAAACAGCCCCTAGTGGCGGAGCCAGAAAATCTAATCACCATGGTCATAATTTTTTTTTTTGGACTGGGTCAATTTACTATGATAAAAATAGAATGTCATTGGGGTTAATATTTTTTTTTTGACTGGGGTCAATTTATTTTTCTTAACCAAAATAGAACTAAATTTAAAAATTTCTTAGGAAAAAAAAAAAATTAAAAATTCACTGGGGTCAATTGACCCCAATGCTTGTTAGTTACCTCCGCCTCTGGTCCCCGGTCCAACAGAAATGGTGCTATCAGGCACGATAAAAAATATGACCCTTTATAAATTACAAATTTTGCACTTAAACAAAAATTATTCTTTGCATTTTTGAAAAAAATACAGCAAATCTAAAAAAAAACAAAACACTATTTCTAAAAAATAATCTTCTTTGATTGTTTTCTAATCGTTCAATTTTTTTTCAGTGATCTTTAATAAATAATTACGTGACACAAACCAATTTTTTTTTTTTAGTTACAAAATAATATTTTAAATAAAAACATGGAGTTCAAATTTTGTGTATTATAAAACTATTAACCTAAAACTAAATATGTGATCCATAAAAACCTAAAAAAATGGTGTTCTTAGGCCATCTTCTAGCTCGCATGCCCTACGGACCGGACCTGATCAAAAACCAACTACCATCTAATCAAACGGTAGACATGATACTAACTTTAATAAAATCAACTTAAAAGAGATAGTTATGGATAAATTCAAAAGTTCAACAATAATTAACACAAAAGAAGAAGTATCAAAATGCATTTGTTTTTTGTTGCGTTTAAACGTTATAATATTCTAAGTAATAAAAATTTATCCAATCGAAAACGTTTAAAAAAAATAAAAACAATCGTAGTCTAAATCGCTAAATTATGAATTTATGCCATACATTTAGATTCAAACAAGAAGAGGGATCAAAGTAGTATTTTTAAGTTTATTTTAAATTCAAAAGGCAACTAACATTCAATCAAACACTAAACATTAACATAAAATAAACTTTTTAAATAGGAGATAATAGATAAGTTCACAAGTTCAATAGTAATTAGCAACAAAAGAAGTATCAAAAGGCACGAGACTATTACATTCCCTCTCCACATCTTTAGTGTCCGAATGAAAACTCAAAAAACCATAGTGGCAAAACCTCACAGTATCGAACCAACGAGATGTAACTTATTAGTTAGTAAAGATGATGAAGCTAATGGTTTTATTACTAAAGTTATTGCAGCAGAAGAAAGAGGAGAGTGTTATTTTATTACCTATAGGCTATAGATACTGCCACAGAGCTCTTAGGTTGTAAGAATTGGAGGCATGTAGTCGGATTTAGTACCGAGGATACGAGCTTTTGTATCGGGAAAGAACTCGAATCCGGGAATCTCAGTGATGTCTCCTTGACTAGAAATACCGATCGGGTAGCGAAGTAGATGACCAGGAAGATCATGTTCGAGTGACTCACTCGAGTAAAGATCCCAATACTTATCAGCAACACGGTTAACTTTCTTGATACATTCTTGGCTTGATGGATCGAGGAAAGTTTCGTCGAGCATTCCTAAATGTTCATACCATAGCGACATGCGGAATCCATGGATTTGACCTCGGGCTGGTTGTCTTGTTGAGAGATGGTATGGTTGATAGCCTCCCATTGCTATCTCTGAGTCTCTTGCACCATCCATTGATCTCTGGTTGATATTTGCTGATCCGATTATAATGTACTCATCGTCAACTACAAAATTAGAGGTCGAATCATTCAGTTAATATCGAGAAAATTATAAATTCTGAAAGTGTTAAAACACTCACTCACCTATCATCATTTTAGTGTGAACATAGATCATGAAGCGGCGTGCTTCTTGCGCTCGGATATAGTCTGTGTCCGGTTCAGGTTTCTCTGAAGGCTCATACTCTCCATCTTTTTTGACCTCTCGGTTTCCGAGGCAGAAGAATGTCAGATAATCTCGCGGATCCTCTTCCTCGAGACCCTTTTCTCTAAGTGCCTTGATAACATCTTTGTACATCATCTCCATTGTTCTTTTCTGCCAGTCTAATATAGCTTGAACTGATCCACTCTCAGGAATCCCTTCAGGCCACATTGGAACGACAACATAAACCTTAAACCTCTCTCTGGCTTTGATCTTGCTAACAATCTTCAAAGAGAGCTCCTTTGGAATCAAATGCAGAGCATTGATTTCCTCGGGTTTGATTCCATCCGCGCTCCAAGCAAAAGAGCTTCCGAGGAAGTACTGGTTTTCGATATAGATGAAATTTTTCGCTCGTCTAATCGCGTGAATGTATGCATCTTGAATACTCCTATCAATTATATTATCTTTTCCGCTCACAAGACCTGCATCCGCTGCAGCTTCAGGGGATTCAGGAAATGCAGCAGCTGCTCCCCCATCGATGGATCTAAACAACTGAACATTCCACGAGTCGTGATCCTCTGAAAACAAAACAGGAGAAGGCGGGATGATAATATCATCGAGATCTCTCATTTTAACCAAAATATCTTTATCGCCTTGTCTATTCCATCTCTGCTCAAAATTATACAATACATCCCAAGCAATAGGTCCTTCAAGACGACAGTGAATGTCATGCCATGGCTCTCTAGGACCGCCTTTGGTTATCGCTGCGCCAGTGAAATTTGGTTGATGGAAGTCATCGTGATGCGCAGTGTCCAATGTTCTAAACAAGGAGTGAAATGGAGTGTCATATCTTCCATCACAAAGATCAAGACCACCAACGAAACTCACAATTCTTCTTGATCTTGATCCTGATCCTGATCCTGATCCTGATCCTGGCATTTCACTGTCTACAACAACAATCTTTTGGTGATGAGTGAACATAGTTGAGACTTGCAGGTTTTGGACTATGCTTCCACCATCATCAGGGTTACGAGGACACAAAACACAGTTCACGTCGGTTCCTCTGAAGAAATTCTCAGTTTCTTCATCATGAGTAGCCATAAGTCCATCTTTTTTCAGCAAATCAACCGATGTTCTATCGTCCCAAACAAGCAAAATAACCTTAACACCTTCACTCGCTTTCCTCTTGAGTATCTCACCAATTGTCACATCTCCTCCATGTTTCGGCCTCCTCGAGTCCCTAACCAAAGAGATCTCAGTGTAAACAGACCAACCAGTAATGTAAATCAAGTGTTTCGCATTAGTAATCGCATCGAAAATATCCTCCCAACATCGGTTTGGCTCGTAGTTTTTCCCTCCTGCGAGAGGGATTCTCGGGACAAAGTTTTCCGGGATATGAGCATCTTGATACAGAGAAACTTTGCAGCCTCTTCTCTGAGAAAAGAATGCGTAAGGAACCCCTGGAAATTTAGCGCTTTTGATACCTCGGTTCCAGTTTCGATCCTTTTCAACACCGAAATACTGAAGCTTCACATGGATCTTTGATCCTCCACCAATGGGTTTTTTCTCAGTATCTAGAATCTCAACCCATCTATCAACTTCCTCTCCATGGAAAATATCCTCAACAGGAACATAAGCTCTTCCGATCAACGTTGCGCCAATGGGATTATCGTCTTTGACAGTGAAGATAACATGTTTAGCCATGTGACCACAGTAAATATGAAAAGATTCATACCACTTTGGGTTCTTTGGTTCATTTGTTATCTTCCTGGTTCTTCCAACTCTGGCTTTCTCTAGATCGATTGTAGCGTATAGCTGAGTTTCTCCTTTGCCAACACCGATTGTTTCTTCTACATTTGCTAGAATCTGGAAAGATTAAAAACAGAACACTGAAGAGAGATTAAAGGAAACAAAAAAAATTAGTGAATCTAAAAAACTTAGAAATGAGAGACAAAAGATCATACCTGTCCTAAGAAGCCTGATCTACCTACTTCACCATGGAGACGATCAACTTCATAGATTGTAGCGTGTAATCTTCCGTGTAACAAAAACTCTTCCATTTTCTTGTTTTCGACCACAAACATCATAACAATCATAACACATTAGTAAAATAGTATTCGTTTCCTCATAGATTAGTAATTGAGCAAATCTGGATATTACACAACAGGCTTCAAGATCAGAGATCAAATACATCAATTGTCTTCAATTCCATTCAAACAACCCCAGAAACTAGACTGATCGATACTCAAACTCTGGCGAAACAGAGGAAAGCTAAACCGATCGATACTCAAAACGTTAAATTATTTTGAAAAAGGGATAAAATTTGTAAGAGAATAAGAAGAAAAAGAAAACGAAATGGATCGAGAGGACGTGTTGTTACCTGCGAAATTCTCAGAGTTGAAAGAGATAGGAGAAGCTCGTTTCAGGATTTGATCCGAGAAGGAAGCTCTTTGAATGAGAGCTACTTTGTGTGTGGAGCTGCTGAATATTTTCTGTGATATTAATAGAAGATGAAGCGAGTTTTATAATTAATTAGTAATACAAAAAAACGATTAGACGTAACAAACTGTGAAGATTCAGCTATAAAAACCACGCACTGTGCGTTTAAGACTAATACGTGTCCAAATCACGGAGATTACCGATAAACATGATACTAATGTCTCTCTCAAAATGCTTTTATAATTTTTATTACTGAATTTTAATCGGTTAAGAAAAAAAATTTTGATTTTTGTTACACATGCTAATTAATTAGGGATTACAGAGTTTAAATTTCCAGGTGAATGTATTATTAACCGGTATTCTGTGGTAGTGTTTTCATTTTTTGTTTTTTAATAATTCAGTTTGACTCAGTTCGGTTAATTATTCTTCTCCAAGCTGGTTTGATTGGAATCCGTATGGTATAAAGTATAAACCAAACAAATTTACCGAACATAACTACCTAATGTAATTCAAAAGAGAGAGAGAGAGAGAGACCTAAGAAAGCCCTTACTTTGGCCACAAGTTTGTCCGAATCTCTCTCTCATCTTCACATTTTCCTCAAAACAGCGAAAATCAATCTGATCCTCAAACCTCAACCAAAAAGCCAACGAGCAAACGCGCGTTATACTCTTTTCCAGAAATGGGGAAGAGACCGCCGATTCCACCGGACATCGAAAACGCACCACCATTACCACCACCATCGCGACCGCAGTTTCGTCCGCCCATTCCTGTGCCATGGTACGCATGGCTCGTGCCTCTCATCTTGGCAGCTAACTTCATCACATTCGCCACCACAATGTATGTGAACGATTGCCCGGCGAGATCAGACGAGTGTCTCTTGTTTGATGTCCTTGGAAGGCTTTCGTTTCAACCGATTAAGGAGAATATGCTTCTCGGTCCTTCTATTCCCACGTAAGAAAGGATTTCTTGATTCCGCAATCAGGTTTTTTTTTTTCCGGGTTTCTTGATGGATGAATCTTTGTTGTTTAATTTAGGCTGAGAAAACTCGGAGCTCTCGAAAGGAGATTTGTGGAGGAAGGTGAGAAATGGCGTCTCATCTCTTGCATATGGCTTCACGGTGGGCTCCTTCACTTGATGGCTAACATGATCAGCCTCCTCTGTATCGGAATGCGTCTTGAACAAGAATTCGGATTCTGTAAGACCCTTTAAAACCCCTCTGTTTTCCCGTGGTCAAGATCCTGAATCCTGAATTTGCTTTTATCTGATTTAACAGTGAGAATCGGAGTTTTGTATGTGACCTCCGGGCTCAGTGGAAGCCTGATGTCTTGCTTGACAGATTCCCGAGGAGAACGGGTATCAGTAGGAGCATCGGGCGCCTTGTTTGGGTTACTCGGTGCAATGCTCTCAGAGCTGATCACAAACTGGACAATCTATGAAAACAAGGTAAACAATAATCATCTTCAACTTCAGTTTTATGAGAAAAAAAATGAAAACTGTACGATTCATTATTCAAAGCTGATCTATTTTTTTTTGTTTTTGCAGTGTACCGCACTTATGACATTAATCTTGATCATTGCACTGAACCTAAGCGTCGGTTTCTTACCACGTGTGGATAATTCTGCTCATTGTGGAGGATTCTTAGCCGGTTTTTTCCTCGGCTTTGTCCTTCTTCTCCGTCCGCAGTACGGATACGTGAACCCGAAGTACATTCCTCCTGGTTATGACATGAAACACAAGAAACCAAAACACAAGTGTTATCAACACATCTTCAGGTTTACATCTCTAGCCATCCTTCTTGCGGGGTAAGTTCACCAAAGACTCAATGAACCATCGTTCAGAAACAGCTTTAACACTTGATTTCCTGAGACTAGATGCAATCCTTGGATGTCGATAGGAAAAAAGTGGAATATACTAAGCTTCTTCATCAACACAAACAAAACCCCAAAGTTGTTCTGATAGTTGTAAAAACATTTTCCCCTTACCAGTAAATGCTAAACATTTCCTTTTGAAATTTCTGCAGATTCATTGCGGGATATACTAAGCTTCTCAGAGAACATACCGTAAAGAGCGTGCCATTCAGAGAATTCAATTAGCATCTTGTAGCCAGCAGCACCACTGACACATTCTCTGTATAAGACTACTTCACACGATCCCCAAAATTTTCCATATTGGATACAAATACTATCATCGGAAAGGTTATACATGTGATGCGTACATGATATTACGTATGTATCAGTTGTTCAAAGGCTGTTGTAACTATACATCTGTATAAAAGCATATCTCAATCTGTAGGAAACATTTTTCTCATATCTAGTTTCTTTTTGGTGGCAAAAGTAGGATCACAATCAATGATGTATTCTTAGATCTCACATGAATCAGACCGACCAAACATTGCATACCGGTTGTTTGCAACATTTTCATACACAAAATCCCTCACAAACCTGCAAAATGTCAAAAACAAAATTGTTTATAAGATCACTCACACGAGGCGTTTCCTTGCGCTATTTAAACCGGTAAGCGAGAACTTACAGAGGCGCAAACTGCAAAAAGAATGCAAGCTGTGGGAATGGCAAGTCAATGTATTTCATGATCTTCAAAACCGCTTCTGATTTGATGTAAGACCTGAAGAAAAACACATCGCAATTAAGCGAAATATTGTGATGGCTTATGAAGTTCTTTTCAGTTCACATTGAAACACAAATGTACAACCTATCCTTCTCCACAAGTACGACACTCGATATATCATCAGGAGCTCTTCCTGATCGCATTAACAGTTTCTTGCCCGCTTCGCTCTGTAATGCTTCAAACCTTATGCTCCTGAAAACAATTTCATAGTTTTTTCCCCTTCCATTTCAGTTCTTTAGTTCTAAATCAACATTGATGACTCAAATCAACATTGACCTGTTTTGATCATGGTCTCGGACAAACTTCACGCCTCCATTACAGAGATTGCAAACACCTATCACGGAAGAACAAGAGTCATAAGATTCATAAAAACACCAATTTTACAATGTAAGATAACGGAGGCTAACGTGATACAAGAGTCATATGTGAAGATTTTGAAAAAAAAAATTCGACAACGGCTAAGAAATCCAAACAACCTAAACATTATCTAGTGGGTTTTAATAAATGAAGTCACTTTTAACTGAAATCAGAGATTAAATAAACGTGATTACCGTCGAACAACATGATCGGCCTCTTGTCTTCTTCGAAAAAGCTTGAAGTTTCCTTGACCCAGTCCACAGAATCGCGACGCAAAGTGCGTGAATTAGCAGAAGCAGAGACTCTCAGTCTAACTTGCGCACGCGACGGAACGGTTAATCGCCCGAAACTCGCCGGAATAAGGATTGCCATCTCAAGCTTCTCCGGAGAGCCACTAAAATTTTGGCTTTGGCTTTGATTTATTTCGTAAATAAGGAGAATATATGCCACGTCATCAAACTGCAGCCAACCACGTCATCAAAATGCAGCCAACCAAAGATTTAAACCACGTCACCAAAATGTAGACACTCTAGGATTTGAACCGGATCTTAGTTTGTAAACCGGTTCTCCGAATTTGGGAAAACGCTCTTGGAGAAATCGTGCCTTAAAGCTTGAACACCCTGTGAGACCCATCTCCACTGCTTCGCTTGAAACAACGTTCGTCTCTGCGATCTGAATCATTTCGGCGAGAATCGGAAAAATCGAAGCTCAAAGATGGGTTGGATCGGAGAAACCATAGATTCTATCAAATCTATTCAGATCCGTCAGCTTCTCAATCAGGCCATCAGTCTTGGTTAGTTCTTCCTTTCGTCTCATATGCTTTTATCGAATTCTGTCCGATTTGGGTTTCTGCTACCGTAAACTGATTAATTGGTATATAGGGTTCACTAATTTATGAACATTGCCGCTCCACTGAATAAAGTTGAAATCTTCCCAGGAGATTAAAGACCCCTTTCGTTATTGGAAATGGTGAACTCGATGGTGTTTCATAAGATCGCTTTCCTGAAAATTTAGCTCTGATTCCGAAAATGATACTAATGTTACATCGTGAGGGCGAATTTTGAAAAGTATATTGTTTTAAGGGGAAATGTGGTAAACGTTATTGTTAAAGTCTGCGACTTTTCTTTGTTCTGAGCAAACAAGATAGACACCTGATGATTTATTGGTGGTTGGATTACTTGATTTCATCATCTCAATAGTTAATGAAGAATTGTCTGATAGGGATGATTGTCACGTCTGCTTTGATCATATGGAAAGCTTTGATGTGTGTCACTGGAAGCGAATCTCCCGTGGTGGTTGTTCTATCTGGAAGCATGGAACCCGGTTTTAAGAGGGTAATTGGACTTAGTTTTTCGAGATCCATTACATTTTGCAGCGGCTTTGCTCAAACTTTAAATCATAGTGTATTGAACGTGATATCTTGTAGGGGGATATACTGTTCTTGCACATGAGTAAGGACCCGATTCGAGCAGGAGAAATTGTTGTTTTCAATGTTGATGTAAGTTTCCCCTTTTTTATGATCTCATTCGCTCTCCCTTTGTTTCGTGGGTCTTTCTCCTAATTGGTTTTTTTGCTTCACGCTTCTCCTCAGGGTCGTGATATTCCCATTGTTCATCGTGTCATTAAGGTAATGTGTTTCTAGACTTTGCCACTATCATCTCTTGGTACTTGTATTGTAAAAGCTTGATGTAAACATACCTGATTCTTGGGGTTTGACACATTATAGGTTCACGAAAGGGAAAATACTGGAGAAGTCGATGTTTTGACAAAAGGTACTGGTTTTATTGATTTGAAATTTCACCTATAGAGTGTAAGTTGTTTTCATGGCAGTATTCTTCGACATACATTCACATTTCAATTTTCTTATACGTTTCCAGGTGATAATAACTATGGGGATGATAGACTTCTATATGCTGAAGGACAGCTTTGGCTTCATCGACATCATATAATGGGCCGTGCTGTCGGGTAGTTTATTTACTTCAATCACAAAGCTCTCAACCCCCCGTATAATGTTTAAACCAAAAGCTCTAGTTACTCATGAAGTGTTTACCTTTTGTCTGTTTCAGCTTCTTGCCTTATGTTGGATGGGTGACTATAATTATGACAGAAAAGCCTATCATCAAGGTAATACATTCTCACTCTATGATCCAATCCAAAATGATATTTTTAGCCTTTTTTGGTTATGTGACCGCGACATTTGCATCTTATCTTCTTCTTGCAGTATATTCTCATAGGTGCATTGGGTTTACTCGTTATAACATCCAAGGATTGAGTCTCTTGGAAAGGAATGGACTCTGCAAACCCTTGGTTTATCATCCTTTTGGTCCTGTTATTTCAATGGAAAAAAAAACAAATTAAAGACTGGTCATTTTGTGGTTTAGACCACTTTAGAGTTTAAACATTAGAATCAGAAGCTAATTTTAAATCGTGGAGACTAGATTACCCTAAAATTGAGATTTGTTTTCTTATCAACATGAAATCGAACTGAAATTTTATAATGTGGAAGCTAAAATTTTGGCCCAGTAAATTGGGTCCAGTAAACTTGCGGTAAAAAGGTCTAGTGAAGTCCAAAAATCCAAGCCATGTCAAATGAGTACACGAGGTGACGGATCTTGCTGAAAGATCTATCGGAGTGAATATCTACGGTCAAAAGATATTAAATGCAAAAATTGTTAGTCAACCTCGCCGAGACCAAAGACTCGTTCAAACTGATGAGTTAAGCCGTCTAAACATAGCGACCATAGTTTCAAAATTAAAGACCATTCATGGCGAATCAGACGGAGTAAACGGAGACGTTAAAACGATTTCAGAGTATAAGGGCAAGGAGCCAAGAACCATATTACTCAAACACTTGTTTTTTCTTTGTTCTTGTTCTTGTAAATCTCTCATGAGAATTAAAATACTAATCCAGATTACTTCTCAAAAACCTTGTTTAAAACGCTCTCGAATCCTATATGTTGTTCGACGAGAACAAACTCTGTTTATTGCTCGATAGTCCATCGATTCTTCTTTTACAAACTGTTGTGTTTCTAGCTACAACACACAATAATAACTTATAGTTTTTTTAATATCAAATGACCGAATATGAATTTTGTGCAATCAAACCAGATAAATTCAATTTATTCATAATAATAATTAATATTTTAATGAGTTCAAGTAAAAGGTACTATTATTTTAATTTTTTGTTGTTTTTTTTAATCCAAAATTAAAATAAAACTTTGATACAATCAGATAAGTTCAGAATTCGTAAAACCCAAATCGAAAAACGGAATGCTCAAATCGAAACTAAAAAAAAAATTGGCTAAAGTTTTAAGTTTTGGGTTAATCTTAATCAAATCTAATGTTAGGGGTAGATATTAACTAATGAATACAACATGAGGGACCTATGTGAGAATAAAGTAACTTGTATTTCTCTCCTATGAATCAACGACGTTGACAATTAAAACATTTCACAGTCGTCTTATAATGTCTAAAACCCTTCTCTCTCGCATCAAACCGCTTACCAATCCTCCTCCATCTCATCTCCCGATAACTCCCAAAATCAGGAAACAAGTTAGCGACACCGTTAACATTCTCAAAACCCAGCAAAACTGGTCTAAATTTCTCGATGATGAAGAAGTCCGCCTCGTCGACATTTCTCATTACGTTTTCGATCGAATCCAGGATGTGGAAATCGGGGTTAAGCTGTATGATTGGCTATCGAGCCAGAGAAAAGAGGAGCTCTTTTCAAATGGGTTTGCTTGTTCTTCGTTTCTGAAGCTCTTAGCGAGGCATAGGATCTTCGATGAGATTGAAGATGTGTTGGGAAACCTCAGAAAAGAAAATGTGAAGGTTACTCATGAAGCATTGAGCCACGTTCTTCACGCGTATGCTGAATCAGGGGTTTTGAGTAAAGCCGTGGAGATTTATAATTATGTAGTTGAATCGTACGATTCTGTGCCTGATGTTATTGCTTGCAACTCGTTGTTGAGTTTATTTGTCAAAAGTAGGAGACTTGGAGATGCACGCAAGATGTATGACGAAATGTGTGAGAGAGGTGGTTGTGTCGATAATTACAGTACTTGTATACTGCTCAAGGGTATGTGTAGTGAAGGGAAGGTCAAAGAAGGTAGAATGCTGATTGAAGATCGATGGGGGAAAGGTTGTGTTCCGAATATTGTGTTTTACAACACAATCATTGGTGGATACTGCAAGCTGGGCGACACTGAAAATGCAAATTTAGTTTTCAAGGAGTTGAAATCCAAGGGGTTTATGCCAACTTTGGAAACTTTCGGAACAATGATAAACGGGTTCTGCAAGAAAGGGGATTTCGTGGCGAGTGATCGACTTTTGAGGGAAGTGAAACAAAGGGGTTTAATAGTCAGTGTTCGGTTCCTGAACAACATCATGGATGCTAAGTATAGGCACGGTTCGAAGGTTGAACCAGCTGAGAGTATACGATGGATAATGGCTAATGACTGCAAGCCTGATATAGCAACATATAACATTTTGATTAATCGGTTTTGTAAAGAAGGGAAAAAAGAAGATGCTGTTAGGCTTTTGGATGAAGCATCAAAGAAAGGGTTAATTCCGAACAATATAAGCTATGCCCCTTTAATACAAGCCTATTGCAAAAGCAAAGAGTATGATATTGCTTCTAAGTTGCTTTTACAGATGGTTGAAAGAGGATGCAAACCAGATATAGTTACATATGGAATTGTTATCAATGGTCTTGTTGTTTCAGGCCATATGGATGATGCAATTAAGATGAAAGTTAAAATGATAGATAGAGGAGTTTCACCGGATGCCGCCATCTATAATATGTTGATGAGTGGATTGTGCAAGAGCGGTAGACTTTTACCTGCCAAACTCCTCTTCTTGGAGATGCTAGACCGGAATATTTCACCAGATGCTTACGTCTATGCCACAATCATAGATGGATACATCAGAAGTGGTGATTTTGATGAGGCAAGGAAGGTTTCCTCTCTCTCAATTGAAAAGGGTGTGAAGGTTGATGTCGTGCACCACAATGCTATGATAAAGGGGTTTTGCAGATCTGGAATGTTGACTGAGGCATTGCTGTGCATGGATAGGATGACTGAAGAAAATCTTGTACCAGATGAATTCACTTATTCCACAATCATCGACGGATATGTAAAGCAACAAGATATGGCAACCGCCATAAAGATTTTCCGAGACATGGGTAAGACTAAATGTAAGCCAAACGTGGTAACTTACTCATCCCTTGTTAATGGATTTTGTTGCCAAGGGGATTTCAAAATGGCTGAAGAGACTTTCAAAGAGATGCAATCATTTGGCCTTGTGCCTAACGTTGTCACCTACACAACACTCATAAGAAGTTTTGCTAAAGATGGTAGCACCCTTGGGAAAGCAGTTTACTATTGGGAGCTAATGTTGAGAAACAACTGTGTCCCTAATGAAGTTACCTTCAATTGTCTACTTGAGGGATTTGTGAAGAAAGCATCTGGAGAAGTTCTTGCTGAACCAAATGGGTTTAATGAGGGACAAAGTTCTCAGTTTTTTGAGTTTTTCTATAAAATGAAATCAGATGGGTGGTCGGACCATGCTGCTGCTTACAATTCTGTCCTTGTTTGTCTCTCTGTACATGGAATGGTGAAGACTGCTTGCAGGTTTCAGGATAGGATGGTGAAGAAAGGCTTCTCTCCTGATCCTGTTTCATTTGCTGCTATATTACATGGTTTTTGTGTGGTTGGGAACTCAAAGCAATGGAAGAACACAGACTTTTGCAATCTGGACGAAAAGGGCCTTGAAGTAGCTGTTAGGTATTCACGTGTTTTAGAGCGACACTTACCTCAAGCAGTGATCTCTGAGGCTTCAACTATTTTGCATGCAATGGCTGAAAATGCAGACACCAAAGAACCTGATAACTGTAGAATCTCAGTTAGATAGAGATATGGTTTGCTGCTGAATGAAGAGAAAAAAAATGATCTCAGAATGTGTACTACTTTCTTGTATTTGCAAACAGGAGCGTCTCATCGACTCTCAAAGTGCATAGTACATGAACAAATTGTTGTTGTTACAAATGTTGTGTGAACTCAAGAATGAGGTAAGAAAAGAATCAGCATTACAGCTCAAATTCACAGAAGCAATCGGGCAAAGCAAAACCTCTGCCAACGGCAAAATCGTTTTTATGAACTTCCCAAAGAGCTTTCTTCAACTCCGCGCCTTCAAGCCCCTGAGAAGTGAGTTCTGCAAATGTTTTTCTGCTCAGGAACAGAGTATTATGCATCCGTTTATATGTTCGCATAGCTGCAACTATTTTATCCATGTTTCCAAAGTAAGTAGCCACATACGCATCACTGTTGATGGACACATGATAATCCAATGCAGCTTTTGTGTTTCCATGCATTCTGGTGAAATCCTCTTGGTTAAGTAAAGCAGACTTTATGAACACATTTGTATACACGGATGTGAATCCTTCCATCTCCATTAGACCGTCTCCAGCGGCGAAGTATATGTTTGTGCTTGTTGGAATGTTGAGTGACTGAAGCATCAAAACTGTTTCATTAGGAGTCAGAGGGCATTTGCCTCGATTTCTCCAAATCTGAGCTAGTTTTCCTGTCCATGGCTTCCTGTCAACACGAGCAGCTTCAATGGCAGCGATAGATGAAGGAGAGAGGTTTGGGTATTCACATTGGCTGTACGCTACCATGTCTGGTTCAAATCTGAGGTGAAGCGACAAGAAAGGTTTGGGAATAGCATCTAAAAGCTCAATGGCCTTCTTCTCCAAGGAACTAGTAAGGCGTAAAGCTGAATAACAGGCTTGACATAGAGTGGCTTTTGCATACTGGGGATACCTGGAAACGCATTGTATGAAAGTAGAATTGTAAGAAACTTGAAAATGTCCAGAAATAGCAATTACAGACTAAGACAATATAGACTAATTAGAAAGGCACCTGTCCCTGCGTTGGCTCATTGCCGGTGTAAAAGAAATGTAATGATGTTCCAACAATGATGGAAGAACACTTTCAATGTAATCAAATTGACCTTTCCTTTTGCTACAGTCTACTCTGAATGGTTCTTTCGATGCAATATCTTTTGGCAGTTCTTTCACGACATTGATAAAACCACGCATCTTTTGAATAAAGTAGTCTACATCAAAGACATCTGCAAAACCACTGCACCAATAGCATCACTGACGTTAATTCTCTTGATCAAAACAACAACACACAATTGAAATTGCTATATTAGCTTTGATCTCAAGAGAAAGGAGGAGTACCTTGACTCGTTCCAATACGCAGCGACCTCAAACTTTGGCAGAACAAGTGTGGCATTCAACAAACGGGCAATCCCAACTCCATCACACAACTGCACGCAGCATCACATCATCACATGATTTATTTCCTAAGGCATAAACAATGCAAGTTGAAATCTTCATAGGATAAACACATTCACGAGACGGCCAATCATCTTACATCGCGTCTCATCTGATTCAGGCCGCCATAGCAATCAACTCGGATGTATCCATTAGTTTTAGCTGGTAGAGCTGCAGGATTTGAACAAAAAACCAAAGCAGTTGTCTGCAATGAAGACCGATCACAAAGTTCAGAGAAGCAAACTCACTACAAGAAATCTACATTCTATTCTACCCAACTAAAAAGTGTTACTCTTTTCAGACAAAATCCAAGCTTTCAAGTGAATAAATGGTCGATGTCAATAAAACTACCGATTTACATCAAATCTGCTTCATCCCAAGCACTATAACCGCACATCAGATTACATCCATTACAGAATCTTTCAACTGAACAAAACTAGAGTGAGATCTTTAACTCAAAAACTAAGGAGAATGATAAGAAGAGAATGCATACGAGTGAGATGTCCTTCTAACCACCATTTGCAAGGCCTCCATTCTATTATCCTCTTGACACTCCATATATCAGAACCCCTGAAGCAGAGAACATAAAATCAAGATTCGTCCGTCTTCTACAGCCAAGAAGACAACAATAAGAGAGTTTGTTTTGTGATTATGCTAATTTGGTTTCACCCGCCGATCAAACATCTGAAAACTTCTCTCAATACCCTAATCGTGTGATGCGATTCTTCGTGAACCCAAATAATTGAAAATTACAGAGACAAAACACTTACACCAATGAACCCGAAGGAACCGGAATCTGCAGGAAATGGGGAGACGGAGATAGAAGAATAACAACGAGGAGAAGAGAGAAAGTCAAGACGAAGACAAAAAGTGGCTTCACCGGAGATGCAATCATTTGATGGGTTGTTGTGAGATTCAACTTCAAATAGGAGCTTGCAAGTGTATCATCAGATCTATAAAGCTTCACACTTTCGTCGTCGGTGGCAAAACTCTGTTTCATCAGAGAAAACGTTTCTCCGGGTAAAAAAAGAAAAAAGATAATAAAAAAAATATTCGAACCTTCTTCTTCATTTAAAGGTTTTAATTTAAAACTCACATATTTCTCCGGGTTTTTTGGGCTTATATAAAGAATGTGTTTTGAATAAAGTTTGTAACGAAGTTAATGAGAAGAAACCCGGAACAAAGTTAACTACGATTCAATGATCAATCCTTCCAAGTAATTTTTGTTTAAAAATTGTTTTTTGCCTGAATTTTAAAATATGTTTAACTAATGATTATATATAGAACTGTCCATCGGGACTAACATGTCTACTTAACCCGTTTTGCAATAAACTAAAATATTATTCGGACTAACCCGAAAAAACCTATAATCTTGAAAACATAACTCTAATATGCACCGTTTAATGACTATGATTTTTGTGGCCAGTCCACAAACTTTTTTAAAAAACAATTTTTTCGTGTCTAACTCTTTATAAAATTAGTAAAATATTTTATAATTATTATAGTGAAAAATATTACAAGATTTGAATATATTTCTTTTTTGAATATGTATGGATTGATTATTTTAATAATATCATAATAACTAAAAAACTAAATAGTAAATAACATGTTTAATGGAAAATATATACTTTCCATATTTTCATAAATAATTTTTAAAAATAATTATATTTTTTTCTATTACATTTATTTTTTCTTATTTGTAATGTATAAATTATAAAATAAATGTTCTTAAATAATATTATAGAGATGAGAAGAAACTCTCTCAATCTCATTGCTCTCTTTGTTTTTACGCTGGTCTGCCATGGATAGACGAGAAGAAGAAGAAGAAACCGAGGATAGGGAGAGAAGAATAGAAGGTGAGAGTAGTGGTGAGTTTTTTGAGTTGATTCCTCTTGATCTGATTCCGGATATACTCTTGAGACTGCCTGCTAAATCCGCTGTGAGGTTCCGTTGCGTCTCGAAGCTATGGTCGTCCATCACCACTCGTCCATATTTCATCAGCTCCTTCGCCACTCAGGCTTCAACTCGGCGGCTGTGTTTAAGGGTCGGAAGAAGAGACATGCCGTTCTTTGTCTCACTGCCCCAATATGGACATCCGGACAAGTCTTGTTTTCATGATCAAGTGGACCGTTATCAGATAAATTTCTCCAACTTTGAATATTACAAAGCGTGGTCCGAGTCGGTCCACGGCTTGATGATTTTCGGAATCATGTCTTATGAAATCCTAGTTTGGAATCCTACCACGAGACAGCATGTTACCTTACCCGAACCCATGGTCGAGTATAAATGCTGCTGTTTAGGATACGATCCGGTCGAAGATAAGTATAAAGTATTGTGCATCCCAAATGCTATATACCAAGTTCCAATTGTTATTACATTGGGACCTCAAGAATCATGGAGAGAGACCCAAAACAGCCCTTCACATTTCGCCATTAGACGAACAGGTATATGCATCAACGGGCATGTGTATTATCGAGCGAAGATACCTTTTATACTTGATGATTGTACTATTGAGGAAGAAGAAATCCTTATGAGCTTCGATGTGAGGTACGAAAAATTCAACACAATAACAAAACCAGATGATCCTACACTTGGCCAGTTTATATTCAACTACCAAGGAAAATTAGCATGGTTTTGCTCCGACTTATCTTCTAGTATAAGATTTTGGGTTTTTGAGGATGAAAAGAAACAAGAATGGTCGCCTTGAAACTTTCTTTTGCCTTTTCCAACATTTCCTCTACGTGACCCGATCTGGGAAGTTAGAATGTCGCTGTGTGGTGTTGCTCATGATACTGGCGAGTTCGTTTATATTGCAGCAAGGTTTCAATCAATTAGTGTTTTATATTATGATCCAAAGAGAAACCGTACAAGGAGGGTCGAATATGGAGGGTTTGGAGACAAATACATCATTCTCAAAGTCAAAGGTATCTATTGATTCCTGAATCACAATGAGAGTCTCATGTCTTTGGACAACTTTCCTCGTCGCTATGTTTCTTCTTAATGTCGTGATTATGTTGCAGTTTTATATGTTCATATGTTTCTTCTCATATAACTCTTTCAAGCTCAATATCATCATCTTCGCTTTCTTCACTCTTACGTCCCACTCTCCTCCTCTTCCCTCTCATCCCAACCGCCATTTCTCTAACCGAACAAGAACTACTCCTTTCCATCTTCCCCGCCAAAACATCCACAACATCCA
The DNA here is from genome assembly GCA_002933915.1 of Eutrema heterophyllum. NCBI lineage: Eukaryota > Viridiplantae > Streptophyta > Magnoliopsida > Brassicales > Brassicaceae > Eutrema > Eutrema heterophyllum. Next base: position 1,602,227 of record PKMM01049127.1, on the reverse strand, counting down.
TTTGTCCCCAACCGACTAACCGATTCCTCAACATCTCGACCGTTGTCGAATACGGTGGAATCCCATCATCAATCATCATCTCAAAGTACCTACAAGCTTCCTCTAACTTCCCTTTCTTCCTCACTAACCCATGAATCATCACAGTGTAAGTAGCAACCGTTGGATAAAACTTTCTCTCACTCATTCCTTCCCACATCTCTGTCGCACGGTCAAATCTCCCTATCCTTATCAGCAACTTGAGAACCATATTGTAAGTGTGTCTATCCGGTAAACACTTGGTTCTATCCATTCTCGAGATCAGCTTTGTTGCACGATTCACTTCGCAGTGATCGCAGTGGTAAGCCATGATCGAATTGTAAGTCCAAGTATCCGGATTAGCCCCTTTCAGAATCATCTCATCTAACAGTAAATAAGCTTCATCAACTTTCTCGTTCTTGCAGAGTGTTTTGAAGATATGGTTGTATGTGTACACGTTGGGTACAAGATCGTACCTTTGCATCCGATCAAGAACCTTATAAGCCGAGTGCACATCGTCTGCGTCGCAGTACGCGTGGATGAATATCGCGTAACTATACGCGTCTGGTTTAAGTCCAAGGTTACCCATTTCTTGAAACATCTTATAAGCTCCATCAACATCACCAGATTTGCACAAAGCGTCTAAAAGAGCATTGTAAGCGAGCAAATCTACAAGACAGTTTGTCTCGAGCATTTCATCGAACACCTTGCGTGCACCTGACGCATCTCGGATTCTAGCCCAACCTCGAACCAAAATGCTATACGTCTTTGCGCTCGGTGCGATCCCAACTTTCGCTCTGTCGAAAAACTCCTGCGCGTGATTCACATGTTTTCTATCGCAAAGCGAATGCAAAAGCTGATCTAAATCATCAACACAAGGCTTAATCCCAAACTCAATCATTCGATTATACGCTCGACTTGCTTCACCAGGTAAATTAGCTCTACTATAAGCTCTAAACACAATCCAAAAAACTTTAGAGCTTATCTCAAAGTACTTATACTCTCTGGCTTCGATTAAAAAATCCCAGAGCAAAGCGAACTGCTTGGTACTACCCAGAATCTCCACCAAAATGTGATAACTTTCCAAGCTATGTTCAAAATCTGGGATTCGTCTTGCCCAGAGAAAGAACCTATGAGCAGGAAAACCGAGATTTTTGCAGCGCTTCAACACTTGTTCGACCAGAAACGAAGAAACTCGTGGAGAGTAAACGCCAAGAGTGTGTTCGAGGTCGTCCTTAGGGTTCCGGTGATCGCTCAGAACGCGGGAGACCTCGTTTACTAGATCTGGCGATGGTGGATCGTGTGAAAGGGTAGAGAAGAAACGAAATGCCTGAGCTATAGGGGTTTGATGAAAAGCGCGTATGAGAGAAGAGAATGTTCTAATCGCCATTAATGTGTGTTTTCACAATAGAGCCAATCTGAATTTTTAAAACGTAACATCAGTTAATATACACAGAGCCCATAGGATTTGTATATTATAAGTGAGCCAAATTATTTCAGAGGCCCAATTTCTATGTTGCAACATTAATTCAAGATGATTGGGAAATTTAGCATTTTCACCTAAAAACTTCAAAAATCTAACAAGGTTCAGTCGCAATTTTCTTTTAAATGGTAGACCCCAATTTATATGACATATATATAATTTTTTATGGAATTTTGTTTTTTTGGAGCCGAAGTCCTATTCGATTGTTCCACTCGCATATACTAAAAAAACCGTTTTGACGGCAATAATTTGTCAGGACACCACTTTTCAAATGCGTTTCGTAGATACTCACACTGTCACACATGACACATGTTTGTATTAAGAACAAAATTTATAAATCAAGATTTGGAGACGATGTCAGATATTCAATATTTCAATGATATTTTTTTCAATATTTGGTTGCTTTTTATTCCAAACACACAAAAAATAGTATCGTTAAACCAAATGATAAAACTATTGTGCTTTATTTTTTGTTTGACTTTTAATGTCGTTAAGTTGTAGAATTTTTTTTATTTTTGGGTTGAAATATGCTGGATTTGAATTTATACATCAAATTTTTATCAAGTCTTTTTTTTGAAGTAAAAACTGTTATATGCTGAGTTTTGTTTTGCAATTTTCTATGCCCATTTTTGTCCCAGACATGACGGACTTTTTTTTTCTTGTTAAAGCGATTTAGACGGACTTTTAGTTATATATGCTGAAATTTAATTATTTGTAAAATGATAACATAAAATTCGTACTTTCGTTAGTTTACATGGCATGATATAAATAGATAAAAAAGAACTTGACATGATCACCACAAAGGGTGACTAACCAACAGAATAAACATTTTTAAATGATAAATCTGAAATATTTTACAAATAAAAAAAGGAGAGAATTCTGAAAAATTCGAGTCATATGATAAATACAGGGTAAACGATCTATTTCTCCACAAAAAAATCTTTATATAGCCAGATCTTCCAAACTATGTCCTATCTCTCCACGAAATGAAAGTTAAAGACGTAAATCCCTTCGAAAAAAAAGTTTTGAAACTTAAATCTCAACAAATATCGGTTTCTACAGTTTATGACTTAAATCCGAGCCTAAACCATTAAACCATGATCATAAACCGAATTATAATCCAATTCAACTAAAACCGACCCGAACAACTGATCCAACCACCCGACGCTTCTTCTTCACCCAATTTTTTTGTTCCCGAAGAAGAAATCGGAACAGCGTCTCTGATTTCGTTGAGTCTCTGATTTCAAACAAACATCACACATAGCATTTGGATTTTGATTAAAAAAGACCAAACCCAGTATGTAATCTTGTAAAACGCTAAGACCAAACACATAAATTCATAACTTTTTACATGAAACTTACTCTGTATTTGACACGAAATCCATGAACACAGCAACGATAAAACTCAAAACCACATATGGATATATTTTTTTTTTTGTTCGAAACCACATATGGATATTAAGAAAAGCTATTAAACCTAATTTAGCTGAAGTTATAAGCAGCAATACACAGAGCATTGTAAATTTGAAATTTGAGTGTCATTCCTCTCTCTCTGTATTTCTCTCTCTCTCTCTCTGTTCTCTAAGAAAGGGAAGCTCTTTGGTCCTTGCAAAGATCCAATTTTGAAGATCAAATCCGACGCGGCTGAATTTCAGACGTATGTAGAGAAATATGTCGTGTTCATCTTCGTCCGGATCATAAGGAGAAGAAGAGGGTTTCAATTTTTACCGGAAAGGTGGATATCACGCCGTCAGGATCGGCGATCCTTTTTCCGGTGGTCGTTACATCACCCAGAGAAAGCTTGGTTGGGGTAATTGAAGAAGGATAGGGACTGTGTCGGCGAGAGGAACATCACGTTGTTGTCGCTCGAGGACTGTGTCGGGTTGGTTTTTTGTCTGGTTTGGCTGTAATTAGGTTTAATTTCGGTTTAGTATCGAGTTTAGATGGTTAATAGTTGATTGGTAAATAGTAAACCGAATAAAACCGAGGTCTATGGGGCTTGAGGTTTCGAACTATTATTTTGTGGGTATTTAAGTCTCTAACTTTTTTTTCGGGCGAGGATTTACGTCTTTAACTTTCATTTCGTGGAGAGATATATAGAGGACATAATTCCAGAGGATCTGGCTAAATAAAGATTTTTTCGTGGGAAAATAGATCGTTTACCAGATAATATACAAAAAGTCTTCTCTGTTATTTGATTGCTAATTGGGGAAGTAGTGCAGAGTTTCATCGGAACATGTAGTAATCACTTCATAAACGACAAAGAAAACAAAAATATAATACTCACACGCCGAATACAATCTTTTCAAACAAGGTTTTATTTAGTTAATTAACCTTAGATTCTCCAACAACCGTGTCATTAGACATTGGCAAAAAATCACAACGTGCAAGTCAGTCCATGTTTAGACTAATAAAACACATTCTGACATTCATATACATACACACACAAACACATTTTCAAGAATCTACTTTGGGGAAAAAGTTTAAAGATGGGGAAAGATTTCAAGAGTTTGGTTAGATGCATCTACGTTGGGAAGATTAACGATAATGTTAAGAAGCTGAAAATCGCAACCGAAGAACTCAAAGATCTTGGGAACAACGTGATGAAAAGGGTCAAGATCTGTGAGGAGCAGCAACAGATGAAGCGGCTAGACAAAGTCCAAGCATGGCTTAGACAAGCTGACACGGTTATTAAAGAAGCAGAAGAGTATTTCTTGATGTCTTCTTCATCGTCTTCTTCGAGCCATGGTTTGATATCGTCAAGCCACAAGATGGAGAAGAAGGTTTGCAAGAAGCTGAAAGAGGTTCAAGAAATTAAGAGTAGAGGAATGTTTGAAGTTGTCGCGGAAAAAATTGGAGGCATTGGTGGAGGAGGAGGCGGCGGATTGACAGTTAAGGATGATGATGAGCAGACGGTAGGGTTAGAGGCGGTTTCGGGTTTGGTTTGGAGGTGTTTGACGATGGAGAACACTGGTATTATTGGATTATACGGTGTGGAAGGTGTTGGGAAGACGACGGTTTTGACTCAGGTTAATAACAGGTTGCTTCAACAGAAGGCTAATGGGTTTGATTTTGTTTTGTGGGTGTTTGTGTCCAAGAATCTGAATCTTGAGAAGATTCAAGACACGATTAGGGAGAAGATTGGGTTTTTGGATAGGACTTGGATGAGTAAGACCGAGGAAGAGAAAGCTGCCAAGATCTTTGAGATCTTGAGTAAGAGACGCTTCGCATTGTTTCTTGATGATGTTTGGGAGAAAGTTGATCTTGGTAAGGGGTTAATTAAATTGATTACTTGCGGTGCAAGAGTGTGAATGTTTACTATTATTTGTAACACAAGTTATCTGTTTCTCTTTGTACAGTGAAAGCTGGAGTTCCACCGCCGGATACGCAGAACCGGTCGAAGGTTGTGTTCACGACGTGTAGCGAAGAAGTTTGTAAGGAGATGAGTGCACAGACGAAGATCAAAGTGGAGAAATTGGCTTGGGAACGAGCTTGGGACTTGTTTAAAAAGAATGTTGGAGAAGAGACGGTGAAGAGCCACCCGGACATAGCTAAGGTGGCTCAGGAGGTTGCAGCCAGGTGCGACGGTCTTCCTCTGGCTTTGGTCACCATTGGCCGAGCCATGGCCTCCAAGAAAACACCACAGGAGTGGCGTGACGCTTTATACATCTTGAGTAACTCTCCTCCTAATTTCTCAGGTCCAAATTTCTTAAATTGTTTTATTTATTCAGTATAGGTTTTGTATTTTTGTTTTTAACTAATTATCATTTTTATTTTATTGTTTTGTAACAGTTCTCAAGTTACTGGACAGGAACTAGGTGAAGAAATTGGGGATGATAGTCTAATTTGAGGCATTAATGTATTTCTTTTTAAGTTACTGGCTAGATTTCTCTTGAATAAATTGTTTGATTTTTTTTTTTTATTATTGTGTATTTGTTTTGTAATTTTCTGATTGAATATATATATGGATGAAAATTCTATATTAATGGGGTAAACAAATCCAATTGAATTTTAGTGAAACAGAGAATGGAACGGACAAAGATTTGTGAGTGGAGAAAATAACAAAACAAAGAGGCATACACAAAGCACAAACATAGATAAACCAAAATTAGTTCTTACTAAAGCTTCTTGATGCCAGGAAATGAAGGAAGAACTGTGATGAGAGCATCGTCGTATCCTACAGGCTCTGTCGAATCGGAAAAGAAAAAAAAAAACGAAAGTCAGAAGAGAAAATTTATATCGGTACGAGGAGCGATTCAGCTGCATAAAGAAAGAGAGCCTTACCACCATCTTCACGAGTGGGATTTATTATTACCTCAACTGGGATTTGACCAGCAAGTTGTTCGGAAACATCAGACTAAGAAGAAAGAAAGGAACAACAAAATAAGAAGACCGATAGAGAGGATAAAAGCAAAGAAAGCGAGTGGGATTTATTATTACCTCAACTGGGATTTGACCACCAAGTTGTTCGATGTAGCATAGAACTTGACCTTCTTTCACTATGTCTTTCTGTTGAGTAACTAAAACCAAATATATAATCAATCTGAGAGACTCCTAATACTCTGCGAAAACCTGTTGTAAAACATAAGAGAAGATGTACCTCTTTACAGATTGTAGGAAGGCGTTTCCCCTTTACGGTCTTGGATCTCCTGAAATAACCGACCTGCAACAATAAAATTCCACCCAATGATAGATCCCGAATTTAGCCGTACTCATGCCAGTTTCAAGTACATGTTAAAGACAATTATCTGGTCTCTAACCGTTGGAGATTGGAGAATCACTAAACCCTCACTAGCAGCATTGTTCGCAAGTGTTTGCGGCCTGTCTGCTGAAGAAGATGATGTTTTGTGATAGATAATGACGAAGAGGTGGCTGAGCCATTTGTATTGATCCCCTCCGGAGTCGCACTTGCAGAAACCACATGCGGAATTTGCTGATGTGGTGGACTACTTTGGTCAGCTAATTTCCTTGCTACATATAGGCGGAAACCTCCCAGCTATTAGAAATATGCAAGTGGGAGAAAGCAAATATTAGACAACATCTAAGTGAACACTTAGCAGAGACGAGTAATCAAATGAAAACTGAGCCTTACTTTTAGTTCAAACTCTGCAATTGATGGAGATTCAGCGATTTCACTGATAAGTGCTTCCACCTAGAAGATAAAAAAATGAAACATAAATGGTTAAAATTCACATAACATATGTCCAAGCTGGTTCATCAGGGGCCACAACACAGTCCCCCTTCTCTAGCATAATAACGATAATAAAAGCAGCAGTAAAATTAAAAGATATGTGCTATTACACACAAAAAAAAAAAAGAATAATGTGGCAGAAATGCAACTCTCTAACTTTATGATTGCTCAACAATAAATCGAAACTGAAGGTTATAACAGATGCACCCGCACGAAGATATAATACACAGATATGAGAGAACCAAATGAAATGGATCAAGAAAAGCAGAAAGTAGTTAACAGGGAGGTAATACCAACCTCAGAGGACTTGAGAATGAGCTGAGTGTTCACAACAGATGATTTGGTCTCTTCAGAATCTTCTACATCTGCAATAGATGTGGTGAAGAATGTTAAAGAAGAAAACATGCAACCCATAACAACAACAACAACAAAAAAAAAGATACTCTTTCCAAATTTAAATGTCATTCCATAAGCCACAACTCTAAGCATTGTCTAAAATGAGATAACAAAGAAAGATTAGTTTATACCTGCTATTTCTGCAGGTGGAACAACAGACAATTGGGAAGCTTTAACAGATGGCAAAGTTGTCCTCAGACTCGGATATTTCATGGGGCTTTGGCTGATACATAGTCTTTGATTGTTCGGTATCAGCAAGTTGTCACATCTTATTACATTTCTTGCATAAATCTTAATTTTAGGAGCTCCTAGGCTACCTGAAGTAAAACGCAAAGCTCTTTTAGAGAACGTTGACCTTAAAGTAATATCATTGCAAAAAAAAGAGAGCATGTTTTGAAACTGTAATCTAATTCAATGTATCGTTATCTTTGCAATTTTCAATTTCATCACCAAGGAACGAACTCGAACAGCATTATCTTGAGACGAAGAATCCAGAGCAATTCTCAAGAGTTAAGAGTTAAGGCACTAAAATTCCGGAGATTTACTCAATCAAATGCATCAATAAACCCTAAATCAAGTCAAGAATCAGGCTTCTCTATACACTAATCACATTGCCAAAAAAAAAAAAAAAAAACTTCTAAAGTATGTATAACAAAATCAACCTAATCGTTCAAACCCAAGTTTCATCAATGCTGAATTGCTTGATGACTCGAAAAAAAAAAATAGGATTCACGAAAAATGCCGAGCAATGAATTCATTTCAAAATCGAATTTACAACAAATGAAAACAAAGATCGTAGCTCGAATGTGAATCCAAATACAGGAATAAATGTAGAGAAACTTACAGGAAGACATGGAGGGAGAGGAGAAGGATTCGAGCAAGAGATATGTACGAAAAGGATGGGAATAGCTCAATGCGAACGAGGAAGACGATGAAATCAAATTTGACAGTGGTTCGGTCGCTTGTTCGATACAATCAGTGGTTTTTTTTTTTTTGGAACAGCTAAGCAAGAAAGAGGAAACTGGATTTGGTTTGGGTTTTATGGGCCCTTTACTTGGTTCACGAAGACCATCATTACCACAACAGTAAATAAAACAAACGATTAGGTTGATAGATGTTACGGTTGGGAAAACGGCCAAATCCTGCCTCCACATTTTTGAATGGTACCGATTAAATTTTAAATAATTTTGGTGTGCAAATTCATACTTTAACCCTTGATAATTTGAATTTTCATACACACTTTTTTTTTTGGCCAAAACCAACTTTGACCCGAACTCCGTTAGTCAAATCCGTCATACTGTTAACGGAAAATCCGAATTAGCATTGTAGGGTTATAAATCAAAACGTCGTTGTTTTGGGTTATAAAAAAAAATGCAGTGTAGGGTTCGAACCCATGACCATAAGGTTAAGTGTATAGCGCTCTAAAACCTGAAATTGCCACCGTAGCCGCACTAGTCTGCCGTCGTCGCCTCACACTTTCGTCGCCGGCGGTTTAGTTGCGACTACTTCATATAGGAGTTGACGCTGCCGTCGGTTCAGTTGGAAGAGTTTCTCTCGCGTGCAGCACGTGCGCCACGCCGTGGCAAGTGTCATCTCTCTCGTCTCCGGCCCTTATTGTGACTAATTTATTGTGCCAATTAAGATTTGATTTGATAATTATTTTCTAATTTTGGAATATAGATATCTTTTGAATGGTCCTCGTACAAGCATGATTTTAGTGCGTGACCCAGAAAAAAAACATGATTTTAATTACTGTCAAAACAAAATTTCCATCTAAATAACATTATTTATATACTAAAATGGTTTCTGAAGTTACATACATGGATCCAAAGAAAATGGTTTATGAAGTTACCTATTGCTACCTTTTGAGCATGTACACGTATTCTCTTCTAATCAACCAAAAAATAGATCTAAGGGACACACCCCTTGCTACAATATTGAAATTTAAACATGATTTCTTCTAAGCAACAAAAAATAGGAGATCAAAGGAAATCACCAGCAAAACAAACCGAACATTACACAGAGATAAAACTATTTTTATCAACAAAAACCTTTTCTAGCCATCTAGAAAAGCCTTCAACTACATATAATTGACAACGATCATCCCTTGTCACACTTCTAGCAATGAAAAACGCACTTAAGTTAACATTCATTTCTTCATATACCAGTCTCCAATTCGGCATTTGATTCAAAACATCAAGAATTTTCGATGACAACACTTTGTAAGACGGCTAGGCTATCAGTTCTATTTTTCATTGTTATCTTTTTTATTTTGTCGACTAATACAATATTATCTTTAAGTACGTGAAACAACCATTCTTTCTTAAACTATTGTATCTATCAAAATATATAAAGTTTTTATGATAACCTTAAAAACGGTGAACTAACAAATGACAATATAGGATAATAGGATTTATGTAGGATTAAAAACGTAGGCTAATCAAGCCGGACTAATAATGCATTAATTGAATAAATAAGAAATCGATGATATTATTAGAGAAAAAAAACCCTTACTAAGGATTATGGCTTATAAGACACGTAAAAATGTCTCAACGTACAATAATAATAAAAAAAAATACTCCAAAATTAAGAAACTTGAACTGAACAAACAAAGCAAAAAAAACAACATTTTTTTTTATACTTTATATTGGAAAATATTAGGCCAGCTTTTATTAATAATAATAATTCCTTTAATTTCAAATATTCCTGGAGCTGGGGTTGCTCGGGCGGGTCGTGCCGGCCGGGCTGCTAGGGTTGTTGGTGGCCGGACTCATTCCGAGGGTGTTCTTCACCGCGTCGGCTGCTCCCTGTGCCATGTTCTTCACTTGTCCACCGGTCTACACTCCAAAATCAACAGTAAAATTGTTAATGGATGTAAATGTCTAAAAAATTAATAATGAAGCGAAATAAAAATAAGAAGGAAAGTAAACCTGTTGGATGACATTAGAGGCCTGGGAAATTAGGGAAGGATTGTTCTGATCAGACTCTGAGTGTGACTGTGAGTGAGTGTGATGATCAGCATTCTGGTTCATTGCGTGTGATACTTTGTTCAAGTACTCTTCCTTCTTCAGCTATAATAAGGAAATGTAAAATTCATTATAAAAATCAGATACCGAAAATTGAGTAATAGTCAAAATTTAAGAAAAATAAATAAGAATATATAGTTTGTGTTCACGCTCGGTCTAATTACAGTACAAGAAAATTAGGGAGACAGAGTTTTCGACTGATTTCCAACAGTCTCACGATCCGCAAAAGAAAATTTTTGACAGAGCGAGAGTCCGTTAGAATTCTGTCGAAAATTGGTTCCTGTTAGACATTTCTACATATATCCAACACCATTTCTATTTTTTTTTTTTGGTCCGTAGGAAATTTCCGCTTTTAAACATTTTTGTTTTCATTGATATTATTTCTTTTTTTAAGTTTCATGTTTATAGAAAAAAATAAAACAAGAAACGAATGAATTGGAAAATATTTAAAAGGCGGAAGAAATAGAAAATGTTCAAGAAACAAAAAAAAAGTGAAAATTAAAGTTCAACATAAATTCGATCTAAGCAAGTCATTTTACTATGAAGTTGGAGAGTTTTATCCCAATAAAAAAAATTCAACAAGTCATAATAGATATGTTTAAAATTTATATGCCATATATCCTTTATATTTAAGTTAGTATAGATAAAGTTAAATTTATTATTTATATGTTTTATTTATTTTAAACATAACTGTAGTTTTATGTTTGATATTTATTATTTTTATTTAATATATCCAATTTAATATCAAATTTTTTTTTTTAATTAAATTATTTAAAGTCATAAAGTCCATCGGAAACTCACCTTCGGACAATTTCTAATAGATTTTCGACAACTATTGGTTTCCGGCAACTTAGAATCGACAGATAAAATCGCATATTAAATATGAGAAATCTATCGGAAATAATTATTTCAGATGGATTTCCAATGATTTTTTTCCATCTGAAATTGACTATTTTCTTACGGTATAAAGCATATGCAAATGAAACCATGGCTTCGAACTTCAGACAGATTTGGTCAAAATTTTGAGGAATTTTTTTAACGATTTTGTATACACTAAAAAAACATATGGAAAATGCACAATACAATATGAAAATGTCAATATGTCGTGTTATCTATTTTTGTGTTTTCATTTCATGTTGGACGTCCAAATTCGACCGGCCCTAAGTGTTAGTGTGTGTGTGTGGATATATACAGTATTCTAATGAAGATGTCGTCCTTTTGTGTTTGTAATGTACCTGAACTTGACCGGTGGCTTCTCCAGCCTTGTGGCTTAATTCTTGGCTCGATGACATCTTCTTTTCGGATCTGTGAATCTCTTCTATGCATGTTAAAGTGGTATTTATACAATTCGAAAGTAGTATTATTGTAAAATCCTGGATCTAAGGATTCCACTGACACGTAGAAAATAAATTGACGATTGATATGGCTAAATTTTGTGGAGATGAATAGTTTTAGGACGTATGACCCTAACTTTGCTTGGTAAAGAAGTGGAGGAGGATGACTGGCGATAGGAATTGAAGATCTTAGACCTTTTTTTCCGGTAACATTTTTGTGGGAGTCAAAGAGGCATTTTCATGTATCGATCGTACCCTGTTCAAAATTTCGCTAAGCGCTAGGTTCAGCTCGGAGATTAATCGGAGATTAGTTTTTGACATTTTTAATGTCTTTTTAACATGTTAATCTATTATAATTTATAGTTTTAATATAATATTGTGCTCAAAATTGGATAAAATATACATGAAAACAAATATTAGGTCCAATACATTATGATATTCATTAAAAATATGAACATAAGTTGGATTTATCAAATTTGAGAACCAATTAAATTATTTTAATTAAAAACAAAAAAAATTGGGTTAGGCGGCTGCCTAGGTGGAAATTAATCGGCCTAGGCGGAGATTAATCGGACACCCGATTTATTGAACCAATTACCCATAAATCGTCACGGTCTGCTGCCGCCTAACGGCTAGGCGGCCGATTTTTTGAACATGGATCGTAACTAATACATTAAAAAAAAAACAACACTACAAAATTGAGCAAGATTTTATTATTACAACCAAAATACCATAATTATATTTATAAATATTGGAGATAACTTGGAGGAGCAAGATACATCTTGCAGATCAAGTATCGTGGGTCATCAAAATCCGACTATGAAGTGAAGCCCGAATGAAGAATTCTCTAGATCTCGATATATTCTTATCATATTTATTTTATGTGTTTAGTAAAGTTTATATTGTGTGGGTGTTAGCATTATGTAATGTTACTACTATAAATATGTATCTTATGATCTCATATTAAACACAACTCAATAATATTTTATTTAATAATATTTGACATGGTATCAGAGTAATCGATTCTGGTTCTTTAAAGGTCACGGCGAAGAGTCCGGAACATCCAGATGATGACGTGAAGAACCTTCCATCACGTGCTTTCGTCTCTACCTCTTAATATTATTAAGTTTTCTTTCTTTTTGGTACATATTTTAGTTTAAGTCAAAGGGGTTTTGAATAAGTTTTTATAGTTTTGTTTTGGTGAGTGCAACAATTATCGAGAGTTTAATGGTGTTTAAGTGTTTGTGGCTTTCACTTGATTTTTTTTTATCTATTTAGTTTTTATGAGATTAATTATTAGATTTAGAATTTTTTAGAGTTTTCTATATATTTTAGCTTTTTTTATTACGGGAGATTTTTTTTTTTACTACTACAAGGGAATTCTATTGGAACGCTCATGTTTTTAGGTCATTTTTAGTCCGATTTATGGATTGTCCAAGACAAAAACGATTATTTATGGATTTGTAGAAGTTTGTGCCTATATGATGTTATTATTCCCTTTTTCAAGACCGAAGACGAGCTAAAGTTCCATCCCTATTTTCACTACAAGAAATCTTAGCATTCATAGCAGTGTAGGATAGCACGAATTTCAAAACTGCTATAATAGATGATTTGGGTTTTTTTGATTAGTCTATAATAGCACTTATAACACGCTAAGATATGATTTCAGTGACCGCGGAACAAAATTTACTAAGTCCGGCAATAATTAGGACCAAAACAAGTGAGCGCCAACACTTAGTATTTCCCCCCCTTTCTCAATTACACTATCGAAACAAAATCCCTAAATTTCTCATACTCGTCAATCTCCAGGACCAGCTGCCGATCCTCTCCGTCGAGACCGTCGAAGGTAGCCGCAACCAGAAACCCTTTCACCGGCCACGATTTCGTCTTCCGTCACCGGCTTCGTTCTTCAAAACTACCGAAGTTATGTCTCTTTTTCTCACTGTCAATTTCGTCTTTGTTCTCTCAATATCTTTCACACAGCTACAAAATCAGTCCATTGATGTCGTTTTTTGTGAGATTTAGGATCTGTTTGCATGTATCTGTTAGGACCAATTTCTGCTAAATATTCATGTCTTAAATCACCTTGCATGCTTTAGTTCTTCACCATTGCTTGATATAGAGAAGAAATAGAGTTTGGTTTTTGATTTTACATGTTATCTGAAAGCATTTTCGAACAGTTGATTTCGGTTTTGTCTGTGACTCAATTAAAGTTGCTGTTTTCATGTATTCCATTACATATACTCATTCGGTTTTCATGTGTGCAGGTTCTAGAGACTGCTCTATTCTCGACTTCCAACTTCCATTTCATCTCATACACAAAACAGGTTAGTCCCATCTATCAAGTTTTCTAATACTAAAATTCGTTTCACTTTTCAATTTTGTGGTCTTGATTCATATGTGTTTTCTGTTTAACTAGGATTGCTTAGTAAAGTCTTCACTGTGTTTGTTGTTGTTTAAGTTTTTGTGTGGTTTAATTGTCAATAGTGTGATTTGTTTATGTGATAATGATTGTGAAAAAAGCCTAGTTATGGTGTGAGTTGTTTATGTGAACATTATTTCTTGTGCTGGTTAACTGGTCTATGAATTAGTTTGGTCATTTGTGGCGTCTGTTTAAAACTGTAATATTATGCATATGCGATTGAATGCTTGTGCTGTCTATTTTGTAAACTGTGATAAATTGCTTTTGAGACTGAATTCTTCTCCTGAAGGATTTTAAAACTTTATGGATTGAATTCTTCTCCTCAAGGATTCAATTAACATTATAACATATAATGTTGGACAAGGCTTGGGTTCATCTATGCAGGTATTAAATCCACTAATTTAGGTTAGGTTTCAGTTTGGGTTTGGCGACTTTAAGTTTTTCCTTCTTTTTTTGTCCCTTCAACTAAAGAGCTGATCCTGGATATGAGAGAGGTGCTTGGAACTTCGTACGGGCTGTGTCTTCAGAGTTAGGAAAATTGATTGTCTGCCCTTGCGTAGACTGTCGTAATTTTGATCGCCACTCAAGCACTGATGTAGTTGCTCATCTAGTAACTAGAGGAATGGATGAGGCTTACAAGCTGTGTAAGGAATGGTCCATCACGAAGATGTGAGCATAGGATCTGATGTTGAAAGCAAATCTAATCAATGGAATGATGAGATCCATGAGTTATACAGAGCGGCTCAGTATTTAGATGAAGAGTTGGCTGCCAAAGATGACTTATGTGAAATTGCAGAGGGAGAAGACAGGAATGAAGATGAGTTCCTTGCAAAGTTAGCTGATGCTGAAACACCTTTGTATCCGAGTTGTGCAAACCATAGCAAGCTATCAGCTATTGTATCATTATTCAGAATTAAGACACAAAATGGATGGTCTGACAAGAGCTTCAACGATCTGCTGGAAACATTACCAAAGATGTTACCAGAGGAAAACGTGCTTCATACCTCCATGTACGATGTGAAGAAATTCTTGAAGTCTTTTGATATGGGTTATGAGAAGATTCATGCATGTGTGAATGATTGCTGCATGTTCAGAAAGAACTACAAAAAGCTTGAAAGTTGTCCAAAATGCAAAGCTTCTAGATGGAAGAAAATCTTTTGTAAGAGACTTTTTGACTTTAAAGGTCCTGATGGTTACTGCTCTAATATTTCAAGGGGTGTATCAGTGGACGAGTGTAAGGTAACCGGTCTCAAATCACATGATTATCATGTACTGATGCAACAATTATTCCCTGTTGTTGGCATGTCTTGCTGGTAAACTACTAATTGCTTGGCCTGTCAATAAGTGTGTTATTTTAGAAGAGAGGCCACAGACTGAAGACATTTCACTTAGGGTAAAGTTTCCTTCACATACCATTTCCAAAAGTTTAATGGTTTGCATTTTGGTTTTGCATATTTAACATAATCACATATCTTTTATGCGTGTATATGATAGAGCCCAAGGACAGATTCTGCAAACAAATGCAAACTACTTGCATGGTCTGTGAACTCTAAAGTTGTTGCTGAAGGCCGGTGGCAATCACAGGAACCGAAAGCTTTAGTGAATGGTCTACCTCTAGGACCAAATGCAGTGAAAGTGTTTGTGGATGAGGTCTTTGCGCCTCAAACATTCCTGTGGAGGCCGACGACAGAAATGACATACCTTGTGGACTCTCTGAAGTCTTTTGTGGCATGGCCTGCTGACAGAGTAGTCTTTGATAAACCCGGAGATGCAACAAGTCCAGGTCTCCTCTGCAGGATCCTACAGCATCTGATCAACCACACAATTCAAAATCTCCAGCAGTACGTACAAACTCATCAACAACAGGTTCCAAGAGTCCTCAACAAAATTCCCAGATTCAAACACTAAGTCTTCTCAGAAGAAATCTCCAGCAACAAGCAGTAAGTCTCCTCTGGAGAGTTCTCCAGAAAAGGGTCCTAAATCGAATGCAAAGAAAGCTCAACCACTTGCATTATCTCCTCTTAGGAGATCTCAGGTAATTCGTCAAGGAAATTGTATGAAGTTGTTAGCTAGTTGTTTATTTTTCTTCTAATTATAACTTGATGGTTTGTTTTTTAAACTTTGCAGCGTAACAATCAAGATGAGGTTATAAAGGAAAATAGGAAGTGCAAGTTGATGTCTATTAGCGGAAAGAGGCAGGTTGTAGCTGAAGGACGCTGGTCTTCAGATAACCCAGACCAGACTGTGCATTTTGTTCCCTTAGGACCTAATGCAGTTAGAGTTTGGGTGGATATCGTGAAAGTGAATAGCGCAGCGGTGTGGAGGCCATCTTCTGAAATCGAGTGTATGCAAGATGCAATTGGTACTTCCATTGCGTGGCCAAAGGACAAGGTGATCTTATGTTAGACTTATAGGGTTGCTTAAGTAGTTCTCCTACAACCTGGAATGAGACTATATGTGTTTTGTTTTGGCTGTTTTGTTGGCTTTGGACTCAATACTATGTATTATGGCTACCATGGTTTGTATGAGACTTGTGTTGAAATGTATTAAATATTTTCATTAATCAGGTTTCTGGAAAACATGTTCTAATAGCTGAATAGGATTCATGTCAAAATATAGTAGTGCCATTACAACAATAATATAGCATTTGTAAGACTGCTACCAAAACCGTGACAGCTTATATACTTAGTTACAACATTGTCAACAACAGCGTATGAAAAGAGTTATGTGAAAATACATCTTAGCATTTTAAATAAGCTATAACACAAATTATAATAGCATCTACGAAAATGCTATTAAAACAAGATTCTACCATAGCAATTAAAACTTATCACTATCGTATATAACACATACCATAGCAACCATAAAAAACGCTATATTATCGGACCACTCTAAGATAGCTCCTCATGTCCTAATGTTTAAGGAAACACTATCTATTACCTATTATGGCGCTTATAATGTGCTAACA
The DNA here is from genome assembly GCA_002933915.1 of Eutrema heterophyllum. Classification (NCBI taxonomy): domain Eukaryota; kingdom Viridiplantae; phylum Streptophyta; class Magnoliopsida; order Brassicales; family Brassicaceae; genus Eutrema; species Eutrema heterophyllum. The sequence continues at coordinate 1,585,392 of PKMM01049127.1, read as the reverse complement.
ATGTACATATTTCTTGTAGTGTTTCAAGATTGAAGTTTATACCCGGAGGAGTCTATTGACTTGTTTTGTCCGTCCTCGACATGATGTCCACGACATAGGTGTTCCACTTTGTGATTGCAGATTTTGCGTTTCGCGTACCACCTTTGTCATGCGGGAAAGTATTGGAGATAACTTGGAGGAGCAAGATGTGTATCTTGCGGATCAAGTATTGTGGACCATCAAAACCCAACTATGAAATGAAACCGAATGAAGAATTCTCTAGATCTCGATATATTCTTAACATATTTACTTTATGTGTTTAGTAAACTTTACATTGTGTGAGTGTAAGCATTATGTTAACTTTACTAAACACATAAAGTATATATTCTAAGAATATATCGAGATCTAGATAATTCTTCATTCGAAGTTCACATGCTTTATTTCATAATCGGGTTTTGATTGCCCACAATACTTGATCCGCAAGATACACATCTTATCTTATTATATAAATGATGTTTCAAAGTTAGTAACTCGCATGATCGCGACACGTATTAAGTCAATCGATCAGATTTTGACATGTGTTTAATAAATAAAAACAGTAGTTATGTATAGATTAAGGAAATTAAACAAAAACTATAAATAAAAACCAAAGTAAAAAAATAAAATAAATCATATTTCAGATTATAATAAAGAAATTAAACAATAGATAACAATCATAAAAAAAAAAAAAAGAATAAAAACCAAATTTTTTTTTAAGAAAAACCATATTTCTGTTTAGAATAAGGAAATCTTATTATATAAAGCATAATATTTCAAAGTTGCTAACTCGCATGATCGCGACATGTGTCAAGTCAAAGTGGGAAAAATTTAAAATCGATTAATAAAAAACCTTAAAAATTCTGAAAATTTAATAACCGATTCATAATTTGTAAAAGTAAAGTTACTTAAAAATAAAATTAAAAAAGAAATTTATCATAAAAGGCAAAATTAATATAAAAAAGGAAAAATAAACTTAATTTTTCCCTTTAAATTAAGGAAATTAATCAAAAAGAAAAATAATTCTAATTTATCACCTCTATATAAACTACCGGTAGTATGTCAATTACACACCAAAAAAATTAAAGTCTAATAATCGTATTTAAAGCTATTTACTACATCTCTTCGTCAATTTTTTCTTTTAATGTATATATTTATTTTATTGTAAACTTTGTTTCCAATTTTATGTATTATATATTTTTACGGATGATCTAATTTTTTTTCATTTTTCCATTTTTAATTTTTTTTCATCGGTCATATATATTCAAAATATAAATCTTGTAGTATCTTGTAGTCGTACAAATAAAACACCCGGTCGAAGTCCCAAAATTAATTAGCAGGAATCTTCTGCAAATTCATACGTACAATAACTTTGTTCAGAGTAAAATCAAATATGGATCCTCAATTACCCCGCCCGCCACCGACACATTGGTTACAATTTTATTTTTGGTATCTAATCTAATTAATACATATAAAAATTTATAGTGCATATAAATATGTTGTGGCAAACAAATTTATATCGTAGTTTATCTAAATTGATATGAGTTAGTTAGATACACAGAAATATTGTCCTTCATATGACTACAAAATCTAACTTTTAAAATATATTTGTAACTACACCAAGTATTGTAATCATATGATGATATGCACCAACTAACAAAAATTATATTGCCAACACTACAATTATCAAATTAAAATTTTTTAGCGTATGACGGAATCCGTCTAAAACCGATATTAATTTAGTTTATATCTAACTTGATTTCAATCCGATCCGATACAAATTGATTTTTGACCCGGTCTAAAAATTAAGAATTTGGGTTGAACTAAGTTGGAACCCAAAACGAGAAAATGAAATATGGAACTCAGCCGGGAAAAGCTCCGATTATAATCGGAGGTAACAAAAGGAAGAAGAATCTTTTCTCTCTCTCAAATATCCGAGAAAGAGAAGAGAGAGAAAAACTACATCGCCTTGTTTAACGTAACTACCTAATATTCTAATGTGTAAATTGTATGACGGTTGTTGCATAATGCATCAAGTAGTAAATGAATATCCATGTACGTGGCTCGCCACGTATCTAGCATCTTCCGTAACTCAATTTTTTACTATGCCGTGGCACCTTTACATAGGTCGTCATCAAAAACAAGACACTCGCACATCATTCCAAATTTCGAACTTCGTCGCTCTAACTTAATCGCGACACGTGCTTAAACACAAACACGTGTCGAGACATCTGCAACACGTGTCTAGTTCTCTTGCCGATCAAGACTTGCTATAAAATGTCTCAAACAAAAGAGTCGGAGATATCTCACAGTTCCAACACAGGTTCTAAAAACCAGCTTTTAATCATCAATCAAGTCTTTCGTGTTTCTGTTATATATTTTGGTTTCGAATTTTTCGACGAGAGAAAATGGCGTCTCATCAAGAACAGAGTTTCAAAGCTGGTGAGACCACAGGCAAGACTCAGGTACTAAATGGTTTATATGCATTATTACACTTTTTTTTTGGGGGATAATAGTAGTAAAGTACTAAATAATTTAGTTTTAAGACATTTTTTTTTCAAAAACTCAAAAAAAAAAAAAATTGTTGTTAATTAGGTCAAAAAATAAACAATGAGTGAAACCACTATAGTGTGTTATTTGATTAAAAAAATCTGTTGCTTGATTTTTTGATGATAATTTTTTTTATCATGTGCTAACTTTTTTATATAAAGAAAAGTATAGGTCTGTTTTTCGCATTTTTGTATCGACTGATTGGATGATCTAACAATTTTTAGTTTCCAACATTAATTACTTAATTTCATTACCTATTTAAGTTAATTACTTTATTAACCTTTGTTTCAATGTAAATACGATATCGAATCTTAGGAGAAGACAGGGGAAGCTATGAGAACGACGAGGGAGAAGACAGATGCAGCTAAGGAAAAAACTCAAGGAACAGCCCAGTCAGCCCAACAAAAGACCCATGAAACAGCTCAATCAGCTAAAGACAAGACATCTCAAGCCGCACAAACAACTCAACAGAAAGCTCAAGAGTCCAAGGACAAAACGGGAAGCTACATGTCAGAGACAGGAGAAGCAATTAAGAACAAGGCACAAGATGCAGGAGAGTATACCAAGGAGACTGCAGAAGCTGGTAAGGACAAGACCGGTGGGTTCTTGGGCCAAACCGGTGAGCAAGTGAAGCAAATGGCTGTGGGAGCTACTGATGCGGTTAAGCACACTTTAGGACTTGGTACTGATGAAGGAAACAAAGAACATGTTTCTTCAGCTCCAACCTCCACTACTACGACCACTAATGCGACAGAGAGGAAGTGAGATGCTGTTCTTGCTTAATACTTTTGTTTGTTTTGATGTTGTTTTGATGTTGTTTTGTGTTGTGTGATTCTGCATGTTGATCCTTGTTGTTGCTTGTTGGGTTTAAATGCACGTAATACGTACTATTATGTAATGGTTGGGTTATATTAGAGACTTGTTTTATCGGGTGAATATATTTATATTTGATGTGATTCTGAATTTGATTAGTGCACACAACAATATTAGTTTATGTTGTATTGATACAACAAGTTTTCTACTTAATTAAACAAATATAGTCATGTCATAAATCATTTACAAGAAGTGTATAGTGAATGGAATTGGCGTTACAAAAATATAATAAAAATCTATCTAAAAATAGTATTAATATTTGTATGGTACAACCTGTTATACGTACAATCTCAATAGTAGAGAAGAAAGGGAGAGAGATAGAGAGAATAGAGCACATCAAAAGAGAGGGAGAGAGATAGAGAGAATAGAGCACATCAAAAGAGAGGGAGAAGAGCGATGGTAGTTATGTACAATCTCAACTAATAATAGGATATGTTATAATTGATATTTTTGTTAGTTCAACACTATATTATACCACTAACCCACTTTTTTGAATCAATATGTTATTTCACCAATTTTACTTCTTTTTTTTTTTGTTATTTCACCATTGACTATATAATAACCTTTTTATATGATGATATAACAGAAAATGGAAAACAAACTTCAGTTTTTGAAGGTTTATAATGGAGAATACTTTAACAATTATTTATGAATAGCAAAGAAATAAAAATAAAAGCTATAACACTTTACAACTGATATTAGTATTGTACGATACGTTCCAAATTCTTTTCATTATGGAGGGTTTAGCTATATCCTCATCAGAGCCTAAGATATTGCGTGAGCGATACGCGAATCTCATTCATTACGTGATCCCTGCACATGACGTAACCCAAAATTCAGAGAAGTATGTTAAAAGATGGTAATAATAATTAAAAAACATGAGTGAAGTAGATAAGTAATCGATGCATAGACCCTCCGCATTGTTTGAACATGGTTGGAAATCCAGCCAAGCGAAGGGAGTCAGCACATGTGTTTGCGAATGCTTAGGGAACTACATCATCAGTTGCATGTGACACCAAAAAAAACCCAAGAATTAGCATGATCTCGAGATTAATTGTTATCTAAATACTAACTTAAATTGTATAGATGATCTATATATATACTATAACTTATAAAGACATACAAGTTCCATGTGTAAGTAAGATTCGTAGCGATGCAGCACGATTAAAGTTCCAAAGGCACATAATTCATATCGTTTTGTAAGCTCCTACAAGATTGAGTTTGGTTTTCCATTATTAAAATTAAGGTATATATGTAATCTAAGTTTTTAAAAAATTGTGACAAGTTACATCAGGGCTTGAAGAGCCTACGTCCAGCCAGGAAGCCAACCGTTGATTCCTACAACAATTTGTAGGTTTATGATGACTCGTCCAAGGCATAGCAACTCGCAAAATAGAGAGCTTGTGCTGCACCCAAGCCGACACCTCCTACTCCTTTAATGACTACCAAAACCAACATTAACGTATTAAATTATTTAATCATACATATACTTGATGTATACTATATAGTCTAAACTATGCATGTTAAGTGTAGATAATTCCGGATTACCATGTTCTGGTTCAGAAGAGAAAAGGCCAGCAACAAATGAATTTACATAATCTAAAGCTTCAAAATCATGTTGCATGCTCTCTGAAACTCTTGTGATATCGCACCCTGATTCATCATAAAGGATTATAAATACACTATTATTAGTTTTCCATTTTAATTAGTAATATTTTAGAGACATCAAATATTTAGAAAAAANTATATTTATAGCCAATTAATCGTACATGCAGTGGTTTCTTCTCCACCCAAAGAAGTAACAGGACGTGTACGTAGGAGCAGTCGGACAAATCCATTTTATCTATGCCAAATCATATATTTGTATTAGAAACTTCATAGTTTCCATTGTGGCTACAAAAGAAATTAAATTCATGGTAAAACATGTATGTTAATGGATCCATACATTGGGAAGACTCAAACTTCGCAGAGGCTGAACTGAGCTGCATACATAATAGATATATATTAAATATACATAGTGTGTATAATAGTTAATGTATATATACAACTTTGCAGCCAAACATACATTTTGTATGCAGAACTATAAAATTTTGTATGTGCAGAACACGAAAAAATTCAACATTACTATTAAAAAGACCTAAAAGTAGTATTTCCAAAGCATGTTTGTGATCAAGACGAGAAAAAGTTGTTTAATTTGTTTTTTTATATAATTCCGGATTTTTATCACATGATTAATCTTTCCGGGGTGAGTGTAACCGTTGAATAATTCACTCACCGAGTTTTCTAATATATCTAAAGCATGACACCATTTCGACAGTCAAATAATGCGTTCGAGGGGAATAGATCATTGACCTAAACTTACAATTATGTAGAAACCACAAATAACTATTACTTGGTTAAATTGCTTTAATTGTTGAAAACAAAGGAGCATATATAACAATACAAAACAAAGCAATGTGAGACAGTGAGAGTGTTACTCGACGCCTTTGAGCCCGATGTCGTGCAGCCAGACTATAGTGGCTTTATGAACTCCTGTGGGCTCAACAACATAAATGTTTTTCCTACCTCTACTACCTGTATATATATCGAGTTATCATACGTAAATTTACTAATCAGTTTGACGCAGGGAATATATATAGTCAAGCAATTTTGATAACTATAGAACAACTTCAAATTTCTCAACATCAGCGACTTGGGAATCAATCAGAGAACATCACCCCTTTCAATCTTGGACTTCGAATGTGTGGTTTAAAGGTGCAATACCCTCCCATGCGTTTATGATGTGGATAGCCTATCTTGATAGATTTCCAACAAGATCGAGGCTAGCAAGATGGGGGATTAATGTTTCAGTAAATTGCTGCTTATGCAATTGTTATGAGGAATCAAGAGACCATATGTTCTTGCGATGCGAGATCAGTGGATTGATATGGGATTTAGCAATTCGAAGATTGCAGAACCATGTTTTCAGGTTCCACACATGGACAGCTCTGTCCATTTGGTTGTCTCCTACCCAATCTTCTAGTAAACAACAAACACTACTCAAATGGATCATCGTTCAAGCGTTGATATACAACATATGGCGAGAGAGAAATCAAAGGCTTCATAACAATAGCAATAAATCCCCGAAAGTGATATTCAAAATGATAGATCGCACTATCAGAAACATCGTTCTATCCTAAGGGCAACAAAAGGCTTACAAAAATATGATGCAGATGTGGTTAGCTTTCTCTTGACTACATCGTCCTAAATATCTTTCCCTTCTTTTGTATTGTAGACTATCCATGTTTTTTTTATCTTTTTTTGAATGGGTTGTCTGGTTTGTGGCTGCTTTAACTAAACTTTTGTAAATTATACGATTGGTTGTCATTTTCTAATGAAATTAACAGTACAATTCAAAAAAAAAGATAACTATTGAAGAAGCATGAATAATCACAACAAGGAAAAAACATACCAGAAGCCATGCTTTTGACGAGAAGAGTTTCTTGTTTTTCAACCGTATTTTTTAATTATTTCGGAAGCTTTTAATTAAGTTGCACTAGAGATGGAAAATATAAGAGAAGGCAAGCAAGACATTGTATATTTATACAACAAATGATTGTTTACTTCTTTGTTAACCTTATTAGGAAAAATAAATCTTAGTATTAAAAGTTGACAGAAATCTTGCTATTAGTATTAGAGGTTGGATGGATGACAAAGATCTTATACTAATTGGGTGGAACATAATTAATTTTGTTCAATACAATTTTTTTTTTATCAAAAGTATAATTCATTTAAAATAATTAATATTTTTTTATAATTATATCACAAATTGACAAAAAGAAGAAGAGCGCAACAACCAAAAAANATTAGATGTACAAGAAAATCATATATATATAGAAAAAAACACTTAGCACCTCATCAAATATGTTTTAATGAATTTATAAATTTTATCTTAGAATTACTAATTAATTTTGTCTAAACACTGTTAATACACTTTTCATCTAAACTGCCACTAAATCAATATATTTAAATTTTTTTATCTCTTAATACAAATTTTAGATTAGTGATAATTTAATAATGTATGATCTATTTTTTTCTTTCTTAAAAATAATATTTGTTGGACTTATCAATGGTTTTTTTCCCAACATCATTATTTATGGTGTTTTTTTTGTTAAAAAATATTTATGATATTGTATTTTCGAATTACTTAAAAAAGTATATATATAAAGAGTTCTAAATTGTCTTTCTATACATGTAATTGATATCAGAAGCACTGTAACTTCATTACAAATGATAATAATAGACAATAGTTTTTTTTTTTTTTTTGGTCAAAGATAATAGACAATAGTTTCTTCTAAATTCGAAACTTTTTTATCATCATCATCTTTGTCTCCTCCACCGTTACAACTTACAAGCAAAGAAGTCGTAAGCTTGATCGATCTCTTCTCCTATACGAGATTTTGATGTAAAATTGGAATTCACCAAATTTATAGCATATGGAGATCCAAATTTTAAGGTTTCATAGATTGATGGATGAAGATGATGATGATAATACATCTAGATTGTACGTGTAAGATCCAAATATATCAATGGACAAAGGACTTGATCTAAAGACTCTTCCTCGCACAGATCAAGGCTTCCTCCCACGACCAACAGTGGTTTGATTTCACAAACACTCTCGGACGAACACAAGAGCACAAATGATTCCACCTATGACACATGGCCGTGCCTATGTGCATTAAAATGAAACTTGGGTCTACGGGCCCACATTTTTATGAAAAAATTAAAGGTCCATTTTTTAAAATTAGATTCAACATTTTAGAGTAGAGAAACATGAAACAGTTTTTAATCAAAATTCAAAATAGTTAATCAAAGTTTAAAAAAATTATAACTAATTAAAAATTAGAAATAAAAACTGGAAAGGTAGTATACATGTACAGTCTGCCTAACCAATTATTTTCATTTTTTACATTCATCTTTTTACCTCTTTTCAATCGGGGATAATGTATGTTTACTTTTTTCTTCTACATTTACGAAAAAAGCATAATTAATTGGTAAGTATCTTTTTTATTATAATATTTTCATTATAATTTTGTTTTATATAGTATCAGTTTTACTCAAATATAAAATAAACGTAAGCATGATTTGGGACAATAATAGTTATCATTTATTTATATGAACTGAGGCATTTTTTTTAGTACCGTCTATGGGCTCTATATATTTAGGCACAGCTCTGCTATGACCTCTAATGAACAAAACATAAAAGCAAAGATTTGCAAAGAAAACAAATTAGTTTATTGATTATAAAATGATTGGTGAATGTTATAAGGGAACTGAATGAGATTATAGCCTACGAGACATACATTCTTACAAGCTTAAACAAAGAAAAAAAGTAACGTAAATGTGAACTAATCAAGGTTTTTGATTAATATGGCCATTATCGATCTTGGCCAAGTATAGAAAACGTGAAGTTTCTTGTATCAAGAAGACTTGGATAGGGATGTAAATATGAGCTCAAACTCACATGATTAGCCCGGTCCTGTATAAAAAAATTAAGTCATAAATCCTATATTTTATAATAGGGCTAAAAAATGCCGAATTTACAGGGCTAAGTTTTTCACAGGGCTAAATTTTTAACCTAATAATTTTTAATAAAAACCTCAACAACACCAAAATCAAATGTGTAAACCAAATCATTTTTTCCGCTAAAAACGTGATTTCGCATTTTCCTGCCAAAAATGTGATTCCGCGTTTTCCCACCAAAAACGTGATTCGACGTTTTCTCGCCAAAATCGTTATTTTGTATTTTCCCGCAAAAACGTAAAATTCCGCTCCCGCCAAAGACATAAAATTCTATTTTCCCGCCAAAAACGTAAAATCCCGTTTTCTCGCCAAAAATGTAAAATTCCCGTTTTCCCGCCAAAAATGTAAAATTTCCGTTTTCCCGCCAAAAACGTAAAATCTCGTTTTCTCGCCAAAAACGTAAAATCTCGTTTTCCCGCCAAAAACGTAAAATCCTATTTTTCCGCCAAAACATAATTTTGTTTTCCCGCCAAAAAGGGAAATTATGTTTCCCGCCACATACGTTAAATTTTGTTTTCCCGCCAAAACATTAAATTTTGTTTTCCGCCAAAAACGTAAAATCTTATTTTCTGCCAAAAACATAAAATCTCGTTTTCCGTCAAAAAAACACAAACTCGTTTTTCGTTGAAATACAAAAATTGCATTTTTCTCGTTTTTCCTTTTAACGCCAGAAACGTAAAATTATGATTTTTCTTTGAAAACGCAAAATCATGTTTTCCCGTCAAAAACGCAAAATTTTAGTTTTTCGTTAAAAAGTAAACTAATATAATATGATTGTTTTTAAGAAAATAATTTTAAAAAAAACATTGCTGGGCTGGGCTAACTCTGGTTTAGCCCGTTTTTATATAAATTACAAGACTAAAAAAGGGTTATGACTTAAACAAGGCTGAACTTATAAATACAGGGCTGGGCCGAAAAACCCTATTTTAACATCCCTAGACTTGGGCATGAATTTGTGGTATTTTGGAAATCTTTGGTCCGTGTAAAAGGTCTCCAAGCTAGTTGGTTTGAATAAATCAAAAAGATTTGTTCCATATTTACTCTAATTAGCGTTGTATATGGAAAGTGGAAGCATGAAGAAATCTGCATGATCTCATGTGTGCTTGGGCACTTGAATCACTTCTAAAGAACCTCTGGATGAAGTAGAAACTCTCTTGAACCATAAAAGCAAATCTGTATTGATCCAAATAAGGAAATATCCAAAATTTGACAGTTTTGTTCCTCTCAATTTATACATTCGGTTCCGGTTAGGTCCGAACCGGTATGGATCAGGTCTTGATTCGCTGTGTTCCTGTAATGGGTAACGATTTAACGATTATGGACAAAATCGATCATAGCGGAACCGAAACCTGATCCTAATTAAATCCTTTCTTCCAATCCTCACATAGACTTGATCACACCTGTCAATAGCTTCTGATCCAGTCGTTAGGTTTTTAAAGCGCCACAGCGTAATAATACACGTATCGATTAATTAGTAATGATTCAAGATTTACATAACAAAATTCTCATTATAAAAAGTAATTGATTGATTATAATCGGATAAGAACATGTAGTCTAGTGGTTTTGTAACAGTGTCGTTGATATGTCCCTATCCGAATTCAAATCTACACATTGCATGTTGGTTGAAAAAAATTCATAATCGCGTGATGAAAATAAGAGAGAATTAAGAAAAAACAAAACAAAAATTATTTGGTTTAAATCGTGCTTCGTGCTAAATTTTATAGTAATTTTATGTTGTTATATTTTTCTTTGTAAACCCAACTTTTTTTTTGGTAATTTATATAATGGAATGTTTTGAATAATAAAAGGGAAAGCAAAATATCTATGGGTGCATNAAATATAATATATATATATATATATATATATACCATTTTCATCTAAGATTTAAATTAATCTTTCTTTTTACAAATTGGGGCATATTACCTGTTTGTATAATTGACCCCACATTTTATAAGAAGGTTCACTTGGGCTGCTTCCTTTGCACACTTTGGTGCATTGTAAGAAAAAAAAGATGTATTTTTCAGTTTAATACGGCAATTAAGAAGTAAGAAGTCTTTAGTTTGGATATGAAAGAACTTGGAAACAAAAAAAAACTTGGAAAAGACTTTAAAAAAAAAAGCATTAAACCCCTTTATTCATGATCAAGAATCCAACATGGGACAAAAGAACAAACGACAAAATAAATCACAAAACAACGAACCATGAAGTATATATACCCCCAAGAAACCCACCCATTATACATTCTCAACTATCTCAAGTTTACACTAGTTTTTTTTTTTCCTTTTCTCTTCCCCCCACCAATTCCTTTTCGTTCCCAATTATTCTTTGTTCTTTGCGGCCAACCATATCGCCTATATAGCTAGATGCATTGCAGTCTGTAAAGTTTAACGTGAGCCCTCAAGCCCGAGCTTTGTTGTGAGCCAGTGAACGACCTCATCCATTTCTTTGGGAACGGTGTAGTGACCAAGTCTGCACATTGGCATAAACCCAAAACTCTTAACAGTTTTGTTCAAACAAATGATAAATTCAAATCATGTTTGCAACTCTTAGGTTAAGAGAAGTTTAACTACCCTTCGTGTGGCTTAAACATGACTTGTCTAAATCCAGCTAAGCCAAGGGACTGCGCAGATTTCTCTCCAAACCTATAAGGAACCACGTCATCGGCTGTGGCACAAGACAATCGGTAACGATCAGCTTTTCGCGTTCATTATCTAAAGCGGAAAAATGTATATATGTAGATTACAAAAAGACTTGTTGACACATACAAGTTCCATGTGTAAGTATGATTGGTAAAGATGCAGCACGCCTTGCAGCATCATATGAACATTCTATTTTGCTCCTTAAGCTCCTACAAAGTTAAGTTTAGGCTTCTATCAGTAATGTAACATGAAGTTAAAACAAAAGAAAGTTCACACAACAGGAGGGCTTGAAGAATAATTACTTCCAACCGGGAAGCCAGCCGCTGAGCCCAACAACAGCTCGTAGGTTTATAGGGTAAGTGTGGCCAGTTCCATAACGTCCAAGAGCATAGCAAGTGGCAGAGTAGAGAGATATTGCTGCTCCCATGCTAAAACCTCCTATCCCCACTTTAACTATGATCAAAATCAGAAGAACAGTCTAAAGATTAGCTAAAAATCGATGTAATTAATGCATATATTATAATCTAAAATTAGCTAGGTTATGTCTCTTGCTTACCATCTGCTGGTTCAGAGGACAAAAGGTTAGCAATATGTGAAGCTGAGGCATCTAAACCTTCCAAATCATCATGACTGTCTTCAGAAATTTCCCCAACATCAAACCCTGATTAATGTACAACAACCATTTATTCAGTTTCCAGGTCTAGTATTACTTTTAGAGACATCAAAGAATGTTTATTGAATATTTCAAGCGAAATAAGTCTAGAAGAAAGCCAACTAAACTTACATGCAGTGCAGGTAAACCCACCAAGGCTTGAAACAGGACGCGTAGGAGCGGTCGGGCAAATCCATTTTATCTGTGAATAGCATATTAACTCTTTTTCAGAAACTTCAGTATAACAATACCTCAAACTGGTTTTGGTGCGTGGATTCATTACAAAATATGTTAACGGAGTCTTACATTTGGAAGACGCAAGCTTTCCATGAGCTGAGATGAGCTGCAGACAAAACAGAGACAAAGTGAGAAACGCATGGACGTTTCAATGGAATTTATCTTGATTAATACACAAACATGAAATATTCTTTTTTCATATGAGACGAGAAAGTTGTCTTGTTAATATTCCAGTGAACAAGTGGTCCACCCATAGAGCCGTGAAATAAGGTATATACAGCTTATTTTATCACAAACTTTAATGAACTAAACTTAATACTCATTAGAGAAAACATTCGAGAGGAAGGTACGATGGGAAATCTAACAATTCTTTGCGGCGCCACAACATTGATATTCAAATAAAACTTCCCGAAAGAAGAAAATTAAAGTTAAAGAAGAAGAAGCACATATAAAATCTGTAGTTGAAAATTAATGTTAGAGAACATGCCAAAATTCAACTTTAGAAAACTTATTTCTTTTGTTTCCTTCTTCCTTTTAAAATACACCCAAAGGATGAAGCTTTTTCCAAGACATTTAAAATTTAAGATAACAATGGAAAGCATCATGCATGAGTTTAAGCATCAAGAAATTGCTCTGTTTCTTTAAAACAAAATAAAAAGTATAATAATACAAACAAGCCATGTGAAGAGTGTTACCTAGAGCCATTGTCACCAAGACCATGAAGCCATACTAGAGTGGCTTGATGCTTTCCTTTAGGCCTCACCACATAAGTCCTTCCAAATTCATACCCCCTGGCATTTCTACTACCTTCAAATATTTTACCAAATAGAGAGTCATTAACCAATTTCAAGCACAGATTATATATATTTCTTCAAAATAATCGGAGAATCCCGAGCCGAAACCCAGACTTATCCCGAGTAGAAATTATCTTCGAGAAAAACTTGATCACGACAAGCAGCACGTACATTTCAAGAAAACATATAACATGAAAAATCAAGAAGGGGAGGAAAAAAAACAAACCAGAACCCATGCTTTGATGAGAATAACTCATTGTTGTTCAACGGTATCCAAACACTCTACAGGTTTTTTAATTTGTCTTTTGAGAGCCTTCAAGTTTCAAAATACAAACAAGAAGTGATGATAAATATATGAGAAGGCAATGTGTTTATATATACCAAATTAAAGGGATTTTGTGGAATAAAAGAAAAGAGGTGAATCTGAATCATTCACTATGGGATGCTCAATGTGTAAAACAGCTAACCAAAACTACTAGAAAGGGAATGGAAGGAGAAAGCTAGAGGATGCATCCATAGGAAAAGGAGGGTATAAAGAGAGATTAAAGAAAAGAAAATCAGTTTTTTTTTTCCTTATACAGATTTTTGCAAAAAAAATAAATCTGCAGACAAAACAGAGAGCTAGCGGTAACAACACACAGAGAGGAGACAGAGAATCAATGCCTTGTGGGCAGTGGTGGTGGGAAAATAAAAGAAAGAGAAAGAAAAAAGAAATACTTGTCTTCCTAGAAGAATATTAATTCTATTTCTATATATAACAATAAGTATTTTTACCTGAAACATTAAGGCATAATCCAAAAATGAAAAAGAAGACAAATCTCTTTCTTCAATCATTTATTTATGAAAAACAAATGAGTGATTGATGGATAGTTAGATACCCATTAAATATAAGCTTTTGAGAAAATCCAGCAAAAAAAAAAACAATTAGTTTGGAGATTGATTGCAATTAAGGGTTTTGTTTTATTTTTGTTAAATAAAGGGTTTTGTTTTATTTTTGTTAAATAAAGGGTTTTGTTTTACGAGAAATATTCTAAAATAGCACAAAATTTATTTTTTATTCTAAAACTAATACCCTAAATTTAAAATTTCGAAAATAGCACAAATAATTATGTAAAAATATTTATTTACCTAAAATAAATTTAAACATTATGTTTGGGTTCACTATTTCCAATTTAGAGTTTAGTTTTTTCTCATTAAAAAAGGATTTTAGGTATTTTAATATTAAATTTATGTTATTATTGTCAAAATTTATGTTATTATTATCATTTTAAACTAATGATACTAAATTTGGAACAAAAATTTTAAAATATGTTATTTTGGTCAATTGTCCTTGTTTTATCAAAGCGTTCTTGGATATATTATAAAGATCTCGATCTATTGCAATGATGACAAGTATGAAAAAAAAACATAAGAGACCAATCTGGATTTTCAGGTGGGGTGAAGAAGATATTGAGGAAAAAGACATAAATCTTAATCCTTTAAAAACAAAAAAAAAGAGACAAAAATCTTTTTCATCAGTTTCAACGCTTTGTTCATTGATGTCTTCTGTTTGCCATAGTTAATGGTTATTGCCCAGTGCCCACCAATAGATTCAAATCTTTTGGGTTTCCTCTGTACGAGTGAGTAAGGACTGAGGAGCCCATTTCACCCAAATTTGCCGTTTCTTTGTAAAATAATAAATCTACAATATTTATAATCTTTAACTACTTATTTATTTATGATGAACAAATCTTTAAGTTTCTCTAAAGATTAAATCTGAAAGACGAAGTTAAATGCCTTTAATCTAGAGGTTCATAATGGCTTAATTCTGTTACATCAAGTTTGGAATCCGGTTTCTGAAAAATGAAATTTTCTTATATATAGATTATGGATAAAACTTATTATCGGATCTTTTATTGTGTTATATGTAAAGCCGTCCATCATGATATCATGTGTTACAAAATACAATTATTTTATCATGATCGTGGTGTATATACAAATCGCTTATCATGTATCTGTGTGTATTACAGAGAAAATTTATCAGTTGAGCGGTTTATTATAATCGCATGTGATTTCAATTGTAAATGTAATGCATATATTGTAGATTCATTTGTTGTGGAGAAAGCTGACCATAAAACCGTTTTTAGTGATAGCATGTGATATAGTTAAATTGTAAATGTAATGCATATAAAACCATATATTGTAGATTCATTTGTTGTGGAGAAAGCTGACCATAGAACCGTTTTTAGTGATAGCATGTGATAATAGTTGATACAAACAAAAATGATTAAATTGAAAGAAAAAAATAATTTGAATTAATTTTTATATTTGAAGAAAGTAGAAGAAAAGAAAAAGAAAAAAAAAACAAATTAGCTAAATCTTATATTCATAATGTGTCAAATAGAACAAAAACATTTGGTTGGATGAATTTGAATTTATGTGTGAAACCTGAATTTGGAAAAACATTGTTTATGAAATCTAGATCTTAAAAGTATTAATCTATCACACTTCTATGCAAAAACTGATAACCTATTATCTTTTAAGATATGAGAAGTTTTGTGGAGATGACCTGAAAAGAGAATAATGGGAAAGGTGAGTGGGTCTGAGCACATGCACCACAATGCATGTGTCACCTATAGTATCCACTCTTCATGGCCCAATCATCCATCACTTCCCCATTTTCCCCAATTTTTTTAAAAATTTGAAGTTGGTGGGTCTGTACAAAGAATTTATTCTTATCGCAATCAGAAATCGTAATGAAAGTGTTTTTTTTTTTTATAACTCGGGTCATCCGGTTCAACGGACGCCATGAATTCCAAGGCAAATCGCTGGGACGCAACTCCCTAGCTGGTTCGGATCAACGGGCCATAAGATCTTATTAATCTCGGGGCCAGAGGAGCCATGTGAAAATCCTTGTGACCAGCGTAAGTCGAACCCATGAATCTCACACTTATGAGTTACCACTGGACCAACTAGCGCCGGTTGTAATTATGAAAATGTTTGTTTAATCTATTAAGAACCTATCTACTAAATAATCATATAAATGTACCTAAGTTAAACAAGAGTAATAACATATGTTTTTTAAAATGGATTATTGCAAAAACACCCATAACCTTTATTTGTTTTGCAAGAAAAACCCTCAGCTAAAAAAATTGCAAATCAATAATAACTTTTATTTATTTTTGCAAAAATAATCATCACCTCAAAATATTGCAAGTCAATCCCCGCCCATGGTCGTATAAGACCGTATATTGACCACCAAAACTATGTCGTTTTGGGCAAACTAATTAAACAAAAATTTGTAAAATGGAGATTCAAACCCTTCACCTCGAGGATAAATCACATGCATCCTGCCAACTGTGCCAACGAAGTTAATTGTAAAACTTCAAATATATATATATTTATAAATACCAAAAAACCTCGAAAACCCCGAAAACTCAAAAAAACTCGAAAAACCCATAAAGCCCGACCACGAAGTTATTAAACCGAAGCAAAATTCCCGAACTGAATTAAAGTTCACAAACCAAAGCAAAATTCTCAAACCCGAACCGAAAAACCCCAAAAACCGAAAAAACTCAAATTTTGGGGTTTTCGAGTTTTTCGGTTCGGGTTCGGTTCAGTTCGGGAAAACCACAAAAAAACGAGAAAACCCAGACCACAAAGTTCCCAAACTGAATCAAAATTTTACGAACCGAAGCAAAATTCTCAAACTGAACCCGAACCGAAAAACCAAAAAAACCTCGAAAACCCTGAAAACCCGAAAAAACCAGAAAAACTTCAAACATAGAGTTTTTGGTTCGTAAAATTTTGCTTCGCTTCAAACCAGAACCCGAATAAAAACCCATGCCACAAAATTCTTGAACCGAATAAATTTTTTACGAACCGAAGCAAAATTCCTGAACCGAACCGAATCCCGAAAAATCCGAAAACCCCAAAAACCCCAAAAACTCTATGTTTGAAGTTTTTCGGGTTTTAGGGGTTTCGAGGTTTTTTGGGTTTTTCGGTTCGGGAATTTTGCTTCGGTTTGTAAAATTTTGATTCGGTTCAAGAATTTTGTGGTCTGGATTTTTGGGGTTTTTCCAAACTGAACCGAACGCGAACCGTAAAACCCGAAAACCCCAAAATTTGGGTTTTTCGGTTTTCGGGGTTTTTCGGTTCGGGTTCGGGAATTTTGCTTCGGTTCTTGAACTTTGATTCGGTTCGGGAATTTTGCTTCGGTTCTTGAACTTTGATTCGGTTCGGGAATTTTGCTTCGGTTTAATAACTTCGTGGTCGAGCTTTTTGGGTTTTTCGGGTTTTCGGATTTTTTGGGTTTTCGAGGTTTTTTGGATATTTATAAATATATATATATATATATATATATATATGTTTGAAGTTTTACAATTAATTTCGTTGGCACAGTTGGCATGATGCATGTGATTTATCCTCGAAGGATTGGTTTGAATCTCTATTTTACAAAATTTTGTTTAATTAGTTAGTGTGCCCAAAACGACGTAGTTTTGGTGGTCAATATACGGTCAATATACGGTCTTATACGACCATGGACAGTATTGCAGTTGATTTTGCAGGTGGGGGATTGATTTGCAATATTTTGAAGTGAGGGTTATTTTTGCAAAAAAAATAAAGATTATTGATTGATTTGTAATTTTTTTAGCAAGGATTTTTCTTTGTAGAAAATAATAAAGGTTATGTTTTTTTTGCAGTAATCATTTTTTTTTAAAATAACATAATATTTGTTAGATACACGAGCAAAAAAAGGTTAGATAAATCGAACGATTGTATTTTCTTATCCTTTCATATATTTCTTTTCATGCAAAAAATTTCTAAAGATATATGAAAAATGGTTACTGTCTGAACACATAGTCATATAGTATATGATATTGGAGTTGGATTAATTGTTAGCTGGATATAATTATGGAAATGGTTGACTAAAATTAACGGGAACAAAAATTAGTGGAATATGACATTAGACCTTTGCTTAAAAAAATGGCGGTATCATACTGATTAGTTTATTTCCTTACGAAGGTCAAGCAATTTGCAATATAATTATATTTGTACAGTGAAAATTTCGAATTAGCTTTCGTTAGTCAACTCTTTTAATACCCCACTATTTTCTTAAGAAAAAAATAAAATAATAACATCAATTGGAGTGAAGAATCGGCCGAAATTAGAAAAGTTGAGTATTTTTTTCCTTTTTAACTTGATTTATAATATTTTTTTAGAATTGCATTAAATTTGCGAAGGAGCGATGCTTTCGGCACTACAATGTCAACTCCTTAATGGTATCCAAAAGGTGTATAGTGTTTGTTTGTTCGTCGGGTTAAAGGGCTCATTAAGGCCATCGTATGTTTATGCGTTTTAATTATGCTAATTAAACTCTTTTGATTTTTTTTTATAAGAACTAAAATCTATATATTAAATACACACTACAAAAAAACATATCAAAATACCAAGAAATTTCTTACCGAAATTTTGGTTGGGAAATAATCGACCGATTCCCAACTAAAATACAAAAATTTAGTGATTTGATGGGAAATTTGTTGCTTATTTGCAACCGAATATATTGATCGAGATTCGGTGGGAAATTTGCGACCGATTACCAACTAAAACAAAACTGTCGGAATTTACATTGGAAATTCATGGAAAATCAATCGCAAATTTGCCACTGATTTTTTTATTCGGAAAGCTATGGCGATAATATATCATTTATAGCCGTTGTAGTTAGCCATTTGAATTTAAAAAAATAGGTGGGAAATAGTTTCTTAATTATTTTAATATTATATATTTTTAAATAATAATCAATTCATATATATTCAAAGAAAAAAATCTATTCGAAATCTTGCTAATTTTTCACTTTAATTTATTATAATTTGAATATATATCAAAATAAAAGTTGGAAAATATTTTACTATTTTTATAAAAAGTTAGACACTAGAAAATTAATTTTTATTTAAGAGTTCGTGAACTAACCAAGAATCATTAAACGGTACATATTAGAGTTTTGTTTTCAAGATTATAGGTTTTGCGGGTTAGCCCGAATAATATTTTAGTCTACTGCAAAACGGGTTAAATAGATAAATTATTCCGTTTGACAACTCTATCTATAATCACGAGTTAGACATATTATAAAATTCAAATAAAAACAAATTTTCTTAAATTTTAAAACAATTTTTATAAAAAAATTACCCCGCGCTATAGTTAGTGCGGGTTAAATCCTAGTTTCTATGAATACGGCGATACAATATTATAGGTTAAGAATTTAGTTTGTCAAGAAGGAACTCACACTACAGGAAAACATGGGTATAACAACGGATGAATTCGTTGTAAATCCGGTCTCTTGGGACAAATTAAAGACGAAAGACAAATTGTCGTATCGTCGTACTTCGATATTCGTCATAAAACCTGGGACGAATACGAATCGTCGTTAATTCGTTGTAAACAATCCGTCGTTAATTCGATGGTAACTTAGCAACGACATAACGAGGAAAGTAAAGTCGTTGTTATTGCGTTGTTAATAGGTCGGTAAATTACATCGAAATAACAACAAGAAAGTAGAAATATTTTATCGTTTATTTACATGTAATTTCGTCGTAAAATGTCTCGATGTTAATTCATTGTAAAATTTTGATGTTAAATCGTTGTAAATTAACAATGATTTAGCGACGATATTTATTTATTTATAATTATCAAAAAATCAATATTAATAATTTTTGAATTTATTTATAAATATTATATATAATATAAAATTATAAATTAAATAGGAAAAACTATTTATAAATTTAAATTCAAAATACAAATTGAAAATGGAATTCAAAATACAAAAAAAAAAATCTAATCACGAATTAATTTCACAGAAAAGCTCCGCGTCCGAAGCTTCCACGGCTCTCCGTTCCACCTCCGCTCTTTCTATCTAATTCCAATCTCTTTCTGATCTAATTCCAATCCTAGAAATAATCATGCTATAATAAATTTAAACTAACCAAAGTGAAAGGAAAAAAAAATAGATTTTTGGGATTTCGTAAGGAAGGAATCACAGAGGAGAGAGAGAGAGTATGATTTTTGAGAGAAAGAGTGATGATTTGAGAATGAGCGAGGAAGAAGATTTGGGCGCGGCTATATATAGATTTTATGATCGTCGTAAATACGTCGTTAATTAACGACGGATTTACGACGATTTGTCGTAAAATCGTTGTAAAGTTTCAACCAATTTGTTTTTCCGCATGCGGCAAAAATTAATATTTGGGTTACGACGATTTACAACGAATCGTTTTAAATCCATCGTTAGTTAACGACAGATTTACAACTATTTGTCGTAAAATCGTCGGCCAATAAT
Source organism: Eutrema heterophyllum (assembly GCA_002933915.1). Lineage (NCBI taxonomy): Eukaryota > Viridiplantae > Streptophyta > Magnoliopsida > Brassicales > Brassicaceae > Eutrema > Eutrema heterophyllum. The sequence goes on along the minus strand of PKMM01049127.1, from coordinate 1,564,758 downwards.
CAAACTAATTGGTTTTTACGGCGGCAGGAAAACCAAAGTATTTACAGTTTTACAACGAATTTACGACGATTCGTTGTAATTTCGTTGTAAGGTATTTGAAAATTATTCTAAATTTTTTTTTCATTCATTTTAAAAAAAAACAATGAAATTATGATTTTATTAATTTGTGAATCCATGACATTTTACTAGTTAAACAAAAAATTTAATAACGACGATTTGTTATAATCGAGTACAAATGTTCTTATATAACATGATATTGTAAACCATTATGCTAAGTATCCATTTATAACATGAAGTAATAATGATTGTATATGAAAACTCATATTTTGGTATATTTGAGTAGAAACTTATATAACATGATAAATGAACTCATAAAAGTTTATATGCAACATATAAACAACTCTATAATCAGTTTTTAAGAATCATATTATACAGATAACGACGATTTAGAACCATTAGTTGTAAATTCGTTGTAAAGTTACCTCGATTTTACAACGAATGGTCCTAAATCGTCGTAAATTTATCATTATTTAAACCTTATAGCCTAAACTTTAAATGTGGAATCGTAGTTCTACGACGACTTTACTATGATTCGTTAATCTAGAGTTTAGGGTATAGGATTCAACATTACGACGATTTAGGATCATTCGTCGTAAAATCGTAGTAACTTTACAACGAATGGTTCTAAATCGTTGTTATGTATATCATATGATTCTTAAAAACTGATTATAGAGTTGTTATCTGTTGTATATAAACTTTTATGAGTTCATTTATCATGTTATATAAGTTTCTACTCAATTATAACCAAAATATAAGTTTTCATATACAATCATAATTAGCAGTACTTCATGTTATATATGGATACTTAGCATAAATAAAATAAAAAGATTTCAATACAATGTTAAATGTGGGTTTATGGAAGTCTCAAACGGTAAGTGTTAAATGTGGGCTTATGGGCTTTTAAAGGCAATTGGAAGTAAGTGGGTTTTTCGCCTTAAATTTAAAGCTAATGGAAGTCTCGAACGGTACAAGGCACGTTTAGTCGTTCTTGGCAACAATCAGGTTGAAGGTGAGAATTTTACAGAGACTTTTGCACATGTTGCAAAAATGACGTCTATTCGTTCGTTTCTTCAAGTAATAGTTTCACAAAACTGGGAGATTCAGATAGACGTCCACAACACTTTCTTACACGGAGATTTAGATGAAGAGGTCTACATTCGTCTTCCTCCTGGTTTTCGCGGATCAGATAAATCCAAGGTTTGTCGTCTTCGGAAATCGCTTTACGATTTGCGCCAAGCTCCACGCTACTGGTTTGCAAAAGTATCAAACGCTCTCACTGAGTACGGTTTTACACAATCTGTAGCTGATTACTCGTTGCTTACAATGGAAACGCCTGCATCTCGTCTCCATGTTCTCGTCTACGTCGACGATCTTATTAGCTTTGGTAGTTCGCCTCTTGTGATCTCTACATTTAAGGTCTATATGAGTTCTTGTTTTCATTTCACATGAAAGACTTAGGAGTCCTTAATTATTTTTTTGGGTTAGAGGTTGCCCAAAGTCCCACGGGCATCTACCTATCACAAAGAAAATATGTGTTAGACATCATTACCAAAACTGGTTTGCTCACAGCTAAGCCACTTTCATTTCCGATGGATCAAAATCATCGACTTGCCCTTGACGATGGACCTATCATTGCTGATCCGACTGCTTATCGCAGACTTGTTGGTCGTTTTATTTATTTGGGAGTAACCAGACCTGATTTCGCCTACTCAGTTCACATCCTTAGTCAATTTATGGAAGCACCGACACAAGCTCATTGGGCTCTTCGTGTCGTGCGTTACTTAAAAGGAACACCGGGACAATGAATTCTTATGCGAGCAGATTCTCCGCTGTCATTAGTTGCATGGTGTGACTCGGACTGGGCAGGCTGTCCGTGTACACATCGCTCTTTTACTGGCTGGTTTATACTATTAGGCCAGTCTCCGATCTCATGGAAAACGAGAAAGCAGAGAGTTGTTTCTCGATCTTCCGCGGAGGCTGAATATAGGTGTCTCTCGGACACCGTTCAGGAACTCTTATGGTTGAAGGAATTGTTGGGAGATCTCGGCATTACACATACATCACCTATTCCTCTTCATTGTGACAATCAAGCCGCCATTCATCTTGCAGCAAATCCAGTTTTTCACGAAAGAACTAAACATGTGGAATCTGACTGTTATTTTGTCCGTGATGAGATTCTTCGAGGAACTATTGCTACGAAGCATGTTACAACAACCCGACAACTAGCCGATATCTTCACCAAAGCTCTTGGAAAGAAGGAGTTTACTTCATTTCTTGGCAAGTTGGGCATTTGCGATATTCATGCTCCAACTTGAGGGAGAGTATTATGATATTACGAATATTGTATCGTATATTCTTTCATATATATGTACATATCTCTTTAGATATATTTCATTTTGTCTAAATGTAAAACCTAGGTGAACTATGTCGGTTCATAGTTTGTATATATAGCCTCCTTTGGCCGATCAATAAAAGCACAGCAAACATTTTATACGTTTGTGTTTTCTGACATGTCTATTTAAAAATATATATACCCATATGACTGAAAAATAGTACGAAATAAGTTTAAGACTAGCAAGTAAGTTTTAGAAAAAAAAGTGCACATTACAAAACGTTGATTGTGTAGAAAAAATGAAATGTGTGTTTGCGTGTCGAATTAAGAGACTTAGTAAAATTAGAATTGTAAATGTGAGCTTTACATTAATTAAGAGTATTAATGGGTTATGCTAAGTATATGTCTTAATTGTCTTTATTGAGTAGACTTTAGTGAACCAAAATAAGGTAGCTAGGGTTCCTACTAGCGCTGGGAATAAAAACCGAACTGAACCGAAGTTTTGTAAATTCAGTTATGGTTTGGTTATTTTCGGTAGGATTTAAAATTAATTTCGGTTTTTGGTTCGGTTCGGTTCGGTTTGGCCGAACCGATCGGTTAACCGAACTTTAAAAAAAAAAAAAATTAAAGTTTTTTTTTGAATTTTTTCGAAAATAACAGAAAATACCCGACAATAACCGAACTACCCGAACCGAATTACTCGAAAATAACCGAACAACCCGACCCGAATTACCCGACCCGAATTACCCGACCCGAATTACCCGAAAATAACCAAAATAACCGAAACTATCCAAATTAAACTGAATTTCGGTTATTTTCGGTTATAAAAAAAATAACCGAACTATCCGATAACCGAACCGAACCGATATTTTATTCGGTTATTTTCGGCAAGATTTTTGAAAACCGAACTAACCGAAAAACCGAATTACCCAAACTAACCGAATTCCCAGCCCTAGTTCCTACCGTTGTTTAGGATTTAGTTCTTAGACAAGTTAAAAACTTATCTAAGCTAAAGAATATTACTATTTACGCACATACAATAAATTCTTATATACAGATCAAGTGGTACTTAGGACGACACTATATAACATGCTTTGATTTCGGATCTGGGAGAATTTAGGGATTTTGGCCCAAAATTTCTTAATCATAAAAAAAAATTCTTATATATATATATATATATTTTGATAATCTAAGTTTTATATGTTGAAAAATATATCAATCTAGAGTAGTCTAGTGATCTAACTCTTCTGCATCATTCCATTTCATTGGTTTAGATTAAGATTCGAATTCATACGAAGATTAACAACGGAATGCAAAATTAGAAAACAAAAAATAGTACACAACAACCAAATGTGTGTTTGGAGCAATGTTATTATACCAACATCTTCCCTTAGTTAAAATAAAAACTCAAAATATTCATAAGAACAAAAAAATGAATGTATGTATGAAAAAGAGAGTTGATGATAATGAGAGCAAGCTGTACATGTGGAACTTTCAAGAAGTATGTATTTGGTGATTTGTCTGAAATAGAAAGGGAATAAAACTCCGACGTTCGTTTTCTTGAAGTTTGTTTTACTATGAGACTTTTGGAATTTTTGGCGGAATCGATTCTTCAAGCATTTTTTATATTTTCTTGGTTAGGTTTGGTTTTGGTTTCATACGGTGGCAAAATAAATGTTTTTTTAATTAAAAAACAATTTTTTTTACCAAAAATGTCTTTTCCTTTTTAAATATATAGTAACGTATCTAGTTTTCTACACAAATTAAAAGATTATTATGAGTATAAACCAACATATTATCTTATTAGCTGAATGTGCTCAACGTAAGCGTGACACATAGGATAATTATAACTTACAAAATCTTGACATGTGTCATCGTTAATTGGATTGTGACATGTGTAATGTAATAATATAAACTTTCCATTTTTAAGTTATTTATTTTAAAATAGACAAAGTAACAAAAAAAAAAAGAGAATAGGAATTTGTGTTTTTAACAAAAATGAAAACTAGTAAAATCGAAAAAGTAAAATACGAGAACAAATAGAACTTACAAAAAAATATGTAAACGGTTAAATCTATATAAGATTCATAATATATCAAATTAGAAAATATTGATTTTATCAACTAGATTCAATTTTAATTTATATATAAGATTTGAAATTTGGTTTTCGAATCCTATCATTCATTTAGATAGATTGTTTATGGATAATATGAACTAATTTGGAATTTTTTAATTGTGAATTACAATACGTAATTTTGAATAACTAAATTAATGAAGGTTTTACGTTAAAATCTAATTAAATGGATCATAATTATACGGATTATCAATTAGAATTTAAATATTTTTTATTTTAGCTACGTATCACGCGGGACCTAATCTAATATATAAGTAAATTTGAATCTTTGTATTTAGTAATTCGCGTGTGTGGTGGTACAGTGGTAATGATTTAGGACCAAATGTGTAAAATCAAAAACAACTATTAGGTTAATGGTTTTCATCTGCCGAGGAGTTGTAATGTTAGTCTAAACCAATGATCGGTTCTTTTTAAATGTATTATTATCTAACAACTTTATGTGGCCAGTCTAAATAGTGTCAAGTGTTAGACCCATTAAAAAACTCGGTGAGTAAACTACTCAACGGTTACATTTATCTTCAAGGGATTAATCGGAGTCCGGATCATCTTTTGATTATAAAAAAAGGTGTAAACTCATTATAGTTCTGGGCTCCATTCCATTTGATTATTTAGACTTCGGTCCTGGTGCTTTATTCATGGTGGGTTTGCGAACAATTCCTTACCAAAAATATGTTCTCACTCAGAATTAGTTAGGCGTTTTTTGGAAAATTTTCCATACCCACTGCTAAATCAAAGAAGAAAAAAAAGCTGCAATCGGCTACCTCCAATTTTGTTTTTAATCAATTTTTTTTAGCCATAGAAAAAGCAACAATATTTGTAAAAGTCTGGATCACCCTTTGCTTATTAAAAAAATATGTAAACTCGTTATAGTTCCGGGCTCCATTGCACTTACTTATTTAGACTTCGGTAACAATTCTTTACCAAAAAATATGTTCTCACTCAGAATTAGGTAGACGTTTTGGAAAAACTTCCATACCCACTGCTAAACCAGAAAAACAAAACGCTGCAATCGACTATCTCAAATTTTGGTTTTTAATCAAAAAAATTTTAGCCGTCGAAAAAGCAACAGTATTTGTTATAAAAAATATAGAGATGACGCTTTAGCCTTTAGGAATATATCTTTTAATGCTGGAGAATAAAAACGGCCTTTGATGTTAACGTCGAGTGTTCTTGTTATTCATATTCCCTTTTTAGTTATTATTATAATAAAGAGAAAAAAAAATTGGATGCTGGTTTAATTAGTACTTCCCAATTAAGGAATAAGGTCGAGAGAAAGTCGAGTTTCTTCCTTTTTATACTTCTTTTGTTTGGTTTGGACATCTACGTTCGCTTGTCTTATTCAGCATCTCTTTCCCGAAAAATGAAATGTGACACCGAATCTGGCTTCATAGCTATATTAGAAGTATTATTGTTGGAAAATTTGAACGATGCAAATTAAACCACAAAAATATTTCACTCTACTAATGAGCTATTACTTTACGGGTTCAAAAACTACACATAACTATATAATTTTAAAATATAAAACGAATGAAAAGAAAGACTAATAACCTGCTATTTATAACCTGCTATAACATGATTTAAAACATATTTTCGAAGAAATCTGTTTAGGGGATTCTTCGTCCTCTCGGGAGCAAATCTCCTACAAAACAGGTAAAGACGTGAAGATTCGGAAAACATAATGGGGATGTGTTTTTCGAAAGTTTTCCGACACCTGTTGATTGTGGAAATCACACAAGGATAAAAATAATTGAAAGATCGATCGGGATCTCGTTTTTATTAAATCGAACTCGTCGGAGTTTACAAAAGTATTCTAGGATCGGTAATGAGGTCAAGCTCTCACTTTCTCTCTCTAAAAATATATATCCAAATTCCTCCCCCTCAAAATATAATCGGGCTTCCTTATTTATAAGATTCCTCGGCGGCTTCGACATGTTCCCCGAATCCGGGAAAAATTCCGCGAATCCCGGATTAGAAAACTAATTAATCTTCCTTTTCTGTATTTTCCGTAAAGTTCCGCGAATCCTGGAAGTGGGATCTGATTACAACGGGTTAATACCTATGAGCTCGGCATGTCGCAGGTCGGTAATCGCATGATGTCTTTTTCTTTACTGATCTCGAACCATCGTTGATCGGATCAACTCGGCCGATCTCGGTTCAAGATAAGGATTTGAGTTCGGCCTTCACCGAGATCGGTGATTGTTGCTTTGTGAACTTCTTTACCGATCTTGAATCGTCGTTGATTAGGATTAATTCACCGATCTCGGTTCAAACTCGTCGTTCCGAGCCGTTCGCAATGAGTTCGGTATTCCTTCGCATTCTTACCGAACTGGCATTCTTACCGAACTGGTCGGTTAAAAAGTCCTTCGTGGACCTTTCTTTCGAGTTCGGAGGTCGCCAACCGTTTCGTGGTCTCTCTCCTGGGTTCGAACCATCGTCAACCGTGATCAATTGGGTTGGTCTCGGTTCAAACCGGGCTAAACCGGGGAGTGCTAAACTCACCACCAACAATTAGTCCCCCCCCCCAGTTCGGCGAATGAGTCTTTTGAGTTCGGCGAAGTTACTGAAGAATTTTTAGTCCGGTTGGAATTGAGATCGGCTATTTCCTTGATCCGAATTTCGGCGGTTCCCAAATCGAAGAGCTTTTGAGTTCGGCGAATCTTGAAAAGACGTGTCGGTCCGGTTTCCATAACCGTTGCGGAAATCAAGGAATCGCGACGATTCGGCTCCTTTAACCGTTGCAGAAATCGAGGAGTCGCCATAATTGCCTTTCTCTCTATAAATACCCTCAGGCTTCTCTGAATTCTTACTTCATTCTCGCTTACAAGAGGTACGCTTTCTCTTTCTCTCTCTAGCGCTCTCCCTTCTCTCTAGATTATTTTTTGCTTTGAAATTTTCCGACCTTGCTCCGCCGTGATATTTCCGATCTGCTTTGAAGATCTTCAAACTTTCCGATCTATCTTCAAACTGTTCTTCGCCAAATTGTTCCGACTTTGCCTTCAGTACTGAGGTCGCTGATAACACCATATTTTACACATTTTTAAGACTTTGTTTTCATAGGTTTTAATCCCACTTTGTATAGTTTTGGGATCTTTTCATACATTTGAGTCTCATTTGGTTCTAACTTGCATTTTAGAAGTCCTAGAGAGTTTTGTATCGTTTTTTGGCTTGCTGGAGCCTTTTTCAGGTGTTTAGGAGTGCTTGGAGCAGCTTGGATCAAAGGAGACACTTGGAGTTCGAAGGAAGATCGAAAAAGGACCAAAAGGAGCAAAATACACATCCGATCGGTTGATAACCGATCCCGACAACCGATCAACATTTCCTGATCAAGACAATGTGCCTGAAAGATCCAACCGGAAGAACATCTTGCCCTTTGAATTAGACTGGAAGCTCTTAATGAAAGTTATGCTAAATTGAGTTAGCTTTCTAATGGAAGTGATTTTATGTCATTCCCATCAGCGGTTCGCGAGATGCGTTTGATTTAGTACAGACATGTTTTTACCGGAAAATGCAGCGGCAATCCGAAGCAACTGAAATATCATGTCGTATGAAAGCCTTCCCCTACCCAGTTTAATCTCAAATTTGTACACCAGATAGAAAATTGAGTTAGCTTCTCGTGAGAGTTGGATTCGTGTCATTCAGGGTTGTGGTTCAAGAGTTATGGCCGATCTAGTGAAGAGATGTCAAGCCGAAATCGTCAAAACCGATCGCCAAGGTCAATGCCACCATTTTAACAAGCGGGATCGGTTATAACCGATCCCCCAAACCGATGCCGGCACTTTTAGTGACCTTTTTTGTATTTAAGTCATTTTTGACCACTAAAAAACACAAGTCTTCTTCTATTATTTGTGTGTGACGACCCAAGAACTCTCTCTAGAGTTTCTTGGGTTGTTTTTCATGTATAATCCACACTTTTGAAGATTTCTTCAATCTTGTTTCATATTATCTTTATTTGATTCTTCTTCTATCTTTTAATCGGTTTAGATTTGTGATTCTTGTTGTTTTTATTAGTTGACTTTTATTTTATGGGTTTGTGTTCTTCATGTTCTTAGTATGTTCTTGGTGTTCTTGTGAATAGCTTTTTGTTGGATCATGATTAGGCTTGATTTGGATGGTTTGATGATTGTTTGTTGATGTTTAGGCTTAGATAATCATTTTTTCACATGTTTAGAAGTGATCTTAATGCTAGAGTTGAATTAGCTACTCAATTTCTAGATCATGGTCGATTTACACTCGGAAGAGGTTTGGTAGATTGTCTAGAAGATTTCTAAACGTGCATTTCATTCTTAACCGATGGCCATCGTGATTAAGGTGAATTGTTAGCTTAAAAAGGACTTACGTTTTATGCTTGTTGATAATTTGGTTGCAATTGAGAGATTAGCTAATTCAAATTATCAATAAAGGGTTTAGCATCATGGGAGTGAGTTAAGCTATTTGTGTGTTCCTTGCCAAAGATTGAATGTTCATTGAATGTTTATGCATCACTAGTAATTTTTCTTGATGGTTAGATGATGGTGATTTAGGATGATCTTTGTTAATTCTTTCACTTAGGTTCTTAGGTTGGTTCTTATTGCTAGATTTGATAAGATAAACCAAAGTTTAGTACTACACCTAGATTAGGTAGTTCTAGTTTGGCGTGACAAACCGAACTAAAGCTACACCCTAGGATTTTTGGTCTCGTCCCATGCTTTAGGGAAGAGATTCGAGTAAGCGGTGTTAGTGCTAGATTAGGTTTGTTCATTCGAGTCTTGAACTTAGGCATTTCACACCCAGAAGGAGTTAGATGAATTGCTTGAACCGAATCTTTTGTGAGCTTTGCATATCCTAGCCAATTGGCAATTGATGTCTAGGGTGTTTAGTGAACAATTGGACTTGTGATTAATGCTCATTGATTATTTTTGATTGCAAACGGGAGTTTAGCTTAATCGGGTAATCGATGAAGAGATTGATACCACGGGAGTGGGTTAGTCTTATGATTGTGTTCCATGTTCTAAGATAGTGTTTAATGCTTCCAAATGATTCATTATTTAATTGTTAATTATCTCTTTGATAGTTTAAGCCATGATCCAACGTTTTCTCTTTGTGTTTTATTTTCTTTCTTTTATTTTCTTTCTTGCATTTTGATCTCTTTCTTTTTATAAATAAACCATTTTGTACGTTTTGCTTTAGCTTAGTTTGTTTCTCGTATCTTTAGTGTGTAATCTTTATTCTCTGTGGGATCGATCCTAAAGTGGTACAATGACATACCGTTATGATTGCGGTAGTGTGCGCATTAGGTTAATTGGTGCGAGTAAAACACGCGAAATCAATTTGGCGCCGTTGCCGGGGAATAAATTATTGCCATTAGAGTTAGGATTCATTCTAAGTCTAGAGTCTTTTATTTTCTTTTGTTGCTAATCTTTTCCCTTTTCTTGTGATCTTGATCTCTTAGGTGTACAACTTGGAGTAAAGGAAACGTTCAAGGAGAGAGTGAATAAGAGGACGCAACCGTCAAGCTAGCGACGTTAAACGCGCCATTGGGGACTCCCCCAATTCTATCTTTTGTACATACGTTTATATGTTTGATTTAATCTTTGTTTTAGTGGGTTTGAGTGCTACAGGGCATGGGGATTCGCAGGAGAACGTCCGGGATCAAAGCAGAAAGATCACAAAACCGGACAAGCTGGAGCTGTTACAGCGATCGGTTATAACAGATCAGAATCTGAGGTGATCGGTTACGTCGATCGGTCACAATTATGCGATCGGTTATGAGGAAAAAAACGTCTCCAGCAATCGGTTTCTTCGATCGGTTATAACCGATCAAGATCTTCATCGATCGGTTACGTCGATCGGTCACTAACCAATCCCGTGCCCAGGTAAGTAAAAAAAAAAAATGGGAGTGAATAACGGCAAAAGCCGGTGAGCTGAATGTGCCAAACCTCCTCATTGTGAATCCACACACTCCACTCCAAGGTACCTCTAACATTCTTTTTGTATATACATTTCATTTTTTATTTTGTTTTATTTCTCGTATTTTGTTTTCTCTCTCGTTTTACTTTCTCACCGAGACGGTGATAAGTAAGTCCGGGGGAGGAAACCGTTACTAATTCTCTTTTAGTTGTTTTGTTTTGCTTTCTTTGAGTCATTGCATTTTACATATTCTATTGTATAGAAAAACACAAAAAAAAACAAAAAAATTTCAAAAATCCAAAAATATCATGTTGTTTGCATTGCACCATTTTTCATTCTAGAATTGAATTAGCTACTCATATCTAGATGACATAGGTTGCATTCATGTGCATGGGAGTTCATAAAACATGTATGATATGTTTTTATTGTGATGCCCTCGATAATGGTTTTATATTGCTTGAACGATTTCAAAAGACTTGAAAACTTCGTACTTTGATCTCTCCACTTAAAACGCATGGTCTTGTTCAAGATAGCTTAATTTGAAGCCATCTCCCAAACATATGGACTTAATTGAATTTTAATTCTCTCGCTTATGGGCTTTAGATCTTAACTGTGGTTTTACATGAACATTCGAGTTATCTTATCCTTTTATGCCACACTTGTTAACTCGAATGGCCATTTTCCTTTTTAAGATGGTTCCGAACCCAAACCCGAAACCTTTCATTTTGAACCATTGTGCTAAATCGTTGAGTGAGGTCTTTTTCTATGCGCTTTCATGTACAAAATCTTTCGAGATAGAAATGACAAGCTCTTTCTTCCAATTGAAAGAAACCCGAAATCTTTTGAGATAGAAACCACGGAGTCCGTGGATGAATAGTGCTCGTGTCTCGGGCTCCGTAATCCCGGGATTACTATTCATCTTTCATTTCTTTTATCTTTTTCCATTTTTTTCTTTTTTCTTTTCTCGACACAATCACCACTACTATTCATCCCGAGACTACTATTCATCACGGGATTACTATGAATAGTAACCACGAAGAAGAACCAACCTCGTCTAAGAGAAAGGAGAAGACTCAGAGTGAATAGTAGTCTCGGGATGAATAGTGTCCCGATATAAATAGTTATTCGGGTATCTATTCGGTTCTTGGTTCGATACCGGTTCGGGTTCGGTTTTTTGGGTATAGAAATTAAGGATCCGATCGGGTATTTTAAAATTTTGGATCGGGTTTGGTTCGGGTATTTTCGATTCGATACCGATTCTTCGGGTTCTCTCACTCGCCTTCAACCTCCGTGGTCGACCCATGAAAAAAGAAAAAAAAAAGATAAAAATAGTGCTCATGTCTACCTAGTGGATATTACTTTTGTAAACTCGGTACCTCCGGTTTGGATTTCTGAACCATTCTAGGTATTTGGCTGTTGACAAAAAAAAAAATGACACATCAGCATCTTTTTACCGGAAAGTGAACAGTTCCAGTCACATTTTTTGCGACGCGAACAAAGTTGCCACGTTGAGGGTTTTTTATGTTAAAAGTTATGGGTTGAAGGTTTATAGTGTTACTATAAAACGTTGAAGGTTTAAAGTGTTAGTAGCTGCCACTTAGAAGGTTTTCTATGCGATTTTCCCTCTTAAAATGTAAAGTTAATAAACTAAAAGAAAAAAGAAAAAAAATGTAAATTTATCATAAAATCCAAAGTTAATAAAAAAAATTATAACTGATTCCTAATCCCAAAAGGTAAAGTTACTAAACAAAAATAAAATTTTAAAATTTAAATTTATCATAAATAATACTTCATAAAAAAAATCAAATAGGAATAGAAAAAACTAAATATTTGGAAACATAACAAAATTTAATTGAAATCCATTAGAAAAAAGTAAAAGATTGAAAATAGTTAAATAATTATTATTCTTTTAGGTTTCTCTATCAGTGTGTGATTTCGAATCGACGTTATTAATCTTATTTTATTTATTTTCACGGATGATTTCACTTTTTTGTTTTCACGTTTTTCATGAATTATAAAATTTAAATTATAAACTCCGCGTATACGCGGGAACTAATCTAGATTTTGACACGTATAACAAATATTTCCAATTAAATTTTGCTACATAATATTAGCAATAAAAAAATTATAATCGATTCATAATCTTAAAAGGTAAAGATGCTAAGCAAAAAGAAAAAAAAATAGAAAATGTCAATTTATTCTAACAGCCAATTTTTTTTTTTTTAAAGGAAAATGCGGAAAAGTTTATAAACAAGTCCTAATAGTAAAAGGTAAAATTACTAAACAAAAATAAAAAATAAAAAATTTAAATTTATCTTAAAAGACAAAATTAATAACAAAAAAAATCCTTCTGGTTTCTATTTGTTCATGTTATTAAATATTTGAAAATATTTGATAAAACTTAATTAAAGATAAATAATAGAATAAAAAGTAAGAGAATCAAAATGAAAAAATGGTTGTTAAGCTTTTCTATCGGTTTCGCTCTTAATCTTATATTATTTAATTTCATGGGTTATCTAATTTTTTTTTTCTTTCCGTTTATAGTTTTTCTTACACATGTTATATACTAAATTATAAATCGGCGTATAAGCTATTTAACGATAGTTTTTAATCCACAACATCAAAACCAATCCAATCTTAAAACATTTGAAAAAAACAAAAAAAAAAAACGATTATAAATTCAACAATATAACAATCAGAACAAACTAAATAGTTCCATCGCGACATTCATATTTCATACACGTATGTTATTTGTTGAACTATCAATTATGAGTCATCTGGCAAATTTTTGATTTCCTTTGAATCATCTTTCAAAAACAATCCAACCACCGCCATGATCGGCACCACCACGAGCGGCCCAAGCATCGCCATGAGCGACATCAACATCGTCACCATCCCCGTGATCGGCACCAACACCGCCGTGACAATCGCCACCATCCCCATGATCATCGGCACCAACACCGTGATGATCATCGACACCGCCATCGCCACCATCCCCATGATCAGCACCCATACCGCCATGACCATCGGCACCAACACCGTGATGATCATCGACACCATCGGCACCGCAGCCACCACCAGGACAGCCGCTGCTAGGACCATTTTTGCAGCCAACCGACCGCTGGCACCACCGCCATCACTCCCATCGCCGCTACTCAAACAGCGTTCCTTCTAATGATAATGCCAAAGAGATGGGAACCAGTTTAGCGGAAAAAAACTAAACGGTAGAACACCATGTTAACGAAGTGCTCAACTAAACTCAGACTAATGCTATTGGAATTCAACTGAGAAAAGTATGCAAAAAAAAAAGACTAAATATATGAAACTTCCACAAAAGATCAGAGCACAAAATAATATGAAAACAAAATCAAGCAGCTCTGATATGACAAACAGAGAAGAAGTAAATGCACATATAACAGAGCTGGATGCTGCACACTAAGGAAGTTCAGGGTCAGAGAATACTACTGTAAAGAAAACACTATGAAACAAACGTAGAACTTGAATTTATGACAAGAAACACTGAAGAAGTTTAAATTTCACAGTGGCATTCTGTCAAGATAGTGAAAGTAATACCAAGATTTTCTCAAATGTAGTACAAATCAACTATCACACCAGAGTGCCACGAAAACAGAGGTTTCAGTCATGCTCGAGGCCTTAAAATGCATATAAACATAAACACAAGCAATCACCTCTCTCTCATTTCCGGTTGCGATAGGCATGACATCATCCTCCACATTCTTTTTTACAGAGGTATCTGCAACAAGATACACAAGTCCTTCCTTCAGTAGACAAAACAAACCAATGAAACATGAAAGCAACTTAAGCATGTTAATCTTCCTTCAATACTTAGGAAACAAATTACATTTACAAGACAGAGCACCCTAGATTGATGACGAGAAAGAAACCTTGAAAAAAAAAAGCTACACAAGCATTTATGATTGATCAAATCCCTCTCTTTCCTTCTTCGACATCGGCATTAATTATCTATGGGAACGTTTTCAGATGTTCAATTGTTCATCATAATATGGAGGTTCCGCATTCCAAACATATAAAATTATAAAGCATATGAGAAGAATAAGTAGAGCAGACGTTTATTTTCATCTGATTCGGAGCTGAAATGGCGGGGGAAAACAGACGAGGAAGCGGAAATCGCTGATCGATTGGCAGTGATATGAAGAAGACCAACAGGGTTGCAGACGACAAATCGGCGAGCTACTGCTGGGGTTTTGATATGTTCATTAGAGGAGAATCTGCATTCTAATCCACCACCACACACATATAAAAGTATCAATGTAAGATCTGAAACACACAACTAGAGAAGAAAAAAAAAACTACTACATAAAATGCTTTCTCTACCTGGTTCGGAGCTGAAACGGCGAACGAAATCAGACGAAAAAGCGGATATCGCTGATCGATTGGCAGAGTGAACGGGATTGCATACGATCAATCGGCGAGGCGAAGAAGCAGCGAAATCGGAAGCTGCTAGGGTTTTGAGATGAGAAGAGACGATTCTTCTCCACATGATGATGACGACGAAGATCTCAATTCTTCTTCAACGATTGGGTTTTCTCTCTTATAAGTATTTATCAAATTGCGATTCAACGTGGCACGTGTGCGATATTCGCCATGCCAGTTGTAGTATCGCCTAACTGAAATTAGATTTGTTTAGATTCCATGCAATTTCTCAACCAACCATAACTCCATATATTATGGCAATTATGCCATATAAATACAGTATATCTAGACAAAATTAAACAGTATAATTTTAGAGGATTCCATGCAATTTCTCAAACCCCGAGCTGAATTCCGGTGACAATGTGAACGCCTGAGAGATCGCCGATGTGGGTCTTGGTGTATTCGATCGGCAAGGTGCTTACGTGAGAGAAGTTCTTCCATTTGGTTGGCTCGAACCAGCGACTATCTTGTTCTTCTGGTCCTTGCCATTTAGGTGCACCTATTGGGACGTGAGAGTCCCAATGTGGCTCCAAGATTTTGGGGAGAGAGACTAAGTGTTGTAAATGGATAGAGACCGTTTTGTTTCCTTCCTTCTAAGCTTAGCCTGAGACCCGTGACCATCCACAAGCGATCTGGGAGTACAAACCGGAGTCTATGGACCAATGATGTTCTTGGCTTACGTGAACGGGAGTTCCATAGAGTCTTCTTATGCCGGTGCTGATATGTATGGACTGATATTGGCCACCAGCTTTGGAGCTTCCCTATACTTCATGACCAACCAAAATCAGTCCCGGTCCAATAGAAATGGTGGTCCGAGACACAATAAAAAATGTGGCCTTTTATAAATTACAAATTTTGCATTTAAAAAAAAACTATATATTCTTTGCATTTCTGGAAAAAAAATATAGCAAATCGGAAAAAAAAAGAACAAAACACTATTTCTGGAAAATAATACTCTTTGCATTTTTTCATAAATCGTTCAATTTTTTTTCAGTGGTCTTTACATAAATAATTATGTGACACAAACCAATTATTTTTTTTAGTTACAAAATAATATTTTAAATAAAAACATGGAGTTCAAATTTTGTGCATTTTAAACTATTAACTTAAAACTAAATATGTGATCCATAAAACCTAAAAAATGTGGTGGTCCTAGGTCATCACCTAGCTTGCCTGCCCTACGGACCGGACCTGACCAAAATAAACATCAAGCTAGGTAATATTGGACTGATGTGTTGGTGCCGGTGCTGATATGTTTGTACTGATATTGGACTGATGTGTTGGTGCATGCCGATCGTCTCTATTGATTTACCTGGAGCTGGAGACGATGAGAAGCCTCCCCACCTTCAAACTCTATGGCATAAAGAGCGTGCGGCAAAGGAGGAATTAGAGCAAGCCAAGTCGGCCAGATCTATGATCGAGGAAGTGATTGACTTTGCTTCAATAGCTGATCTCATCATGCTTGAAAAAGCATTGGTGTGTGAGCAAAAGGCGGCTGAGAGATATGATGAGGCCAAGAGAGCTCTGGAAGAACGAGAGAAATTTTATTTTGATAACATGTAATTGGTCAAAGGCTTGTCGGGGGAAGAAAAGAGTTTTGAGATTTCGATTAACCTCCCACCAACACCATTGTTGGTTTTGACTCCAATAATCGTAGAAACCGCGTTTGAGATTTATTGTTTTTTTTCTTACTGAAATTCATATGTTTGGTTTCATAGAACCAAAATAAAATAAAAAGACAATTTTTAGGGGAAAAAGCTTTAAAATACACAAATTCAATATAATTTGGACGTTTAATACACGAACTATTTTGGCACCCAGAAAAATACAGAGACTAACGTTGGCACCCATTTTAATACTCAAACTTTCAAAATTCGTTGGTTTTACACCGATTCTGTCAACTCCGTTAATCCGTCTCACATATGTTAAAAAAACTCCGTTTAGACTAAAAAACGTGGGTTTATTACATGTGAAAAGACCACTCATGCCCTTGGCTTATTTTCCCCAAATTCATTTATCCCCAAATCGATCTAAACCCTAAATCAAACTAAAGAATCCAAGAACGAGCCCTAATCGATTTTCCCCAAATCGTTTCCACAAATCACGAGCCCTAATCGATTTTCCCCAAATCGATTCTCAAAATCGACATTGTCTCTCGAATTCCCACTCCACACGAAATGATATAGACAGTCTCTAGAAGGAATCGAAGAGCTGAAGAGGCAAAACGGAATCGCGAGTCGAAGAGGATGAGGTATGGAATCGAAATTTTGATGTCGTGGTCTCTAAAGTTGTTGATTGTTTCGATTATGTAGTTAGGTTAGATAGAATCAATATTTGGTTCGATTTGCTTCGATTGGTTTGGGATTTTAAGTACATTTGGTTTTTTCTTCGATAATGCAGTGACACTATCAAAGTGAATCTGTATTATGGAGGACTTATGTATGCGAAGGATTCTAAGTGGACATACAAGGGAGGATCTGTGAAGAAAGACTTAGTTGCCGATCCAGAATATATGACTTGGAGTATCTTCGATGAATTTTGTGAAAAGCATGGCTTAGGAGGTGGTGATGTGGAACAAGTTTGGTTCAAGCGTCCACACTCAGAAATGGAATTATGTAGGGCTATCTTTCATCTCAGTTCTGATGTAGAGATAATGGAAATGAGTGTTGAAGGTATGAAAGGAAGAGAAAATGATTTGTTCCTTGAGCAAGTTATACTTCCTTAAAGGGATGAGACAGAGGAAGGAGTTCAGAAAGAACCTGATGCGGTTGAAACAGAACCTGCTGAGAGACAATGTGAGGTTGAGACAGAACCTGAGAATGGTGAGAAAGACAAAGAAGAATGTGCGAGAGAGAATGTAGATGAACAAGAAGAAGAAATAGTGCAAGGAGGAGATGATCCAAGGTTTCAGGATTTTTTTGAAGAAATTCATCTTAATGAGGATGGTGGTGATGGTGAAGTGATTGGTGAAGGTAATGAGGATGTTGGTGAACCTGTTATTCATGATGGGCATGAGACTTTGGTTGATGATGAGGTTGAAATGGAGAGACAATGTAGAGATGCTGATAGACAGGAACCTGTTGTTGATACAGAGGATGAATGGGAAGATTTCAGTAGAAAGGAAACAGAGATGTCGAGAACTGCATACAGTAATAAGAAAGAACCATACTTGTGGTTAATGCAGACTTTCAAGACTGGTGAAGAGTTTAAAGACCAGCTATTGAGGTATGTCTTAAAAGCCAACTATGATATCAAGCAGTGTAGGTGGGAGAAGAATAAGTTGACGGCAGTGTGTACAAAGGAGAAATGTCCTTGGAAGATCTATTACTCAGTTGAGAGGCCAAAAAAGAAATGGATGGTGAAAACCTATGTGGATGCACATAACCATATGAAGAGTAGCAAAGCTCGGATGCTGAAACAGGGAATTATTGGAAAGTTATACAAGGATGAAGCAAGGAGAATGCCTGGTTTAAAGTGGACAGACATAAAAGACGAGATAATAATGAGATACAATATGAATGTATCTAAGTGGATCTGCTCCAAGGCAAGAAGAATAGCTCTGAATTTTTTTATTGTAACTCAAAGGGAGTAGTCTGCAAAGTTGTGGGATTATGAGACTGAACTCATAAGGAGCAACAAGAATGTAACTACGGAAAATGCACCTAAGAGGAGGAAAGCTCAAAGCCAATCAAATCCTGGTGCTTCAACTTCTACACAGCCTTCTTCTGATCAGCATCCTTCAACTGCTCCACCTGCATCAACTTCTCGAGCTCGTGGGCGTGGAAGAGGCCGAGGCCGTGGGAGTGGAAGCCGTGGTGGAGGCCGTGCTCGTGGTGAACCTGCTATTCCTAGAGGATATGGATGTTTCATTTCTCCATTTACAGGTCAAGTTTTCGACGTTTAGGGATCTATGGCAGTTGATATCAGTGGTCCTCCTCCACAACAACCTCCTCCTCAAGCACATCCTTCACAAGCAACTCCTCAAAACCCTTAGGAACGTTTTTTACATATGTTAGGATGATCTCTATTTTGTGTTTTTGGGAAAACTTCTATGTATGTGTTTTTGGAACTTGTATGATGTTTTCCCCTCGACTTTTGGAACTTGTATGATGTTTTCCCCTCGGCTTTTGGAACTTGGAACTTGTATGATGTTTTATGGCATTTATGCAAGTTAGATTTTGTGTTTTTGCTTCCATTTTGTCAACAAAACTTTGTCAAAAACATTAACCATTAAACAAAACACTAACCATTACAAGAAGACACCAACCAAACACAAACATTTGTGTCTTAAAACAAACCAAACTAATAAAAAAAGTTCCAAAAGCTTGAAAACACAAACCAAACTAACAAAAATGTTCTCCTAACCATCAAACACAATACTAATTCTTCACCATTTTAAGGACCATGGCTGTGACCACAATGAATCCTCCCCACGAGAGAACAATGAATTGGCAGAGCAATTTTTCCATGTCTTTCGATGCCATAGCTTCGTATTCAAGCTTCTTCTTCTCTTCTTCGTGTTTCTTCCATGAATCCAACTTCACCATCGCTGAATCAATTGCTGATCCACTGCTCTCAGCTCCTTTATTTCTTCTTTGCTGATTCACTGCTCTCAGCTCCTTGATTTCTTCTTTTAGACGACGGATCTTATCTCGGGCTTCCAATAAGCTCACATTCTGCCACCCATTTTGCTTTTCTTTATTCGCCCAAGTGAAGAACCCATGAACATCACACTTGAAAAACCTTCTTCCCGGTTTTGCATCAGTCCACGCTTTTGAAAGACCAGTAGCTCTACTGCAGTGACAGAAAGGACCATCGATGAAGCTCTAGGTGAATGAGTTGGCATCTGACCCTGAATTTTGGCTCCGATCAATCTTCGATTTTCCTGTGTCGAGAGAGAGAGAGAGAAAAAAAAATGGAAATTGATTTAGGGTTTAGATCGATTTGGGGATAAATGAATTTGGGTAAAATAAGCCAAGGACATAAGTGGTCTTTTCACATGTAATAAACCCACGTTTTTTTTAGTCTAAACGGAGTTTTTTTAACATATGTGAGACGGATTAACGGGGTTGACAGAATCGGTGTAAAACCAACAAATTTTGAAAGTTGGAGTATTAAAATGGGTGCCAACGTTAGTCTGTATATTTTTCTGGGTGCCAAAATAGTTCGTGTATTAAACGTCCAAATTATATTGAGTTTGTCTATTTTTAAGTTTTTTTCCCCAATTTTTAAAGAACGAGCAAGCAAACTATTGGAATAGAAAAGAGTAATGTTTATTTTAAGGAAATTGTTTTAACCATCGGCTTCAAAAAGCAGAGTAGGATTTGTTAAATCTAAAAAGGCCACCAATATTCTTTTAAGGTTCCATGAAGTTGTGAATTCTCTTGGCTGATGTTAAAGTGTTGGATAGAAGCATGGCTAAGGTCATTACTCCTAGACCACCATCAACAGGTGTGATGGCTGATGCAACTTTGCAAACCTCCTCATAGCAAATGTCTCCGACCGCTCGATAGCCATGCGGAGCATTTGGATCCTGCAATATATAGTATAAGGTCACATATTGATATTGGTGACTTAATCAATTACATTACCATAATTTCAAAAATTGTTCACTTACCTTAACATAACTAGTCCCAACATTGATGATGACTGCGCCCGGTTTTATCCAGCTTCCTCTGACCATGTTTGGCTGCCCAATAGCCGAGATGTCACAGCTTGTCTTGTAATTTCTTCAGGGTTCTTGGTTTTTGAATGGATAATGGTAACAGTTGCATCCTCTCTCTAACATTTACAAAATACATCAAGAAAGACCAAAAATGTAATTATCAAAAGTAGTAGCATCTTTCAAGGTATCATTACCAGCAGTAACATAGCAGCATACCAAAACTGCTACTCCTTCCGATAACAACTGCTCTCTTTCCTTTGATCTCAAAGTTGTACCGGTGTAACAGCTCGATGCATCCTTGTGGAGCACGCGGAAGGAATAAGGGTTCTCTTGCAAGCCGTCCAATAATTTAGTGGGTGAAATCCGTCAACGTCTTTCTCTATACTAATCGCATTCAATATGTTGTGCTCATCCATATGCTGCATATACATAACATGGCGAAATCTATGATGATGTAAATCACTAGTCATTTTCTAGTTATGACAACGATCAAGGTAGAGTACTACCGATGGTAGAGGCAACTGAACAAGGAGTCCATGGACACAAGGATCATCGTTGAAGCGTGAGACAGATTTCAACACCTCCTCTTCTGAGGAATCTTCAGCTAGACGAAGTACGAATGATTTGATTCCAACCAAACTACAAGGTACCACATAAGCTGCGGAGTCCTTTGTGTCCCCAACAAGGATTACTGCTAATCCAGGAACCGCACCGATTGATTTCTTCATTCTTGAAACTTCGATTCTGATCTCAGATATAATGTTTTTTGCCACAGCCTTTTCATCAATTACCATCGCGGCATCAGCTGAACAGAAAAAGGAAAATCTTATGAGATTACTCAAGAGGATAATTGAAATTCGTGCTTAATTAGGTCAAAAGGTTTAGTCCATACAAGAGGAGCGAATGGAGAGAACGCAGCCACGGCCGACGCACCGGCGGGGGAGGAAAACACCGTTGGGGCAGTTCGAATGGATGAGACGCGACGTCGTGGAGGAGGAACAACCGGTAAACATCAACGATGCCATTTTTTACTAGGGAACCAGAACACTAGTCGCTTCCAAATTAGGATTTTCTTCATAGAGAAAGAATCCCACTTTTGCAACTGATAGATGATCGTGGCCTTCTATATAAGCTTGGTTTGATGAATAAAGCATCACTTTCAGATTTACTCTTTTGCCTTGTTTTCTTCTTTCTTTTGTTTCGAACTTAATTGGTGTATCTCCTGGTCTTATTTTATAGTACATGGCTTATGAATTTACAATGATTCCTCCATTTTGCATTTAGTGCCCTACCATTGCTCTCAACCCCATCATCTTCATCTATATATGTTCTCTCTTTGATGCAATCAGTTTATATATATCATATTCATTATCTATGGCACTTGTCAACTTTCAGAAATTTTGCAATCCATAATTATGATAAAGCTCTTTCAAATTCAGACAAACTCAAAACCACAACACACTTTCCTCCGCATAGAGCATCCCGTAGACTCATTGATGATTCTCCTAACATAAACTATGCGACCAACCCGAGCCTTGCCCATGTCCTATGGACCGCTACAAACTAATCTCCACTCTACACATGGATTTGTGGACCTGTCATAATTAGTGTTGTTATGGTAAAGAAAAAATTGAAGATGCAAACTTAAGCTCCAATGGGAATACATAATGTATTCTTAATTAGTGTGGAACACAAACTGAGACAGAGATCAAGAAAAACAAACTGAGTTGCTCATCTCTAAGCTTAAGCCTGTAACCACAAAGCAGGCATTACCAACAGATTTCCAACTCAAATGGGTGCCTAACCAGTACACTAACGGTGACTTACGGCAACAGTGACATTGACTTTCTCGGGTTTAAAATGGCAGTCAAGCCAACCTTAGATCTTAGATCAAGCAAATACTTGATTTGGATTACATTTATATTTTTCTGTTTAAGAAGCTGCACCTTGTTAAAAACAAAAAAAAAAAAGAAGAAGAAAAAACTGCACCTTAAATGATTCCATCGTTCCTTCTTTCTTTACTATGTTTGCTAGGATTCCCTTTGTATCAAGATCACCATTCGATGCAACAACAAACCTACACTCCAAGAAAAACCCGACCGAAATACTACAAAATGCAAGAGTGCAGATACAGGTTCTTGAGGTTACACGATATATTACCCCAAAAACAGAGAGATAGATGATTATAATTTACTTGGCTTTCAAGAGTTTGGCAAGCTGGACAGCGTCTTCTTGGCCAGAAACCAGAGTAAATCGTGGGAGAAGTTGTTTGACGACCGGTGTGATTACAATTAATGTCGGCTCTTTCATTCTTCAGAAGTTCCATGTTGTATACACAATGTGGTTCGTAGTAGAGAGATATCTGATTTTCAGGGGATACGAGGAGATATCTGTCAACAATATGGAAGAAGAAATTAACCATAGCAAGATTATTGTTAAATGCCGTTGCATGCAGAAATTATCTATGAAGAAGCTTGATGAGAGTTTTTCTTTTTTTAACCCGTTTTCAGGGCGTTGCCATGGTGGACCGAGGACAGGTCCTGCTGTGGCTTTAACTCGAACCTTAGAACCGTTTCTTGCATTTAGCTCGTAGCTATCTCCGGGTTCCAGATAAGTGACCTACAATAAATATTCCGGAAACCATAATATTTTACTCTTTCTCATCTTTTAATTTTGTCGAAGATTAGTCTGCATATCAAGGTTAAGAGTTAGATTCTCTGGACCTTATTTTACTGGACCGAGTTTTTATCCTCTAGAGTAAGAGTAAGACACGTTTGATTGCATAAATCAAACGGCTCTTTCACGTTTTAAATAATAAAAAAAAACTCGTCTTTTAGAAAAGTAGCAGATCAAGACGCTGCAAGTTGACGATTAAAAAAACCAAAAAAGCGTTTCACGCGGTTAAACTTATCCATCTCCCGAGGCCACGATCCAATGCGTCACTGTCCACCTTAAATCTCCGTGCACAACGCAATAAAAGCTTTGTAATGTACATAACTACATATCCAACGTACCACATCCTCTCTCATCTCCATGTGTAAACCTCATCGTAGCAGATCATTTCCATCAACTTTGTTAACTATATAATTCGAAACCCTAGAAATCTCATTTAATCCATCTTCATCTTCTTAAAATCCCCAACTCTTCACGTTTCTTTCTCTTCTCACAGATCACGTTACTTCCCATCTGCATTTTCTCTTTCCATGGCTTCGATTATATGTTATGCCGCTCCGATCACGATCCGAGCATCTTCCGGATCCGGATCCATAAGAAACCCGGATTCGAACCGCAAGAAGTCTGTTAATTGGTGGGCTCCTCTCTTCGGGTTATCCTCCGATCCCGATTACCTCAACCTCAACATCGAAAGCTCCTCCGTGAACCCGGAATCGAATCCGGGTAAAACCGGTATCTCCGGTTCGGGTCACGATTCCGGTCAGAAGCTCCGTCGCGGTTGTCTCACGGAGGAGAAAGCTAGGCAGTTGAGGAAGAAAATCGCAGAAGCTTCCACGTTCCACGAAGTTATGTATCATTCCGCGATTGCATCTCGGCTTGCGTCTGATATCTCCGGCCGGGTCGGGTCGAGGATTAAACAAGTTCGGGTTAGATCTGGAGATGAATGAATAAAATCACAAACAATTCGTCGAATCGAAAATGCGTTTCTCGTTTTTTTCTTTCCTTGTTCCTGTAGGGTGCAGACTATCTTCTATCGGTGCTCCTTTTTCATTAGAACCGTTGGATTGTAAATCAGTAAATTCTGTTTTTTTTTTTGTAACTTGTTAATTAGCTCTTTGGTCTTTGTTAATTACACGTCTTGTTTTCTTGCTTAACCGTACTATATATTATTGCAAATTCCACTTAACACAATTTGAACAAACCGAAATAACTGAAACTCAAAATAACCTGAATTACGATTCCGAACCAAAGTATATTTTAAATTTAGTTATATATATTACGGTATTACCCGAATCGAACTGAATTTTTTACTACCGAACCTAAAATTCTGTTTCAATTCGGTACCCAATTTTCCATATCCGAACTATCCAAAACTTGAAATATTGTAATCGAACGAATATGAATATCCGAATGCTCCTAAACCCTAAATCATAAATCTTAAATTAGTTTGCACTTATCGGATATATCCTGATAATAGCAACACTTGTCAAAAGGCAAAGACTTTCTTTCTTATCTATAATCCAATAAGTTTTTTCTCCACGCCAATGTTGGCTCATTTTTCACCTATATAAGTTACCATCGATTACAACAAATGAAGACTCCCTACATCATCCTGGTCAGTTTCTGATCGAATCGTATCTTACTTTCATTATTGTAATCACCCTATATGTTCATGTGCTAATTATTGATCAAGTTCTTATCAGAAAAGTATGTTGTTGAGTGTTCTGGTTATGTTTCTGCAGCTTGATTTAGCTAATGTTTTGGTTTCATAATGTTGTAGTGTTCTAAATCTTTTTTTTTTTTTTTGCCAGTCTACCGTTAACAATGGCTGTGTCATCAGCTAATGAAAAATCGGATTTTCCTAGAACCGCAACATCATTTCGCAACTTTGTTTCACAAAATCTTGATTCTCAGTTTTCAGTAGGCCTGGGCATTCGGGTCCACGGGTTCGGGTCGGTTTTTCGGTTTTCGGGTACTCGTTGTTGGAGCTAATAGAACCTTCTTAGGACCCGAGAAAATTTCGGTTCGGTTCGGTTCGGTCTTGTCGGGTTCGGGTCGGTTTTAGAATTTTAAATGAAACCCGATATGGAACCAAAAATAAATCGGGTCGGGTTCGGGTTGGTTTTGAACCCGAATAACCCGAAAAACTCGAAATAACCCGAAATAAATGTACCTGAATAACCCGAAAAAACCCGAAATAAATGTATCCGAAGAAACCGAAATAACCCTAAATAACCCGAATAACCCAAAATAACCCAAAAATATATATAAATTATATATGCATATATATATATATGCAATGTAATTTTTCGGGTACCCGAACCGACCCGAGAACCGAAAGAAATTTAGGCAAGAACCGTTTGGGTTTTAGGGCAAAACCGAAACTGACCCGAACCCGATTTTTCAGGTCGGTTCGGGTTGGGTCTAGCGGGTCCGGGTTTTATGCCCATGCTGAGTTTTCAGCATCATCAAGAAGATACAACTCAAGCAGCATATGATGAGGTAAAGCAACATTGCAACATATTATCAATATGCTAATTTAAGAATTGATTTCAACAAGTTTTGTCTCTCTTTGAAGGCGGTGAAGCAATTGTTTGATGCATTGGACATATGAGAAGAAATACTCAGAAATCAACGGTTTCTTTGCGGAAACACTTTGACTGAACCAAATATTCGGTTACTTGTCACTCTCATAATATTTGACGAGAGTCTCTTAGCTCAATTGATTTATATTTTTTGTTTTCTATTTACGGTTTAGCATTATGCATTGAGAATTTATTTTGCAGGCTTACACAGTGATCTTTAAATGCGATAAAAGACTCGTAAGAAAGCATTCAAATCTCTTTAACTACACGAAAGAGATCTTCCAAATCGCGGGATTGAGCAGCAAAAAATTATTACGGAAGCTTTCCTTCTATAAACCGTCTTGGGATTATCGCTCATGGACCAAACATTGATATAAAACAGTGTTCAAACTTTTGGTATTTTCTCTGTGTTTATTATCAACAACGATACAATCGTACATATTACAACAAAAGAATATCATAGAATAAGCTACTTTCCTAAACTATTCTCATTTACAATCAATTAGCAAAATATGTTAATTCCTAAATCATCTCTAATGAATCTCTATAATATTATTTAAAAAAGACATTTTTGAAAATAAATTTTGTTTTGTAAGTTATTACATATTATGTCATTACAGATAGGAAATTATATAATTGTCTTTCAAAATTATTGATGAGAATATGGAAAATATTTATTTATCATTAAAGATGTTATTTACTATTTAGTTTCTTAATTATTTTAATATTATATATTTTTAAATAATAATCAATCCATATATATTCAAAGAAAAAAATCTATTCAAAAATTTGCTATAT
>PKMM01049127.1:1436954-1530244 GCA_002933915.1 Eutrema heterophyllum | reverse complement strand
ACAAAAATGATAGTTTTTGTAAATTGTGAATTTATATTCTATATAAATTTCTACGAAAAGCTTGATTTGAAGACACATTGTAACTTGTATTTTTTTCATTTTAATATGTAGAGTATTTGTCTAAATTTTCGGAATTAAATATAAATATAAATTAAAATGCATTTTTTTATCAAATTAAACCAAATAGACATGTTTGGCAACATAAATTATAGTTATCCATAAAAAGAATAACCTAAAATGAAGATATTTCTGTTTGGACACAAAGTGTTTCTCTTTTAATAGATTAGATTTTCATTAACTAATTTGGAAACAAATCATGTCGTAATTCATTAAATCATGACTGCTATTTTCTTTCTTTTTTTCTTTAAATTACGAACATCAATTTTTCTTTTTCTTTTTTATACAAAGACACGAACATAAGGTTTTCGTTGACAAAAAAAAGGTTTTCATAAAACTAGAAAGAAACAAAAAAAAAATATATATATATATATGTGTGGATTTGTTCATATAATTGAGATGTACTAATAATTATGAGGCCATCTATCTGGCAGAACAAATCAAGATGTTGTCTATGACTAGATGATTACGGGATCTTTATATCAAAAAGTAAACGAAAAAAACTTATTTTAAAACATATAATAATATAAAATAAGTCAATAATTAATAATTGTGTTCCCATGCATGTTACTGCAAAAACAAAGGAATAAAATGGTACACCGATTTATGTACGTTTCAAATAACGCATGTCAATAAAATACGAGGCACTTACAATATTATATATATGGTTTCCACAAATATTAAATAAGTCATTCCCTTCTTATTATTATCTTTTACATATCTTTCTCGTATCATATTAATTTATCTTTCTACTATCAATCATCGTCATTCTTTTGTCCTTTTTACTGTTCTGAAGCTTCTCCAATCTCATCAAAGCATTTTTAAAATTTCAATTATCACAAATAATAATAGAAACTATAATGTATGTTATCATATACATTCATTCGGTCACAAACTCACAATTTTGAATACATTCGTTTTATAAATGGGCCGATCGTTTACCAAAATAAGGCCCAATGGTTATATAAACATGCCCACTGACCAGTTCTTTCTATTAGATTCGTATGGAAAAATAGATTGAGGAGGAGATTAAACCGGACCGACGGTATAATCCATGGGGTAGGTAGGGTAGGCAAACGAGCGAACCGAACCGGGGTAGGTGACTTATCCGACATGAACCAGGTCAGGTCAGGTCAGGTCAGGTCGGGTCGGATCCTCACACCAACTTTCCCCACCAACTCTACTGACCCCACCAACCCCAATCCGATCCCATACCAGAAATCAATAATTTAATCTCTCTCGTTTTCTTTTTAATTAATCATATATTATTACATTTAATCCTTATAAATAAGATCATAATAACACTGCGAAATGACGGAAAAAAATCATTTGTAAGAGCGAAACAAAACCATTCAAAAAATAATGTTAACTTTAACTGTTTAACCAAATGTCTAAAAGACTCTGAACAAATTTGAGTATTTTACTGTTATTTTTTCGTCAAAAACCTAAAAATTACAAATTTAACATATTTGAATCAATAAAACTTAAATTATATAGGAAAAATATTTCAAAATTTAGTTTACAAAGAAATTTATCCTTAAAATCTAATATATAATTATCTTCTAATCACGTTTGTTTAATACTAAACCGTATATATATAAAAAAAACTCATTCGTCTCCCTCTTGCGCTCTCACTTTCCCAACTCCACCAACCAAATTCACCGAGAAGAAAGAACAAGCAAAAATCCAAAAATCAAAACGATGTCGTCGGAGAGCTCAGCGAATTCAGCTCCGGCGACGCCGCCGCCTAATTTCTGGGGTGACATGCCGGAGGAAGAGTACTACACTTCCCAAGGTGTGCGTAACAGCAAATCCTACTTCGAAACACCCAACGGCAAGCTCTTCACTCAGAGCTTTCTTCCTTTGGATGGCGAAATCAAAGGGACGGTGTACATGTCTCACGGGTACGGATCCGATACGAGCTGGATGTTCCAGAAGATCTGCATGAGCTTCTCCACTTGGGGTTACGCTGTTTTCGCAGCCGATCTTCTCGGTCACGGCCGTTCCGACGGAATCCGCTGCTACATGGGTTAGTTCTCGCTACTTCGTCCCCTTTATAGTACTCTGTTTTTGAAATCATTTTGATTATTTGGAAAATCTCAATTGTGATTGACAAGTTAGGGTTTTAGGAGGAAGAATTAATTTTGTAAATGTTAGGCAAAATAGAGAAATTGCTTGAAATTGAGAATTGAATGTGTAATAGATAAGTTAACAGTAATCTTTAGGGTTTCTAAGACGAGGAATTGGGTTTTTGTGTTGTTTGTTTCAGGTGATATGGAGAAAGTTGCAGCAACATCATTGTCTTTCTTCAAGCATGTTCGTTGCAGCGATCCGTATAAGCATCTCCCGGCTTTCCTCTTTGGTGAATCGATGGGAGGTCTTGTCACGCTTCTCATGTACTTTCAATCCGAGCCTGATACTTGGACCGGTTTGATCTTTTCGGCTCCTCTCTTTGTTATCCCGGAGGATATGAAACCGAGCAAGGCTCACCTTTTTGCCTACGGCCTCCTCTTTGGCTTGGCTGATACGTGGGCGGCAATGCCGGATAATAAAATGGTTGGGAAGGCTATCAAGGACCCGGAAAAGCTCAAGATCATCGCATCTAACCCGCAAAGGTACTATGAAACTTCTTGGAAGCCAACATTTATTGATATTATTAGCTTGGTAATATAATCAAGGAAGTTAAGGATGTTGCAAGTCTCTCATCAAGTGCTCAAAGCTTGAGACTTTTACATTTTATCACCATACATCAATGTTCTTTGACAAAACTTCGATCTATTGGAAGCTTTAAAGTTTGGATTTTTTTTCTTTTGCAGATACACAGGGAAGCCTAGAGTGGGAACAATGAGAGAGTTACTGAGGAAGACTCAATACGTGCAGGAGAATTTCGGGCGAGTAACTATTCCGGTACTTACGGTGCACGGGACAGCAGATGGGGTAACATGCCCTACATCGTCGAAGCTACTATACGAAAAGGCTTCAAGCGCTGATAAAACATTGAAGCTGTACGAAGGAATGTACCATTCACTGATTCAAGGAGAGCCCGACGAGAACGCTGAGATCGTGTTGAAGGATATGAGAGAGTGGATCGATGAAAGGGTTAAGGGGTATGGATCTAATTGAAAATCACATTTGTGAAGATAAATGTACATTGATACTATGATCCATATCGTTGATTCGACTTGTTTTGTTGTTTGTGTTAATCCAAGAACATGACTTTGTGATGTGATAACTTATATATCATGGATCTCAGAAATCATATTTTATCATTTCTAGTTTTTGGACTAACCCATTATAAGATTCACATATTTAGTGAGCATCGAAACAAAATAAAGGTAGAATCTTTTTGTTGTTTTTTGGCTTGTGGTTATCGTTGCTAACATATTATTCAGTAACACAAGCGACATGCTCAGCATATTTATAATTAAAACGGGACCATATAATACAATGTTGTGCAAGTGTATACCGCATCTTCAAAATCTTCAAAAGACAAGATGTTTAATTACTTTTGTCTGTTTTTCGACTCTGTTTTTATCAACACGTACGTTAATTGTCCTAAGAGAATATTAAGGACACGTCCATGTTCCCACTTTTGTACGTGTTCCCTCTTCTTTTGTATGTTCTCTCTTCAAAATATAATATTTTGTTTTTTGTTTTGGAATTGAAAGAAGATTTTGTCTTCACATAATCTCTTATCTCTATCTTCTTGTCAGCCTCTCAATCCTGTCCAACGGTAGGATTATGTCACGAACTAGCCATATGGCCCATATCATATCTTTTACACATGTATTAGTTTCATCGTTTTCGTGTAGTTTAATTTTGCCAAGACTTGAGTTTTCCTTTATCTCTTTAACCTAAATCATACAAAGTTTGTGGCTTTTTTTGTCTTGTTGTCAACAAAATCATTTTAAACTCGGGACAGGCGGGCGATGGTCCATTTAGATCTCATGGCCCGTTGACTCAAGCCCAGTTCGGAGTTCATGGTGTCCGTTAAACCGTTGAACCTATGAGTAGTCCACTCTGTAGCACTTTGGTACGTTCCTATCGGGGCTGACCGGATCAGCCGATAGGACATATCAAAAAAAAAAAAAGACATTTTAAATTGATTAATTAAAAATGTGATATACATCCATCCGCAATAAACCAACTTGGATGGCACGGAAAATCATTTTGGGCATTATCGATCAGATTCTCTCATAAGATTGCTCGAAATCTGGAAAATGATTTTTCATCAACTCTAAATCAAAGAGCTTTATTACAAAAGCTAACCACTCATCTAGATGTGAAACCATCTTAACTAAATCTGTCGAATCCACAATAAAATGGGAACAAGACCGATTATGGCTTTCGTATACTATGAATTACCATTTTGTCTATAAGTGAAAAATCAAAGATTTCTTGAACAAATCAAACTAGCACTAAATGACTAAAACCCCCTAAATTATCCTGAAAAATCTCAATAATTTGTCTGTATTCCTTTTTTTTTTGTCTTATTTTCTGGATTTCCAAGATCTAATTTTATTGTTTTTATAGGAAATTGCAAGAATTTGTTCTTTCTTTTGGAATTTTACCCCTTAAGTCATGATGAGACGATGACGTTTCAATGTAGACTTTTCAAGAACAGAGCAACGTACTTACTAAACTGCTTACACACTTTATAAAACTACACACTTTACACACACTGCAACTTCCACCGTGAAA
Source organism: Eutrema heterophyllum (assembly GCA_002933915.1). NCBI lineage: Eukaryota > Viridiplantae > Streptophyta > Magnoliopsida > Brassicales > Brassicaceae > Eutrema > Eutrema heterophyllum. The sequence continues at coordinate 1,525,426 of PKMM01049127.1, read as the reverse complement.
AAACCAAAGACATGGAGAAAACATCTTCGCCGGAATCTTTCACCATCTCCGGAAAAACTCCGTCAACCGCCGCCGGAGAAATAGAGTGTTCTTTGTTCGACGATGGTTGCATTCTCGACATGGATTATTTCGTTAAAACCATCGCCGGAATCAAAGCCAAAGGTGTTCGTCCCGATCTCATCGGCTCCATCATCGCTCATTATGCGTCCACGTGGCTCCCTGACCTCTCGAACATCGTCATAAACCCCAATGATCCGAATCAGCAACCGCAACTGCAACCCCAACCGCAGCAACAATCGGAGAGCTTCTCCGTAACGGCGTTCGTGATGAAGAAACGTTTCTTCGTCGAAACTCTAATCGGAATCATCCCGCCGGAGAAAGACTCTGTTCCCTGTAATTTCCTCCTCCGTCTCCTCCGAACAGCGAACATGGTCGGAGCAGACTCAAATTACAAGGCGGAGCTCGAGGCGAGGATATCGTGGCAGCTCGATCAAGCTTCCCTCAAGGAGCTAATGATACCTTCGTTTAGTCACACGTGCGAGACATTGCTCGATGTCGAGCTCGTGACTCGACTGGTTAAGAAATTCGCCGATTTAGACAACGAAGGGGTCAAATCTGGTGCTTCTCTAGTTAAAGTGGCGAAGCTCGTCGACTCTTACTTAGCGGAAATCGCCGTTGACGGCGATTTAAGTCTCCCGGAGTTTATTTCCCTCGCCGAAGCTCTCCCTATCCATGCTCGTGTAAGGGAAGATGGTTTATACCGCGCAATTGACACTTATCTCAAGGTATATATTAGGTTTCATAAAATTCCGACGGCAATGAATAGATTAAACTAATTTCACTTTTATATTACCTTGGGTCCAATGTCAAAAAAAAATACGTTACTTTAGGTTTCTTGATCTGGGATTCCTAGGCTAAGAGTAAAAAGGTCGAAAATAATTCGTTATGGGTTTTATTGGTTAGGCACATCCTAAAGTGGATAAGCAAGAAAGGAAAAGACTTTGTGAACTAATAGATAGCAAGAAGCTATCAACGGAGGCATCTTGTCACGCTGCACAGAACAATCGTTTACCGGTTAGAACTATTATTCAAGTTCTGTTCACTGAGCAGACGAAGCTGAGTCGTAGCCACCACAGCAACATTGATTGGAGTGGCTCATCGCTCAGTCCAAACCCTTCTAGTTCACACTACTCAGAGTCAGGTCCAGCTCGGTGTATGTCCAAACGCGAAATGAATGTTCAGCAGATGGAGATAAAGAGATTGAAAGAGGATATGGCGAAGCTGAAGAGCGAGTGTGAAGCGATGCAAACGCAGTTAGAGAAGCTGGTTGAGAAGAAATATAGTAGTAAGGGGAGTAAAGGGTTTTTTGGGTGGAAGAGATTGGGATTTAGCAGCGGTGTTAGCGTTAGCGTTTTGGACAAGACGAATGGTGAAGATTTTGGTGATAATGGAGAAGAGCTTGATTATGTGAATCAGACACCTGGTAATATGAAGACAAAGCTTGTTAAAGGAAGAACACCTTCTAGGTGGAGAAAATCAACGTCTTGAAAAACAGAGTTTTTATCGTCTTTTGTTAGTTTCTGTTAATGTTGTTGTTGTGCATTTGTTCTTCAGTCCTTGTTTCTGAATCTAACACTTGTACATTTTGTATGCTCATAAGTCATATCGATGGCTTGTGGTCAAGCTTCTCAATGGTTTTTATCAATCTTTTTTCTTTCTTGGTTCTTTAGGAATAGAGAAAGCACTGAAACTGCCTCTCTTAATTAGCTTCTTGTACATCTAATTTCTTTGTCTTACCTTCATCTAACTTCATATCTTCGAAACACTACAAGTCTCCAAGAGATTTGTCAGTTAACTTTCTGAGTTTCTTCTTCTTCTGTTTTGCAGGATTGTCTTGTTCCTCTCCCAGTTTCCCAATGCTTCGGTCTTTCAGCTTCAGCTGCCATTCCTAAGCAGGCATTAGCTATATAGTGGGCCTATGGAACTAATTTTTTGGGCCCAAACAATATTAGGCTCAACTATTTGTCATTTGGTTATTATCTCTCATCAGCTCCGTGTGACTTACATGAAAAAATAAAAAGTGATTTACATGAGAAAATATAAAACTTTGTGCTCGAGCCCCTTTTGCAAGGGAATCGGCACATACATTTGATGCAGGTGGACATTTAATGAAGGATGCTCTGAAATCATAAAATGAATCTATTTATGATAGAAATGTCGGACAGTCTGTCAGATTCTCGATCATCTTCACCAAAACTGAACAACATGTCTCAAAATGCATCGATAGTATATGTTTCTCCTTTAGACATAACTTAGTCCAAAGGAACCCATCCATCTCAGCATGTAATGCCGAGAAACTTATGCGGCATCCTTGCAATCTAAAAATCTCTCGTCCCATGTGATCTCTATGACACCACCCTAGGCCACTAACAAGGCCGTGGTCAATCCAGGAGGCATTGATCTGATAAGTCGGGCTTCGAGGTGTTATAGGGGAGACTCTCGTTTCATCTTGTCTTGGTGGGGCTTCTATCTCTTTTTCATTTTCTTTTTGGTTTGCAATCCTCCAACTTTCCATTTCTAAAGTAGCTAACTGGAGAGTATCATCTGGAGAAATTCTTTCCCGTTGAATACTTTGTTGTTCCTTGCTTTTCATATGTACTATATGATCCAATGATAAATGTCTTTTTAAGGTTCAATATGACATATTTTTTTAGTTCGCCAAAATAGAAAGTCCATATTTCGGCGAATAAATAATTCTAGTAGTTCGTCGTAATACATACATGTAAGAAACAAATAATTCTTTTTTTTCATCTATTTGAAAGAATCAACACAATAATATAAAAGTGACTTAGCAGTCTTTCTTGGTTATTATAAATTAGAGAAATATATGAGAAAATTTGTATCCAGTTGTGAGTTGCCCATTAAAAAATAGTACCACATACTGAAACCCTAACGTTGAAGTAGAATAGAAAACATTATAATATGTCTTTTTGCAATGAAGTGATTTTTTTTTATTGTCTATTAAAATATATAACCAGGTGGGCCTGTTTGGTTTGACAAAAGAAAGCAAGGAGTTGGGCCTTAATTGGGTCAGGCGTTTTTTGACATGGAAACCATCGGCCCAAGCAGAGAGACATCACGTTGCATTTATGTTACAGAGATGTGCATGTTACGGGAGTTGTGTAAATGCACAAAACACAAAGCATAAGAATAGAAGAAGTACATACAACTGAGTATAGGACAAGTCTAGAAAGAAGAGAAGAAAAACATAAGTAGAGGAGAATGTTTTTCTTATGCCTTTAAGACTTTGTAGTTGTCGCTCTTCTTCCCCCGCTTCGAGTTGTAGAAAAAACCTGTAACAAGAGAGAAACACCACAGAAAGATTAGTGTGGGTTCTCAAAAATGTAACCTCTTGAGATAGTGAAGTTGGGAGCGAGGGTGCTCCCCCGAGACGTACCGGTTTGAGTCCGGGAACTCGGTGATCAAATCCGGTGTTGTTCTTCTTTAGCAAGTAACTTCCGCAAGCGTTTTTCTCAACTAGTGGTATCAGAGCAATCCATGTTATGATTGTAGGTGGAGAGAGTTCATGGAGTGTAAAACAGAATCGCAAAGAAGAAAGATAAAGGGATTTATCTGTTCTTCGAGGTGAAGTGTGATTCAACTGTCTCCAAGGAGCATCCAGGTGTGGTGCAGTCTGCTAGAGAAAATTCAAGTCACGGTTTTGAAGAAAATCAAAAGACAATCTCAAAGGTTCATGTTAAGGGGAGAGAGAAGCCAAGGTACTTATCTGTTTCTTCAAGGGGTGTTGTGTTTTCTGCTGGTTTTCATGTTGCTGCGTGAAGCTGAAGTCGTCAGTTGCGGCAAGTCTCCTTGCGTACCTGTTACAAAAGGAAAAGAAGAAAACAGTGAGACATGGAACCAACACAAGGCAGAGATGGATAAGTTTGATGGTGAAGGAGATCACCAAGGGGCGTGTTGCAGTCTTACGAGTCAAGTGAAGGAGTTTTCATGTTCTGAGTGGATTGGTTCTCAAGGGTGCCTAGCAATGGACTGTGCTGGGGTTTTGTGTCGATAGTCTTCCATTCCTATCATGGTGTTAGGCGGCGTGTCTTGTTTGTCTAAACAGTGGTACAAAACAAGCATATGTGGTTTTGCAAGAGAAGATGTCAAGGTTTGTGATATCAAGTTTTGAGGAGAAGATTGATGGTGTTTCAGTCTTAAGTTTTCCACCGGTCAGAACACAAGGAAGACAACTTAACATTGAGGTCTAAGGCTGTTAGCAAGGTTCTGGTTAAACATAGAAGTCTGAATGGAAGGGTGTGTCGAAAGTCTTTCTAGCAAGTTGGTTAGGAGGCGTGTTCCATCAGGGATGATGGCGGTACAAGATTAGATTCATGGCTATGTTGTTTAAACAGAAAGGTGTTTTCGAATCAAAGGTTGTTTCAGAGTGAAGCATAGGTGATTCAAGGGAAATTTGTGTGTCTGCAAGGTTCTGTTAAAACTATTGGTTGAACAAGGTGTATCGAAAGTCTGTTCAACGGGTGTGGTTGGATGGCGTGTTCTGTTATGAGTAACATCGGTACAACATGAGTTCAAGGCTGATACGTTTAAACAAGGAGTGTTTGAATCAGGGACTGTTTCGGGTGTGAAGCATGTGTGATTCAAGGGTGTACTGCATTTGATTCAAGGGAAATTTTTGATTCTAAGATGAATGCGCATGAGGAGAATCAAAAGATTTCAAAGGGAATCAAGTTGTAGAAGTTTAAAGGGAATCGTTGGAGGTAGAGCTAAGCTAAGGGAGATGGCGTTCTATCTAAGATTCCAAACAAGCAAGGTTCCAGCAGATGTGGTAAGAAAAGCAGTACCTGGAAAGAAGGCTCAGGTGTGATGCGGGTTTTCCAAACACTGCTAAAGAAGGGTTCAGCTCCAGGTAACTCAACTGTCGACATAGCACTCTCGCAAGAAGAACAAATGAAAGAGTTAGTTTGTTCTTATGTCGATAAGAAAAAAGGAAATAAAATCAGAAGTGATTAATGGGTTTAAGGGAGTTACCTGTAGGCATCTGGGATTGCAGTGAAGAGGCATTGGTTCCAGGTGGAGCTGTTGGCAGATTCAAGAGAAGAGAGGTTAGTTCTTCGAAGCGTTCTTGAATCTGAAGGAGGAAGTCGAGAGAAGGTATTTTTTGCAGAGGCAAAAAATTTACCTGGAAGTGGCTGGAATTGCAGTAAGGGAATACTGATTCCAGGTGGAGGGTTTGACATGAAGCGTCAAAGAGAGAAGCTGCAAGGGATTCATAAAGAAGTTGATTCGAAGCTCAGCGCGCATGAGACGAATTAGCAAGTCGACATAGATGAAAAATGAATCGGGGGTTCAAGGAGGGTTACCTAGAAGGGGAACAGCAGAGAAGACACAGAGGTCGTCAGAGCAGCTGTAAGAAGAACCAAAAAGAAACCGAGTTAGAGCTTCGTGGAGTCTCAAAGATTTGATAGAGACGATGGACGGTTTTCAAAGTAACGTACCTGGTGAAAGCGGAACAGCTGAGGAGGCGTAGTGGTTCGCCAGGGAAGCTGAAAAGGGATAGATGCAAGGAATTAAGAGTTGCATCGGATTTCACAGGTGTATGAAAATCAGAAGGGAGGTAAAGAGGTTACCTGGGTTAGTCTGGAACTGTGCATGTAGAGTCACAAGTTCCAGGTGGAGTAGCTGCAAAAAGGATTCAAGAAGAAGACACGTTCAGTCACGGAGGGTTATTGAATCAGAGGCTACAAGTCAAGAGAGTGAATGAGGTTCAAGGTATAAAAGGATACCTGAAGAAGATTCACGGTGGTTAAGTGTTGGCGTCTGGTCGCGATTCAGGATTCCGGTGAAAACGGTCGCTGAAGTCAACATCGGACATCGCCGGAGTCAACATTGGTCAACGACGGAGTCAACGCCGGTCAACGGTCAAGGTCGTCGGAGTCAACTGAAAGTGTTGACCGACAATTGGGCTTCTACTGGGCTCCAGAAGTGAAAGGAGTTGGGCTTCGAGTCTGTGACTGGCCCAAATTCATTTTCTGGTTGTTGGGGTCGTGGGCTTCGACCTGTATCTGGCCCAAGAAGAAAAATGTGGTCAGGCCCAAGAAGAAAAATTGACCAGGCCCAATGGGCATATTGACCGTAACCCTAAGTCCAAATCGTGTAAGGGTCACGGCAAGGAGGACTTACCGGGATGGTACGGCGGCGGCTGACCGGATGTGGTGGAGCGACGCCGGCGACAAGGCTGCGAGTCGCCTGAGCCCAAGGAGGAGATCGGTAGTTCGTGGAAGAAGAGCTCACCGAAGACGCCGTGGAGCTAGCCGAAAGTGGAATAAGTCCTCGATGAAGCTTGGGGTTCTCCGAGAAGAGATGATGCTCCTCGGGTTTCGTGGCCGAGATTGGAGATCTAGGGCTTGAGGTCAGAGGCTCGACGGCGAGGTAATTAGAGGCTAGGGTCTCAAGTAGGCAAAGGAAACCAAAGAAGAGGCTTGGTTTCGGTGGCTGCGGGCTTCACGCGCAGAGCGAGAGGAGAAGCCTCTCGGGTCACGGAGATGCGATACTCAGATTCTCGGCGATGAGATGTTCGCCAGCGGTGTTCTGGTTTGCCAGAGAAGACGGAGAAGGCCCGATCTGTGGTGATGGCGGTTCGCCGTCTCAGGTGGAGTTCGCCGGGGAAGTCACGCGTGATGCAGATCGCGACGGTGAAGAGGAGTCTCGCGGTTGGGATTTCATGGCAGAGGGTATAGGCGGATCTGGTCAGGGGCTGAGGACTCGCCGGAGTTGCAGAGGCGTTTGGTGAATACGAAGCTTCATGGCGAAGAAGCAGTACGACTCGCGGTTGGGGTCGCCAGAGGACGCGACATGGAACGCCGGAGAAGAGGTGACCGTCGGAGTAGCTTGCCGGTGGATTTGGAGTCGGCGGCTGCTAGGTTTTCTCGTGGAGAGTAAGAGGAGAGATCGATCCTCTAGGTTACAACTTGCGTGGTTTGTCAAAAGGTGGAGATTGTTGGTGGGCCTGTTTGGTTTGACAAAAGAAAGCAAGGAGTTGGGCCTTAATTGGGCAAGGCGTTTTTTGACATGGAAACCATCGGCCCAAGCAGAGAGACATCACGTTGCATTTATGTTACAGAGATGTGCATGTTACAGGAGTTGTGTAAATGCACAAGACACAAAGCATAAGAATAGAAGAAGTACAGACAACTGAGCATGGGACAAGTCTAGAAAGAAGAGAAGAAAAACATAAGTAGAGGAGAATGTTTTTCTTATGCCTTTAAGACTTTGTAGTTGTCGCTCTTCTTCCCCCACTTCGTGTTGTAGAAAAAACCTGTAACAAGAGAGAAACACCACAGAAAGATTAGTGTGGGTTCTCAAAAATGTAACCTCTTGAGATAGTAAAGTTGGGAACGAGGATGCTCCTCCGAGACGTACCGGTTTGAGTCTGGGAATTCGGTGATCAAATCCGGTATTGTTCTTCTTTAGCAAGTAACTTCCGCAAGCGTTTTTCTCAACATGTGTCATTTGAAATAAACCTACTTCTTCTTCTTTATTTCCAAATAATAAACCTAGTTCTAAATTTCTGTATGTACGAATGAAATTGGAGGATTATAGCGTATGGTTGGGAATCACCAAAGAGTAGAAGTAAGTCAAGGTCAATGGAAACTCAAAACTATACTGTATTACTTTATGTGATAACGATCATTTAATTATTTTTTTTTTCGGTCAACTAACGATCATTTAATTTTAGATAACAATCAATTTATGTCAAAAATTCTTTAGACGTCGGTCATGCGTTCGATTTTTTTTTTTTTTGGTTTAACCAATTAATTGGGGATTTTTTTGTACTATTATTATTTTATATTAGATTAGGCTACGTGTATACCCATAGTTTAAATTTAAAATTTATAACTCAGTGAAAAAAAAACCTAAAAATGAAAAAATGATCACTCGTAAAGTAACTCACCGATAGAAAAACCTACAAGAATAAAAATTATTTGTTTATTTTGAAATTTTTTTTTGTCTATTATATAATTTATAATTAAATTTTGTCACATATTTTCAAATATTTAGTTTTTCCTATTCATATTTAAATTATATTTTTATTTATTAACTCTGTCTTTTGTGATAAATTTAAATTTTCTATTTTTATTTTTGTTTAGTAACTTAACCTTATATGAAATCAATTATAATTTTTTCTATTTTTTCTATTATGTGGTTTCCAATTAAATTTTGTCAATTGTTTCCAAATATTTAGTTTTTCCAATTCCTATTTGAATTATGTTTATTATTATTTTATTTTTATTAATTTTGCATTTTATGATAACTTTTAATTTTTGATTTTAATTTTTGTTTAATAACTTTACTTTTTAGGATTAGGAATCAATTATATTTTTTCTGAATTTTTAGCTTTTTTTTTTATATTAACTTTGGATTTTAAAATAAATTTACATTTTTTTTCCTTTTTGGTTTATTTACTTTACATTTTAGGATTACTAATTGATTATAAAAGTTTTCTTTTATTATTAATATTAATATTATGTGGCAAAATTTAGTAAAAAAACTTTGTACACGTGTTAAAATCTGATCGATTGACACATCATGTGTCGTGATCTAGTGAATTACTAATTTTGAAACATTTATCTTTATATTTTTTTTTCTGCAAACATTGGATATTAAAAATAAAAAAAAACAATAACAAATATTGGGGGAGTATATTTTTTTCATTTGTCATTTAAAAAAATAATAACAAATATATTGACACACATATGAGCTGATTAATAGAATGCGTAAAAAAGAAGTTGATTATCTGGATGGTTTTGGCCGTTTAAACTAGTGTTTAGAAGTTTTTTTTTAACATTGGTATTATTAAACATTGATACAAATACACGGGTGGGATACAATCCGAAAGCCAAATATCCAATTATTAGAGCCCAGATCTGAGACTAGAGCAACACCTAAACGGATTCAAAACACAAACACTCCTTACCGCAAGAAAGAACAAGATGAGACGCCAAAGAAACCGCTTATACTACTCAGTAGAACCACATAGGCGAAAACATCACATGAGACGCAAATTAATCATCAAGAGAGATAGACGCAAGGAGAACTTGACAACGATGGTGAAGAACTCCACATCCGAGACGGAAAATAAACCATTTTAGGACCGTCTCCGTCGAAAATGAAATCGACCAGATCTGAAACATGAACTGAAGAAGATACCCAAACGAGCAGCAACCCGCAGACCAAGTAGGATCGAAAGAAATTAGGACAAACCCACCGAATTCAGAAACCAAAAACACAGAACAACCAGAATCCAAAACCAAAAGGTAAAGATACAAGAATACAACTACAAAGCAAACCAAGGGCAGAAGCCACCGCATCAAGACCACACATCACAAGCGTTGAAAAAGAGACGACGCGCACATGCGCTGGTGTTCGGGGCGGAGCCGCAGCCGTCGCTCATCCAAGCCGGCACCATGACGATGTCGCCGCCGTCAACCTAGAACCACCACGCCGGAAGAAGCCCGCCGATGAACTCCATCACCAAAACCAGATCGAAAACCACCTCCGCATGCCAAGACGAGACAACATCAAAGAAACCCGCTCCAAGCAACACCATGCCACCTAAGAAACACGGGAATGCGTAACCAAAAGCCAAAAGCCAAACTAAAGATCTAGATCTGGAAATTAAAACAACTAAAACGGAGGACAAACGAAAAAGAAAAGAGAAGAAAATAAGAGACAAAGAAACTAGAAGCACAACGCCGGCCTACCACCGAATACCGGCAAGAAAAAACCAGAACGAAGCTTTCTGCAAGAAAAAAGACTGAGCTTTTGAGAGAGAGAGAAATTTTTTAACTATTCCTATTTGTTTTTTTAAGTACATAATTTTTAGAATAGTGATTTGAATGGAATAGTGATTTTAAATTTTTAATGCACATAAAATCAATAGATAAAACAATAATATGATCACCTCATTTGTTTATAAATCATTGAATTGTAGTAACATTTTAGAGATTCAATGAAAGATAGATCACAATTATTAATATTTTATTCAGTGGAAAAGAAAAACAATGAACAAAGTTGGAGTACTTCAAATAAATTAAAAGGAAAAATTAAAGAGAAGACTTTTCTTTGTTCACTGTTCTGCTTAATGCTTATATGAACTTAACTTCGAGTGTAATCGCATCTTTCTTCACTCTCTCGATCTGTGTCATCCCCAATGATGCAACCAAATCGAATATTGCGGAGAAACTCATAACCAATCCTCACTATTTCCAACTTCTTCTTCTCTTTCCAACCCTGAATCAAAGTTTCCATCTTTGTCCTAAAATCAATTGTCGCGACTCGCAAGCTCCTGTCTTTTTTCCTACCGAACAAGGTTTCTGGTGGTCAACGTCAGTATGAAAACGGTAAATCTCCTTGTTTTGATCTTTCTCGCAATTGGTTTCTTCTCTTCTCTTGTACTTGCTGCCTTCTCGGAGAACGGGTATGGAACTGTTGTTTCTGAATCTACATCGGGATCAATTGGCGAGTACAAAGACGAATCCGCTCCGAAAATTAGTTACGATCGGATCGACGACGTGAAGCGAAAGTGCAAGTCAGTGTTATCTTCAGCTTCTGAATTGAAGCTCGAAGAGATTTCTTGGGATCTTAGAAAAGCTAAGAAGAAGCTTGGTTTTCGATACGGAGATTGGAATCAAGATTCGGGTGATTCCCCGATTCTACCGTTCGATTCGACGAGCACGCCGATAAACTCCTCGACGAAGCCTCTGAATCTGGTTTCTTTCCGGGTCACAGATCTGGATCTTCCTCATCGAACCAAGAAATACGTCGGCGTCAATGGAGTCTTGCTGCTCGCGATCACAATGTTTAGCGAATTAAGCCTAAGATCTTACGGGATCCGCGAGTTCGAGCTATGGCCGAGTCATACTCAGCTTAAGATCTCTTTCCAAGGGATTTATTTTGAGAATGATGATGAGGAAAGAGTTTTGTGTATGCTTGGTGAAACAATGTTGCCTTCTCGTGATTCTGATTCAGCTACCGATCCATGGAAATGGGTTAAGGATCATGACACACCTCCGCTATTGCAGGATGACCAGATCATGCTCGTTCTTAGATACCCGAAAAACTTCACATTGACGAAAAGAGTGATTCAAGGAGAGCTTAAAAGTCTAAACCAGAAACCTAGCCTCAAGTTTTTCGACAAGATCAATCTGTTTTCTCAGCTAGGGAGATCAGCTAGCTACGATTTCGTCTCGGATGATTTGGTTTCAAAGGCTTGTGATCCATATCCTTATAAAAATGGTACCTTTAGTACTATTGATGTCTACAAAGGGAAAGGATTCTGTGATCTTCTTCAAAGAGTTACTTCCCGTGCGCCTCTCACAGTTGTACCTAACTGGAAATGCAACGGTACAGATGAATTTTGCAGCAAATTAGGTCCGTTTGCGTCTGATGGAGATATCAAATCGACGGATGGTAGCTTTAAAGACGTCAAGTTGTATATGCAAAATGTACATTGCCAAGAAACCGCAGCTCGGTCTGAAGCTGATGCTATTACAAAAGTCTCAGCGGTTTTCCGTGCGGTTCACCCGAATGAGAATCTTTACATTTCAGGGCTGAGATCAGGGCTAGACAATATGACGGTTACGGCTGAAGGGATTTGGAAACCGTCGAGCGGGCAGCTATGTATGGTTGGGTGCAGACGAGGCCAAGTCGATGGCTGCAATGCTCGAGTGTGTTTGTATATTCCAACTACTTTCTCGATACAGCAGCGAAGTATACTCGTCGGTACTTTCTCCTGCTTAAATACCGAAAAGAACTTGACTCCGTCTTTCTTCCCTTTATCGTTTGAGAAGCTTGTAGAGCCTATGGATATGCAGAATTACTTCCAGTCATCGGTTTCGCACCCGTTTTATAGTTACTCCAAGTTACTTGAAGCTGGTGTCATCCTTGAGAAAAACCAAGAGTTCTCTTTTGGAACCATAATCAAGAAGTCGGTAATGCAGTTTCCGAAGTTAGAAGATTCTGAGGATTATCTTTCGAGCCTTTCTCTTCTAGCCGAGGATTTGACTTTCCATACCCCTGCTTTTACCAACAAGCGGGCCTTGGGAACTAATTTCGGCATGGATGTTCTTTCGCTCGGTCCTTTATTCGGACTTTTCTGGCGTTCGAATTTTTCCATTGCGGAACAGACTTCAACTACTCCTTACCGGACAAAAGCTCAATACACTGAGAAACAGCTTCTTCTGAATGTATCAGCTCAAATCTCACTTACAGGGGAAGCTTTCGGTAACTTCTCTGTTCTCTACTTGGAAGGTCTTTACGATGAGCATGTTGGGAAAATGTATCTTGTCGGATGCAGAGACGTGAGGGCCTCATGGAAAATCTTGTTTGAGAGTCCTGATCTTGAAGCCGGGCTAGATTGTTTGATCGACCTGGTGGTTTCTTATCCACCCATCAAATCACGATGGTTGGCTGATCCAACGGCTAAGGTTTTAATATCCAGCAGAAGACCGGACGATGATCCTCTCTATTTTAAACCGGTTAAGCTCAAAACAACTCCTATCTTTTACCGAAGGCAGCGTGAAGACATTCTTTCTCGTGCAGGCGTTGAAGGGATCCTCAGGGTTCTCACGCTTACCTTCTCTATCGTTTGCATCACGAGTCAGCTCTTTTACATCATAAGCAATACCGACTCGCTTGCTTTCATTTCGCTCGTAATGCTAGGAGTTCAAGCTCTCGGTTATAGCTTGCCGTTGATCACCGGAGCAGAAGCTCTCTTTAAAAGAAAAGCAGCTTCAGCAACAACGTATGAAACACCTTCATATGATCTACAGAGAAGTCAATGGTTCAATGTGATTGATTACACCGTCAAGCTCCTCGTGATGGTCTGCTTTCTTCTAACTTTAAGGCTTTGTCAGAAAGTGTGGAAGTCCCGTGTCAGATTGCTCACTCGAACACCTCAAGAACCACATAATGTTCCAAGTGATCGGCGTGTGCTTCTCATCACCTTGATCTTACACACACTAGGATACATACTTGCTCTGATTCTACATCCCGCAAGGACAGAGAGACTAATTGACGTTTTTGGAAGTTATACACCTGCCGCTGCAAATTGGTGGCAAACCGAAACAGAGGAGTATATTGGTTTGGTTCAAGATTTCTTCTTGCTCCCTCAGGTTATTTCTAATTTTATGTGGCAGATCGATTCCCAGCAGCCACTAAGGAAGCTATATTACTTTGGGATCACGCTGGTGAGGCTTTTTCCGCATGTCTATGACTACATCATTGGCACTGTTCCTGATCCTTACTTCATTGGAGAAGAACACGAGTTTGTTAATCCGAATTTCGATTTCTTCTCCAAGTTTGGGGATATCTCGATACCCTTTACCGCGATTCTACTTGCAGTCATTGTGTTTGTTCAGCAGAGGTGGGACTATGACAAGCTTTCACAAGCTTTAACCTTTGGACGGTTTAGGATCCTCCCTTCTCGTTCTGTTAAGTATGAGAAAGTGATGTCTCAACCAACAGAATCCGAAATGGTTTCTGGAGTCAATGGAAATCGCAGTGATGAAGAATGATCTTTTTTTTCTCGATTTTGTGCTAATATTGATGTCTGATTCCAACCAAGATATGGATCATGTCCTTCTTGTGACCTACCATGTAAGTATATATGTTTTCTTGAGTAAGATTACACTTATTTTTCTCTTTTAAGATTATTACATTTCGCATTTATGAAGCTTTAGATAGTGGATACATATATAATCGAAGCGATTCAAATACCGCAATAGGCTTTGATAGGACACTCTGATTTGTAACCTGTGTCAGTACGGTAAAATCGAAGTAGACCAATATGATCAAATGGCTTATACTTGAGAGGATGTTTGTGATCAATAAGCTCTTCTGGTACTTGAAGAGTTCCATTGCTGAATGAAAACATTCCAAGAGAGTATCTGTCTGTCTCACCGCTCACTAGAACTTGGTGTCGTGGAGACCAAACTCTATCGTTGCTCCATGCCTAAAGGTATATACTTAAGTTAGTTTTCAATTTTCTGTTTCGTGAATTGTAGTAACATTTGTAATTGTTATTAGAACTTAACTTACCATCAATGCATCGCCTGCGACGATCATGAAGAGTGAAGGTGATGATAGATTGATATTGATTCGCACTCCTTCTCTGGTTTCCATTTCCAAACCATTGACTTGATTCTGGTGAAGTATCGTTGTGAAGCTCTTGTCTGTATGTGTGATGAATCCTAAATTAGGGGTTTTGCTGTTCGGTGCGCGATTCTTCAGCACACGGAGAAGGTAAGTGATTGATTCGATGTAAGGATTGTAGTATTTCTCGACATTATAGCTTATAAAAACCATCCGAGTCACCATTTGATCAAGATTGGCTGCAAACTCCGCATACTTGTGCACACAATCACTAACACAAACCGAGCAAAGTTTAAATATCGAAAAACAATAGTTGAGGATTCGAAAATGGATCGGATTCTCTTATACTTACCTGAAACGTTGGTTTCCTTGCGGCCACATCAAACCGGTGAAGCTTCTGGTTGCTTCTAACGAAGTGGCATCATCAATGCCAAGACTTTCATGAAGAGGAAGAGCTGGAATCTGACCAACGTAGCCGTTTAAGGGCTTATCGTATTTGTTCTTCATTTTGGTTTGTGTCGGAAGATCAAACAACTCTACTAAAGAACCAAAGACTTCATCAAGAAGATCTAAAGGAGTCTTGTCTTGAAGATCTATGATGAAACATCCATATTCTTCAAGTGCTTGTCTGATGTTCTTGCTTGTTGATTCCCAGTACTTTGTGCCTGGTTTCAAATCTTCTCTTGAGAAGTCCAAGGTGGGAATTTTACAAGACATCTTATTAGTTGTCTTTTTTGTTTTCAAGATTTTGGTGGATCATATCTTATGTGTTTATATAATCTTAGACTATTGTGGATGGAATATTCTCTGAGGTGAAAATGGATTTTGGGTGTTCATTAAAAGACAATGTTGAAGGGATCTTACTTCTTACGTTTCAATTATCCGTTTTAGGGTGAAAACAAAACATTACTATATTAATATAATTACTAGTCGTCGGAATCTCTGAACGACATTATAAAGTAGGATATACAATCTGGATTTTGGTTCGATTGTAGTATAGATCGCTTTGGTACGGTTTTGGATTGTATTTTGGATTTTAGTTTTAATTTTAATTTTTCAAAGAAAACGAAGCTTTTAGATACCCCATTATAAAATAAAATAAAAAATATGAAGCTTTTTGGTTCTATAAATAGCAAAGTTCTACTGACAAATACAAGTAGATCAAATCAGAAACAAAAGCATCCAAATGGTATCAATCGTCAAGTCTTCTTCTATAGTTCCGATTCTTGATCTCACGAGTCAGCAAGACCTGAACCCAAACACGTCCACGTGGCGTTCCATTTCCAGAGAAGCCTGTGAAGCCTTGGAGAAATTCGGCTGTTTCGTGGCCGTGCACGACGGAGTAGCGCAGCAACTAGACGATTCCGTCTTCGCTGCGGCTGAGGAACTGTTCGATCTCCCGACGGAGACAAAGAGGAAGAACGTGAACGAGAAGCCGTACCATGGCTACGTTGGTCAAATGCCTGTAATTCCTCTTCACGAAGGCCTTGGAATTGACTATGTTACCAACAAGGAAGATGCTCAAAGGTTCACTCATCTCATGTGGCCTCAAGGAAACCATCAGTTTTGGTATGTTATCGGTTTTTTTTAAAGGAAAAAAAAAAACACGAAAACCGAAAATAAACCAATACTGTTTTTCGGTTTTATAGGCTCAAATATAACAATTTGATTTGGTTTTAGATAGATTTAATGAAATTTTGGCTCTGTTCGTTTGGTTTTCGGTTTTGAATAGGTTCGGTTTTAATAAGAAAATCAACTTTAAAAAAAAATTATAATGGTTTACTTTTATTATAATAGCATTTTGGTTCTGTTATGTTTTTCCGGATCCTGATAGTAAAATCTTGGTTTCGTCAAAACCGCATCCCGATTCGGATAGTTAAATTATAAGATCCTAATATCCAGATCCGAATCTTTTAAATATATTAAAAAATTATATTTTATTAATAATTTTTTAATATATTGAGATATATATATATATAAATAATTTAAGTACAATTAAAATATTTTTTATAATAGCAGATTTTTTTTACATATTATTATATAAAAATATAATTTTATCATTATTTTTTATTTTTTTTATTTTTTTTTACGGATCTGGATCCGGATATCTGCATATATCTTAATATCTATGCGGATATTTGAAGTACGGATATCCAAAAATCCCGAATTCAGATCCGGATAATTAAAATTCGGATCCGGCGGATCCGGATATCCCAAAATTTCTCGGATATCCGATTCGTCTCACCCCTACTTCAAACTTTGAATATACAGTATTTTCTGTTGGGAGACAAGCAAAGTAGCTATGTTTTTAAAACACTAACTCTGTAGTTTTGAAGCAGAAACCATTCTTGTTTTGCTCGTTGCAGCGAAACCGTGCATGCTTTCTCAAACGCGGTTACGGAAATAGACCGACTAGTGGTGAGGATGATATTCGAGAAATATGGTGTTGAGAAGCACTATGATTTGCATGTCAGATCAAAGACTTACCTACTCAAATTCCTCAAATACGTGGCTCCACCAAAGTCTAACTCGATGCCAGCTTTTCCTCAGCACACAGACAAGACCTTCTTATCTATACTTCACCAAAACGATGTGAATGGTTTAGAGGTCAAATCAAAGGACGGTGAATGGATTTCCCTTCAACTCCCACCCAAATCATACGTTATCATGGCCGGTGACATCTCTATGGTAACTCCAACGAATCTATTTACGTCTGGATTGTTTCTTTGCCTTTACGGTTACATTTTTAGTCATGTATACTTCTTCCTTTTTTTGTTTTTTTTTACAAAAAAAAAACCCACAACTTTAAACAACATCCAAAGCAAAACTCATTTGTAAAACCAAATGTCATTTTGGAAAAATATATATTTATGAAAATCTAATTTTTGTTTCTATTTCAGAAAAGTGAAAAAAAAATATATATATTTCTCATGTTAATGCAACTGCAAACCCATAAATCACGGTTGAAAAAATCAATGCCTCAATCACGGGAAAAATCACTTAATAATCATAGTTAGGCTTTGATTTTTTGTTTGTGTTTGTATTTTAACAAAAATCTTAAACGTACATATTATATAAGAAAATGTGCACGTAAAAGGTTGTTCTCGGAATTTGTATTTGCACTTCTGCAGAAATACTATACAAGAAACATATTTTGTTTATTTTATATTTCAATATCGTGACAAAATAAAGTTTGAATATTTTGTTCTCATATAAACGCAAACGTACAAATTATGTCTGAAACAATCGAGGTCCTAATTGGTTTTGAGATAGAAACTAGTGAACATTTATGTGAATTCTTGATTTGTTTGTGATGTAAAGTTTTCCATGGATATATATGGTCAGGGTTGGAGCAATGACAGGATACGTTCTTGCGAGCATAGAGTGACAATGGAAGGAGACAAGACAAGGTACAGTTTAGGTCTTTTCTCGTTTGTCACGGGAATGGTTTCGGTCCCTGAAGAGCTTGTGGACAATGAGCATCCTCTTATGTATAAGCCATTTGACAACATCGCTCTCATAAACTTCTATGCTACCAAGGAAGGCCGTGAAGCCAAGTCGACTCTCAAAGCATATTGTGGTATCTAAAAGGCATCTATACACAGTAGATTGAAGATCAAAAAGATAATGTTTTGCAAATCTGAATGTTATCCCATTGATCAAAGTTGTTGAAATAAACAAAGAAATGAAATGAAGTGCACTGTAGCAAGACACTGTAGCAAGACGTGTGCACTGTAGCAAGACGTGTGCACTGTTCATGCGTAAGACATTTTCTTTGTGTAGTTGTCAACTTATGAGTCATGTATGTGAGTCATTTGTGAGTCATATAGGTGAGTCACATTTATGTGAATCACATGTGTTAGTCATATATGTGAGTCACATATGTGTGAGTCACATGGGTTAGTCACATGGGTTAGTCACATTTTGATAAATATTTGTAAACAACTTGTGTTGCAAATTAGATAGTTGTATTTCTCTATAAATATGTGATGTAAACAACAAAGAAATAACAACAACAAGAACATATTCATCACAATTCTCTCTCACTCAAAATCGTTTATCTCTCTCTCTCTTGTTCTTGATAGTTAAAGAAGTGTTCTTCATACTTAAACTCTTTTTCTTCATACTCATACTCTAAATTTCTACATGGTATCAGAGCATCAAAGCTCTTGAAGGCCTAATTTCCGCAAATATACTCTGTTTTTTGCGCTCTTTATCTTTCAAAAATCATCAATGGAGAATCATAAGCAAATAACTCTACCAGTTGTTCTTAAGGGAGACAACTTTCTTTTGTGGTCAAGAACCACACGAACTGCTCTAAGAAGCCGTGGTCTATGGGAGCACATAGTTGGTTCTCAAGAAGTGCCCACAGACAAGGAGGAAGCCGAGGCTGGTAAAGGAGAAGTGGAGGCCCCAATCAAAGCCAGTTCCAGTAAAGGGGATTCTAAGTGGATCCAAGAGGACCAGCTTGTTCTTGCGGTCCTTCATAGCTCTTTGGAGCCATCTATCCTTGCAGCTTACTCATATGCTGAAACTGCAAAGGAGTTATGGGACACTCTCTCGGGTGTCTATGGTAATACCTCAAATCTTAGTCGTATTTTTGAGGTAAAGAAGGCGATAAATGATCTCCAACAAGAAGGGAATCCATTCAAGACCTTGTTTGGAGACTACAGAACGTTGTGGGCTGAATTGGAGATGTTGAGACCTCCTACCACAGAACTGAAAGAGATGATGGAGAGGCGAGAGCAGGATCAAGTCTTTGGCCTCCTTCTCACTCTAAATGGATCGTTCAAAGGGTTGATCCACCATCTTTTAAGGTTTGAGAAGCTTCCAACCTTGAATGAAGTATATATGATGATCCAAAAAGAAGGATCAAAAGATCTCTTTCAAGGGACAAGTGAGACTGCTCATGTAAGCCAAGGGGCTTATCAACAAGCAGATAGAAGAAATGTTGTGTGTGAGAATTGCAAGGCAAGAGGTCACACCAAAGATAATTGATGGGCATGTGAACATTGCAAGATCAAAGGTCACACCAAAGAGAAGTGCTGAACTCTCTATCCGCATTTGAAAAACATGAGGCAGAGAGGCATAGGTCAGACATCTAGAGGACGTGCTGAGATTGCCAATACTAGTGGTGATGAGATGGTTAGAAAGTCAGACCTGGAAGCCTTCTTCAAATCCATCACAAAGCTCCAAGAATCCGGTAAAGGCTTATTTACCTCTAAAACTCATAAGCCTATTATAGTTGATTCTGGTGCTTCAAATCATATGATTAGTGATGCTAGGCTGATTAGTAATGGTAAACCTCATTATGGAAAGGTTACAATTGCTAATGGGGAGGATATTCCAATTAGAGGAATCGGAAGTTTAGAACTGTCTGAAAGGAACACAACAGCTATGTATATGCCCGAATTCTCTAATAACTTGGTATCTGTTCAGAAAGCAACAAAGGATCTTGATTGTTTGGCTGTGTTTAGTCCTGATAAGATGTGGTTTCAGGATAATAAGTCAGGAAAAAGGATTGGCGAAGGATGCGCCAAGGATGGTCTCTATGTTTTGAATAAAGTTGATAGTGTTGCTGCTCCTCGTTCAGCTCTAAGTTCTGTTTCCTCTAGCTCAGTTTGGCATGCTCGTCTTGGTCACCCACACTCCAAGGCTCTCCATCTCACCTTACCAAACCTGACTCAAGATCATCAAGAGTGCGAAGCTTGTATTCTAGGAAAACATTGTAGAACTGTTTTTCCGGAATCATCTACGGTCTATGATGATTGCTTTAGTCTCGTTCATTCGGATGTATGGACTGCACCTTGTGCTTCTCGTGATCAATACAAGTATTTTGTTTCCTTTATTGATGAGAAATCCAAATACACGTGGGTGACTCTTATGCCATCAAAGAGTCACGTATTTGAGGCGTTTTCAAAGTTCTACAACTACGTTTCTACACAGTTTGGAGCTAAGATTAAGGTCTTGAGAAGTGATAATGGAGGGGAATACATGAGTGGCCAGTTTAAAGAGTTGTTGGATAAAGAGGGGATTGTTCATCACACATCTTGTGCCTACACTCCTCAACAAAATGGAGTTGCAGAACGCAAGAATAGGCATCTCATGGAGGTTGCTAGGACAATGATGTTTGACAAAAGTGTCCCAAAGCAGTATTGGGGAGACGCAGTGATGACTGCATGCTATTTGATCAATAAGCTGCCAACCAATACTCTTGGTGGGGTGTCTCCATACGAGGTATTAAACAAAACTAAACCGAGTATTAATCACCTTAGAGTATTTGGATGTGTGTGCTATGAGTTTGTACCAGAAGCTCAGAGGAACAAACTAGAGCCCAAAAGCATAAAATGTTTGTTTGTTGGGTACTCCTATACTCAGAAAGGATACAAATGCTACAATCCAGAAATAAGACGAGTGTATGTGTCAAGAGATGTCAAGTTTAATGAAGAAAAAAGTTATTTCAGTGAAAAGAACTGGGATAACTTGAAGGATATGGCATCTCCTAGATTTGATCAAGCCTCTACCCTAAAGTTCATACTCAATGGTCTTGGTGAACTAATAGGACAAAATGAGACACCCACAGCCGAGTCTCATGATGAAGAAAGAAGGAATAACAATGTAGAGACCTCCACTCAAGAATCGGCTACAACAGGTGAAGAGGGAGAAACTCAAACAAATGGTTCAACCTCGGAAGCTGAAGATTATGAAGAAGAAAATACTCAAGAAGTTGCACCCCCACCTCTTAGAAGGAGTGAAAGGATCAAATTTGGTCCAGATAATTGGAAGAACACTAGAGTCTACTACAACAATCAGGCTGTTGCTCATCCTATTCAAGCCTATTGTTCAGTTGCTCATCTTCCGGAAGAGCACCAAGTGTTTCTTAGCAAGATCGACCAGAATTCAGTGCCATCTAGCTATGAAGAAGAATGCATGAGTGCAGTTTGGGTTGAGGCTATGATTGAAGAAATCGAGTCCATGAGGAGGAATGATACTTGGGAGATGACTGATCTACCTAATGACAAGAAACTTGTGGGCTGTAGATGGGTATATACCATTAAGTACACAAGTTCTGGAGAAATAGAAAGGTACAAAGCTCGGTTAGTAGCTAAGGGATACACTCAGAAATATGGAGATGACTACACATAAACTTTTGCTCCAGTAGCAAAGCTTCACTTAGTACGTGTTCTTCTCTCTATAGCTACTAATCTTAAATGGGATCTATGGCAGATGGATGTTAAAAATGCTTTTCTCCAAGGAGAGTTGGAAGAAGAAGTATATATGGCACCTCCTCAAGGCTTTCATGATGCACCCAACAGTAGCAAAGTATGCAGACTCAAGAAAGCAATATATGGTCTTAAGCAGTCTCCAAGAGCATGGTACCAACGATTGAGCAGTTGCCTCCTTGAGAAAGGGTTTCGTCGATCAGAGGTTGATCACACCTTATTCACCACTCAGGGGGAGAAAGGTATTGTTGCTGTGCTCATATATGTGGATGATATTATCATCACAGGTGATAATGTTACTGGTGTTGAGCAGACCAAAACGTTCCTCAAATCTTCATTTGACATCAAAGACTTGGGAAGGCTGAAGTACTTCCTTGGAATCGAGGTATGCAACTTTGATGATGGTTTGTTCCTTTCTCAAAGAAAGTATACATTGGATATATTATCTGAGACAGGAAAGATTGGTTCAAAACCTGCGAAAACACCAATTGAAGATAGCTATAAGGTTGTTTGTGAGGGGGAGCCACTTGAGGATGTTAAGCAATATCAGAGAATGGTAGGTAAGTTGATCTACCTTACCATTACTAAACCAGATATCTGCTTTGCTGTGAATCAAATAAGTCAGCACATGCAAGCTCCCACTAAGCATCATTGGCAAATGGTTGAGAGGATCCTGAGGTACTTGAAAGGTACACCAGGTAAAGGCATATGGATGGGTCGTAATAATAGCACAGAGATTGTTGGGTATTGCGATGCAGATTGGGCGGGTGATAGGGTGGATAGAAGATCCACCACAGGCTATTGCACGTTTGTTGGAGGAAACTTGGTTACTTGGAAAAGCAAAAAACAGAAAGTAATCTCAAGATCAAGTGCTGAAGCTGAGTATAGATCAATGGCAAGCATTACTGGAGAATTGGTATGGTTGAAGAATCTTCTTAAAGATCTCGGAGTCAAGTCATCCGAATCAATGACTCTACACTGCGATAATCAGGCTGCAATACACATTGCTTCTAACTCGGTATTTCATGAGCGGACCAAACATATTGAAGTAGATTGCCACTACATTCGGGAGAAGGTCCAAGCATGTATAATCTTTCCAACTTATGTGAAGAGTTCTGATCAACTTGCAGATGTATTCACAAAGGCGACAACTTCAAAAGTATGTGATGAACTTCATGTCAAGATGGGCTTATTGGATCTCCACCAGCCAATCTTGAAGGGGAGTGTTGAAATAAACAAAGAAATGAAATGAAGTGCACTGTAGCAAGACACTGTAGCAAGACGTGTGCACTGTTCATACGTAAGACATTTTCTTTGTGTAGTTGTCAACTTATGAGTCATGTATGTGAGTCATTTGTGAGTCATATAGGTGAGTCACATTTATGTGAGTCACATGTGTTAGTCATATATGTGAGTCACATATGTGTGAGTCACATGGGTTAGTCACATGGGTTAGGCACATTTTGATAAATATTTGTAAACAACTTGTGTTGCAAATTAGATAGTTGTATTTCTCTATAAATATGTGATGTAAACAACAAAGAAATAACAACAACAAGAACATATTCATCACAATTCTCTCTCACTCAAAATCGTTTATTTCTCTCTCTTGTTCTTGATACTTAAAGAAGTGTTTTTCATACTTAAACTCTTTTTCTTCATACTCATACTCTAAATTTCTACAAAAGTGATATTGTTTTATAAATGTGAATGGTATCTGATTGGTTCTCTAGTTAGAAAGTTTCATTTTCTATAAGATAGGATAAAAAGTTCAGATCTTCTTTAATAAGTTGAGCCAATCAAACTGTTCTAAAGATGTGTTATTACAACAATACGAGTGCCAAAGTACGGTGTTTCTACATTACAAAGATAAAAAAAAAAAAAAGAGTGTTGTCATAAACCATAAATATAAAATCAAACCTACAATTATGATAATATTGTTTGAGATCGAACTGTAGTGGTCTTTCGAAATCTTATATAAGAACACAGAGAGGCTTCTAAAACATAACAAGTTTCTAAAAGAGAAAAATGTTGAGTTTGGAAACAAGCCTTGCTCTTCAGCTCCCGGTCATCGATTTCACAAGTCCAAACCTAAAACCGGAAACTGTAGAGTGGGACTCAGTGAGAGGCGATGTCCGAAACGCTCTAGAAGAGTACGGATGCTTCGAGGCCTTGTTCGATAAAGTCCCTGTCGAACTTCGGAAGGCGGTTTTTGATGCTTCTGAGGAGGCTTTCAAGCTACCTTTGGTGACCAAAAAAAGAGTAGTAGTGTCGAGGAGGAAGTACAGAGGATACGTGGGTCAGATTCCAACGTTGCCTCTTTTCGAAGTCTTGGGCGTTGATTTTGCAGAAAATGAAGATAAAGTCAATGAATTTACTCATAAGCTCTGGCCCCAAGGCAATACAAGTTTCAGGATTAGGATCTTAAAACTTTTTCTTCCCTCATTATTTAATTCATTCGGATTTGAAACAGAACAAACTCTAAAACTGCTCTGTTTCTGCAGCGAGGCGGTTATGTCATTCACGGAGAAAGTATCAGAACTGGACTTCATGACCAGGAGAATGATAATGGAGAGTTTTGGGGTCAATGAAGATTACATAGAGAAACATTTGAATTCGACGAAATGTCTCATGAGAATGATGAAATACACAGGAGTTGAAGAAACAGAGGAGGAGTTAGGCATGGAGGCTCATACAGACAGAAACATGCTCACCATACTTTGCCAGAACGATGTAAAAGACGGAATTGAAGTGAAAACAAATGATGATAAGCACTGGATCAAGGCCAATCCTTCCCAAGATTCTTCATTCACCGTGAGCTACGCTGCATGTAACTTTAAAAACAACACTTCCTTTTAAACACAAACTGATTTCTACGATGTCTTATAATGTAAAAAAAAATGTTTTCAGGTACTTATGAATGGTCGGGTTCTTACCGGTGTTCACCGAGTGATGAGGATGGGAATGAACACGAGATTCTCAGCTGGATTGTTCTCTGTTCCAAAAACAGAGGATTTGATATACGCACCAGAGGAAATGGTTGATGCCGAGCATCCTCCCTTGTTCAAGCCATTTGATTTTGAAGCATACTTTCAGTACACCACTGAGGGATCTGGAAGGAGAGATCTAGCTGCTCTCAAGACTTACTGTAGCCTTTATACAAAAATAATGACTTCCTTCAAAAATAAGAAGAAACTTGTTAGATTTGCTGTTTCCAACTTTCCATGTAAAGATTAAGTTTGAGATCACTTGCAAAGATTAATGTTCAAACCAGAACTTATAGCGATGATTCTGTTTTACTTTTATCATCAAACGGATGGAGAAATCATGTTTGCGGTAGATTGTTCTGTTCTGAATCCTAACTCTGTAGTTTCTGAAGTAAAAATCTTCCATGAATCTGAATGTTATCTGATGGTTTTTAATAACTTATATGCCACTAAAGAAGGCCATGAAGCCAAGCTGACTCTATATACTATACGCCTGATCTAATAAAATCTCATTTCCATGAAATTAAGAAACAGAAACATCTTTTTGTTTTGTGGTTTGATCCGATCAAACTATCCTGAATTCTTATATTGAAAAGAGCAATCTTCATCATCTTTTTTTCTCAGGACTTACTAAGAAGAATCTTGTTTGATTCTGCTTCTGAATTATTTCTATGTGTACTACATTATCCACTTGTTATAGTAAAGCTTACAAATGTAACATTACAAAGATAAAGGCGAATTTATTACTAGTACAAACAAAGCAAAGGTGTTGTCAGTCAGATTATAACTCTATAATATGACCGAACTCACCTGGATAAACGTTAATTTTTCCCCATCCTCCAGAATATAAGCCTAGTATAGCAATCTTCAAAAGAAACAGAACAAGTTTGTGAGACAACAAATGACGAGTTTGGAAACTAATCTTGCTCTTCAGCTCCCGGTCATTAATTTCACGAGCCGAGATCTAAAACCGGGAACTGTCGAGTGGGACTCAGTGAGAGCCGATGTGCGGAAAGCTCTGGAAGAGTATGGATGCTTCGAGGCCTTGTTCGATAAGGTCACTGTCGAGCTTCGAAAGGCGGTGTTTAAGGCCTCCGAGGAGCTTTTCCGGCTACCATTAGAGACAAAACAGAGAACTGTTTCGGAGACGAAGTACAGAGGATATGTGGGTCAGAATTCTACAAATACTCTGTATGAAGGAGTGAGTTTTGACGTTGCAGACAATGCAGAGAAAGTCAACGACTTTACTCAGAAGCTCTGGCCACAAGGCAACATGAGTTTCAGGTTTTAGGATCTTTAAAATTATGCTTCTTTCTCTCATTATTTATTCATTTGGATCTTAAAAACAGATGAAAAATTCTAAGGAATCAGTGGGAGTTTGCTCTATTTCTGCAGCGAGACGGTTCTGTCATTTACCAAGCATGTATCAGAACTGGACTTCAAGATCCGGAGAATGGTAATGGAGAGTTTCCGCCTGGATGAAAACTACATAGAGGAACATCTGAAATCGACGAAATGCCTAATGCGTATGATGAAATACAGAGGAGTTGATGAAACAGAGGAGGAGTTAGGCATGGAGGCTCATACAGATAGAAATGTACTCACCATAGTTTGCCAGAACGATGTAGGAGACGGATTAGAGGTGAAAACCAAAGACGGTAGGCACTGGGTCAAAGCCAGGCCTTCCCAATATTCTTCATTCCTCGTCATTAGCGGATCTATTCTGCATGTAAGTTACCTCCTTCCTCTCTACGACTTGTCAACAGATGATGATGATGATGTTTAAGGATGTTTTTCAGGTTCTGTTGAATGGTCGTGTGCAATCTGCGATTCACCGTGTGATAAGGATGGGGACGGAAAAAAGGTACTCTGCTGGACTTTTCTCTATTCCGAAAACAGAGGAATTGATATATGCACCGGAGGAGATGGTCAATGCTGAGTACCCTCGCCTCTTTAAGCCATTTGATTTTGAAGCATACTATAAGTTCACCTGCGAGGGATCCGGAACCGGAAGGAGAGATCTATCTGGTCTGAGAACTTACTGTAGCCTCATAAAATAAAACAATGTTCATACCAGAACTGATAGTGATGTTTTGTCTTCAATTTCCTCTGGAATAATTGACTTCAGAGTCATAATATACTCATTCTCCAGATGAAAAGATAATGATATTCTATCTCAGCTTAATTTTCGGATTCAGAGCGAATCTTGACATCTTGTGCGGCGAATCATCAGAAAATAGTTTCCTCGAGGCTGATTCCAAGACATATATACATGGCCTGTAACATTTCAGTTCAGTAAGCTATCTTTCTCGTCTTAATAAATGGGTTCCGAAACACCTCTTCTTCCTCTTAACCTCCCAGTCATTGATTTCTCAAACAAAAACATGAAACCGGGAGAGCCCGAATGGGACTTAACCAGAGCTGATGTCCAGAAAGCTCTACGAGACTATGGCTGTTTCGAGGCCTGTTTCGATAGAATCCCTATTGAGCTACGAAAATCGATTTTCGGGGCCTTAGAAGAACTTTTCGAGTTACCCTTACAGACCAAACTGAGAAACGTATCCAAGAAACCGTTTCATGGATACGTGGGTCAGTACCCAATGGTGCCACTGTACGAGAGCATGGGCATTGATGATTCTGATGTTGCAGCCAAAGTCGACGCCTTTACTGAAAAGCTATGGCCTCAAGGCAACAACAGTTTCAGGTCAGTAAACTTCTGTCCTTAATTCGATTAGTTTGATATATTTTGATCAGGCTTCTGTTACTACCAGCACAACGATCCAGTCGTTTTCCGAGAAGTTATCAGAGCTAGACATAACTATCAGAAGAATGATCATAGAAAGCTTCGGACTCGTGAAATACATGGATGAACATCTTCAGTCGACGAATTACCTCCTGCGAGTAATGAAGTACAAAGGGCCTGATACAGAGGAGACTAAAGTGGGGCTAAACGCTCATACCGACAAAAACATCGTCACTATACTTTACCAAAACCATGTTGAGGGTCTGGAGGTGCAGACCAAAGAAAATAATTGGATCAAAGTGAAGCCATCTCAAGATTCTTTCATCGTTATGATCGGAGATTCTCTCCATGTAAGCCTTTGGTTGTAACTTCCATTTAGCAGAATCAATGCTTGAGAACAAGAACAATACAACGATTTTGATGTTTCTGATGTTACAGGCATTGTTGAATGGTCGATTATACTCTCCTTATCACCGTGTCATGATGACGGGAACAGAGACGAGATACTCCCTCGGATTGTTCTCGATTCCAAAAGCAGGATATATCGTGAATTCGCCAGATGAGCTCGTGGACGAAGAGCATCCTCGGATGTTTAAGCCCTTTGATCATGTCGAGTTTCTTCAATTCTATTACACAGAAGCTGGACAGAGATCTCAATCTGCTCTCAAGACTTACTGTGGAATGTGAAAACAGAAAAAAAAAAAAAAAAAAAAAAAAAAAAAAAAAAAAAAAAGCTCTATCATTGGCTTGCTTCTCTATGATTTCTCTATACCCTTTTACCTTACCAAGAAGAGACTCACTAGAAGAAATAAAATTTCAGATACTATCAAGTATGAATTTCAACAAATTGTGGCAAACCAAATGACTTTACAGAGATCTCAATCTGCTCTCAAGTCTCAAGACTTAATGTGAAAAGAATAAAAGCCTTGTCAGTTATTTCTGTGTACCCCTTTGACATCAATAAAAAGGATTTTACCAAAAGATTGAAACTTTCAGATCATAAGAAGAATGAAATTTTCAACAAAATGGTGTGGCAAAGCAAATGGTTTTCTTTCTCATTATTGCTCTACTTATACATACTATTCGATCTTACAGGAATCAAAAACAAAACAAAAAAGTTACCGTTATTGAAATTTGCTAATACAAGTGGAACTAGAAGATCTAGAATGTTTCCGTGCGAATCAATTTTTCAAGAGATGTTCTTCTTGCGGGCAAGTTCTTTAGCCATAAACGACGTAAGAGCGATTTTCCCCATGAATTTCTTGATGTTGTTGGCGAATGTATACATAAGGACGATAGGAACTGCCACGTATACACCGAACTTGGCGATTGCAGAGACTACAAGATCGATGTAATCGAGATAAAACCCACGAGGAAAGCTTGAACCTTTTAGGGTTATGGATCGAGAAATTTGGGGTTTTTTATTAAAAATTTGGGAAAATCGCATAAAACACCTTCGAGTTAAACACTTCTTCTACAATTTTTAACAGAAAAAACCCTCAAAATAGATTTTTAATACGGGCCGTCAAAAATTTTAACGGAATAGTAAACTCCCAAAATTAAAACCGTTTAAGAAATCAATTATTTTAATTAAAAAAAAAAAAATTTAATTATAATTACGATTTTTTTTTGTCAACAATTACAATTAAAAATCAAAAATAATTCAAAAAGCGAAAAAGAAATGAAAAAAAAAACTTGTTTCTTCTTCCTCCATCCGAAGATCTAATCGAAGACTCGCCACATCATAAACACAGCAGTGTTAGCTATTACTAATCCAAGAACAACGTCGTTGGCTGATAATCCTTGAAGCCAATGCTTCCTGTCAAAGGTAAAAAATCACACAAAATGAAACCAATAATTGATATCCACGCCTTTAAACCCAGAAAACCCCTCGAATTGGAAACCCTTTTTTTGAAACTGAGAACCGACGAACCGAACTCTAGATTCCACGAAATTTCCCAATTTCGCGGCTTTGTTTCCTAAAGTGCTCGTGAAAAACCCACGGATTTTCTCCGATAGTCTCTGTTCGATTTTGCTTTTACACAGAGAGAGGAATCAATGTGCGGAGCTATTTAGACCGATTCGAGTTAGGTTTTTTTTTCATTTTTTAATTGTAATAATAATTAAAATTATTTTTTAATTATAATAATTGGTTTTTTAAACGGCTTTAATTTTGCGAGTTTACTATTCTGTTAAAATTTTTGATTTTCCATTAAAATTTTTGACCAAAACGATAAGAGATTAAGGAGACCCATTTACAGTCAGTCAAGGGTATTTCAGTAATTTACATAGAAGAGGTTGCACACGGAATAAAATAAGCCTGGAAGTAGAGAATAATGCTTTATTGAGATTTTATATGCTTAAGAAGAGATTTAACAGCCTTTGATCTTCTTCTTCTTCTTTGGATGCATTGAGTCACCAGAAAATCTAGAATCTTTATGATGAAATCCAGATACGATTTATGTTAGACATTTCCTCAGATTCTCTTCTCTAGTGATTGATATTGACTTTCTAGGTTTGTGAATTTTTTTTTTTTTTCTTTTTTGATCGAATTTCACACAATTCATAAATCAGGGTTGGTAAATTTATAAATCATCTATGTCGGATAAATATAAAGTAGTTGATACAGGGATGGATCAAGATTCATCTTCATTGGATTAATTAGTTGGTTTCATTTGCTTGACTAGCACATTAATTTTAGCGATTAACTGAAACAAAGTCATCTTATCTAAGATTCAATGCTCGCAATTAGAGGTGGACATAAAAAAAAAAAACTGAACCAAACTAATTTCCATGATGATAATCTGAACGGTAGAAAAATCTCTTACCAAATTAACCGACTCGAATCTGAGTTTTGTACAACCAAACCGAATAAGCTGAACAAAGAAATAACCATTAAAAAAAAAAAAAGAACCATTACAAATATCATTTTTAATTCAATATTACACAAAACATTGAAATATACAACAAATTTATAACTAATTAACAAATTTTACTTATTTTATTTTTATTACATATTTTTATCCAAAACCGAACTAAACACGAAGCCAACCAAATCGAACTGAATCTGGATTTTCTTAAAACCCAAAAAGTCAAACCAAACTGAACCGAAAAACCGAATAGAGTTAAATATTCGATGCTTGAAGGGAAAATACATAGAAGGATTTGGATAAAACAAAAGTGACACATAAAGATAATATTTTAAGATGATCATTAGAATCAGACGCAGCAACAACAATCACATTTCTCGTAGCAGCAACAGCAACAGAACAACCCGAAGAGCCTGCAATAGATTAAAATATCATCGTTTGATTTCATCAAGAGCTGTAAGATCATAAGAAAAAGAATAAAAATCAAAACATAGAAAGAGAAGAGATTATGGTTGGTTGTACGGACGTGGCGTATAAACAGCCTTTCTCGTCTTGCCGTTTCTTGACATGACCAAAGTAAGTCATGTCTTGTTGCGAAGGTGCCTTCATTTTTTTGTGTGTGTGTGTGTGTCTTGGCAATAAGTTTAGGGGTTTGGATTAATTGTATGCAGTGTATATAAACTTCAAATCTGTTACCTGCATTGATATGCATCATTTATTTGGACCGACAAAGTAGTTAGAATTTTCACCCAAAACTTCATGTGATAAGAATAAGTCATGGCTTCAATTTGGCTCTAGGTGAAATTTTTTTGTGATTTTCTGGTTTTGTTTTTATTTTTATCTAAAATTATCAGTTGGGAGGATCCAATGCATAGGTTTTTCACACTTTTAGCCCCATTTATAAAAAGAAAAAATAAATAGCCAGAGGATTATAAGGAACTGCCCTTAAATTTTTTTGATTTTTTTAAATAAATAAACAGTAATATTGATGCCATTTGATTATTAAAAAAAAAACAATAACTTACATCGTATTGATGATTAGAGAAGTGGAAAAAAAAACCTTGTAGCAGCCAAAGGTAAACATACAATATGACTATTAAGGAAAGTAGTCAGTAAGTGAGGATGAACTTCAATAATTTTGAAGAAAACATGTATAGTATCCACTATATAATCATTAAGAAATTTTACAATTTGATGATAATGAAAAATTGTACTCAAGTGTGTTTAAACTTTATGGTTAACTATAGATCACCATCACTCGAATGATAAATCTCGCTGCAGGCCAAAACCGGTTGCATCAGATCTCTTCACGATTCTCAGCCTCTTGCACGACTCTTTGAACATCCTGCCAACCAAAAAAAAAAAATCATAATTTTTACAAATTTGTGACTTTTAAGAGGTGAAATATATTCATTTCCATAAAGTTGATAATCGATATATAATATGTAAGAAAATATATATGAGCAAAATGTAAGGTAATATAAACTTACTGCCAAGGTACATCTCCGACGAGCATCCAGTCTCCATCCTTGTCCTCGTATATAATAACATATTCGAACTTCTCACCCTCCTTCAACGCCACTCCTACACAATTTATACGTATAATTAAGTCTCTTGCTCTTACATTTTTTGAAATCCTTTAGCTCTAACATGGCGATGTAACTAACTTATATCATGGAAATGAGCTGGACAATTAGATGGATTAATTAATGTATGAAAATACGTACGTTTGCATTCGAATGTTTGTTTGCATTTACGTTTATATTTAGTCTCTATTTTTTTCCAAGTAGACTTTAATGAATGCCATATACTAACCTAGGCCAAGACAGCCGAAGAGATTCTCAAGAACGGTGGCTAGATCAGTATAACCCTGGCTCGAACTAAGGTCAATCTTCCTCAAGTACGGTACACCATCCATGCTCACTTTCACGTACCCTATCGCTTTCGATGCTTCTTTATTATTGTTCTTATTTCTCCTATAAAAACACACTGGTGGCCACCCCACCACCTGACTTTTAGCCGCCGGTGGAGTGTCATCCTCAACCTCACCGGTGACAATGTCCACCGATGAAACGACGCTATTTTCATCGTCAGTATCTAATGACGATGACGTCATCATGTCCGAGAACACCCTCTTCGTCTTCTTCGATCCGCAAACTAATCTTTCGCCGTTGTTATCTCCTGGAAGACCCAATCTTAGCTCTGTGATCTCAAATCCTAAACCTTCCTTTGCCATTTTTTTTTTTTTTTTTGGCTCTGTTATTATATGAATTTTTTTGATACTTCTCTTAGTACAATGATGATTATGTAATGCCTTTGTGCATTTATATGTTGTCTAGTTGGTCCAACATGACCCAATAATATGTTGGCACGTGGAAGAGACTAATCTTCCAAAATTGTTTCTATTAGCTAGCTTTGTGGAGGAAGATAAGGTTAGACCAAAGACAGGTCAATTGGTGATGTGGTGTTGGTCACATGAGAGACATAAGTTGGGTCCTTGTTTATAAAAGAGTTAAATTAAGGGAACAGATCCTACGGCTGTTAATATTTGTTAGGTTTTTGAAATCCCTTCCAAACATCCCATGTGTCTTCCTTAATTTGGATATTTAAGATTCTTGTACTCGTTAATAATTTACAATTACAATTTGTAAAGGATACTAATACTTATTTGTTCACATTTCATTTACGAGCTTGAGAATATGAAAAGATTCCTGCTATATATATAGCATTACCGGTGGGTTAAACGAAAATAAGACGTGAGCAATTAGTTTTCACTAAAAACATCGTTTTCTCATACTCGAATTTCGAATAATATGGCTTTTGCAATATAGTATGCAGTTTAAATGGAAAAAATCTGAGTTGGCTTGACTCTTACATGTTGAAAGACAACAAGTTGGTCCATGTGAGATAAATAAAAATCAAAACAAAAGTCATAAAACCATTAGGCAGACGCGTTACTTCCATTTCGTACCAAATAACACTGTTAGCCCCAAGTCGTAAATTTCTTTCTCCAATTTTGCATTTATATTTTATATAGATTGATGTATAATTTTTTTTTTATTTGTTTATGGTTTGTACTGAAATCCAGTATACATTAGAGTAATACGTATCTGTCCAAATTCCTTTGGTATAAATATCCCACATGATTTAGTAGAGAAGCGCACGACCAAATAAAAATAAGATTACAATTATGTTTCTACATCGCGTAGCTAAATGATGAAACCGAATGAAAACTTTGATAGGATTAATTATTATTAGTTTTCCTAATAATTCTTGTAAAACTAACGACACTCAAATTGAAATATCTTTTGGTATATATACACAATCAGAATCAGGCAGAATATTTGGTTGGGAATCAACGAGTATGTACATATGTGTGATGATAATGAAAGTCAAAGATCATAAAAAAATGATTAAACAAGAGTTACTTTTTTTTTGGTTTTAATGTTAAACTTTATTACCAAAAAAAGTGAAAATAATACATATTAAACTACTAATAAACTAACCCATAAGCTCTCAAGGGAGAGAAAGTTTGGAACGAAACCAATTACAAAGGATGCACAAAACAACCAAAGTAGAATTCAAGTAGAGAGAGAGAAGCAATCGGGTCTCTTGACGGAAAGCAGAGAAGTCGATCCCGCATGGTGCGGTCGATGCTAGCTTTAATAGAGGAAGGAGATGAGGAAACCGACTTGAAGATTCTTGCATTTCTTTCTCTCCAAATGTAATAGGTGAAGACCTGGAGAAAAAGCTTAGCCACGGCATGGGAGTAAGATCTCGGCT
This sequence comes from Eutrema heterophyllum, assembly GCA_002933915.1. Taxonomy (NCBI): domain Eukaryota; kingdom Viridiplantae; phylum Streptophyta; class Magnoliopsida; order Brassicales; family Brassicaceae; genus Eutrema; species Eutrema heterophyllum. The sequence continues at coordinate 1,491,645 of PKMM01049127.1, read as the reverse complement.
GCCTGGAGATGAGAGGGATCCAAAGAGCATAAGTGTGAAAATCATGTGGTGGATGCTGCCCAAGTCGTGAAGCAAGGGAGATCCAAATTGAGCTGCTAAATGGACAACGGAAGAATAAGTGATCATGAGATTCATCAGCATTGGAGCAGAGAACACAATTAAGAGGGACCGGCATGCCCCATCTATGCAGTCTGTCGCGAGTTGGTAGTCTACCAAGAAAAGCCAGCCAAAGATTAAACGAGAACCTCGGAACTGCCTCTTTGAACCAAACACATCTGGTCCAATGAAGCGTTGGCGAGACTTCATGAAGCTGTTCCCAAGTGCTTTTGGTGGAGAAAGAGCTAGTGAAATTCCCCGAAGGAGTTTTCCAGAGAAAACGGTCACTACCGACTGAGGGGTTAGGAGTAGCTCTTGATGCAAGAGAGATGAGAAGGGACTCGATCTGCATTGTCCGTACGCGCAGCACACAGACTCCAGAATCCATTTCGAATTGCTTCGCAAACCTTAGCTTCGTTATGGAGTTGAAGTTGGGAAGGACCTGACTCTCCAAGATGAACAATTAGGGGTCCGAATTCAGTCCAGTTATCGAACCAGAAGGAGGCAGTCTTCCCATCATTTACCTCACGCTTGATGAATCGTAGAAGGGTCGGTTTTAGACGGAGAAGGCATCTGATGCTCCACGAAAATTGGTCGCTATCTGGAGACAACCAAAAGCTCGTTCTCTGAAATACATTTGCATTAATCCATGCAACCCAAAGAGAGTCCGATCTTGTAAAGAGATGCCAGATTAATTTCAGATGGAAAACTTCCTCAAAATCCCCTAACCGTCTTAGACCAAGTCCACCCTCTTGCTTTGGCTTGCAAACATCCTCCCAAGCAACCCTTGCACCCGTGGAAGGAGAAGATTTGTTTCTCCATAAAAACGCAAAGCACAGCGAATCGACTCTTTTATAGAATTTCTTGGGGAGGACAAAAACTTGTCTCCAAAAATTAACCATACCGTAGATCACCGAAGCAACTAGCCTTATTTTCCCAGCAAAAGAGAGGAATTTTATAGTCTATGAGTGGATTTTACCGGTGATTCGTTCCAAGAAAGAAAATAAAAGTGACTTACCTTAGTAGTTATTTTAGAGATTATTTAAGTTGGAGTTATTAAATCGTATCTGCCACTAAAATAAGAAAATAAAAAGAGTTTTATTTAAATAAATAATGTCACTTCAAAAAAATAACTAATTAGCTAACGACGGCCATATCTGATAAAAAAAATCAAAAAGCGTAGGAAAACTTTTGGAGAATTTTCTGTTTATATTGATGAATTATTGATTACTTATTTATAACTTTTAGATAAATCAAATGTCTCGCTGCATCTTTGGTTGACTAAATTAATACTAATATATGTTGAAGATTTCATGCATAATGATATTTTACTAAACAGTAAAAAAAAAGGTTGAAGTATCGGTACAAAATTAAAAGTTATAGTTTCCTTTAAACGTTTTAAACGACAGTCTAACATAATGTATGCTTTACAGCATCCTAATTTGATTTTTTTTTTTTCGACGAATCTTTGTTTTTGATAAACTATTAATTATAAATACATTTATATAATATAACTAATATATATCTAATATATGCTCTTGTATATGTTGGACCAAGCTATTGGACTTTCTCTTCTCTGTCCGATCCGGATCCACCATAAGTGACCCGTTTCCATGGATTTATCATATATGAGGCTTATGAGCACATGAATGTCTTCATTTGGAAGAAGCCCAATACAACCAAATCATAAGAACACTACTTAAAAATAAATATTTGTCAGGGAAATGTACACACGGTCTCCTAATAATAATAATCCTATCAAAGTTTGAATTATCATTCAAACGTGACATTGATAAGTTATAAGTATGTGTAATAAATTATCTATTGAAGAAAATAAAACCTAAAGTATTTTTGATCTTCATGGAATCCAACGCGAAGACATGCAAATCCAGATTCGAAAAGCTTTTCAAACCATTTTTTTCGTCTGTAAACTGCTGCAAAACAAAACCAAATTTGTATCAAAATTAATAAACTATATCTTTACACTCAACAGAACATATATCTATACAAAAACTAAAATTGAATACGAAAAACTCGTTATAGTAATAACCTTCATGTGGTCCGTTCGCCGTTTCCCACCAAACTCCTGACATCGTAAACAACGAAAACAAGCCCAAAATTACATTATACAAAAGCTTATTAGCCATTAGAGATAGAGGACTGTGGAGAGATGATGAGATATCTTCTCCGTTCTTTTTGGCTTTCGTTTATAGAGTTCATGATAGATATTTATAACTCTTCAAATGTTTTGATCATTGACCATTTCACAGATTTTTAATTGTCAAATTAATGGCTTTAGGTCCTTGCATTTATAAAGATATATATAGACTATATACTCTTTGCCACCTTAAATAACGTTGGAAAATATATTTTTCTTTTTTGTCTTGACGTATGCCTAACCTTTATTCAACCAATAATCTTTAACGAAGATTAATAAATATTAATGGAGTATGTTTCTTGTTGAGAAGGTTTCCGACAGGAAACGTGTCCATGTGTTGGTAATGTATTACTGGTCGAAAATTTGGTATGATAATTATTACGTCGTTACACACTTACACTACACATGTTATTGATGTCCTCATCATCATATTAAATCAATTATCAGATTCCATCTATAAGTTCGATCGAATTAATATTGACAAAATGACGTGAAAAGATTACAAATTGTAGGAAGAGATATTAAAGATTTGTTATATATCTTGCTTGAAAGAAACGAAAGAAAAAGCTCTATATAGCGTGAAAGTGTAGAGAACCGGATTAATCCAGAAAAAAAGGAAGATCAAACGCAGCCAATTCGATCTCATAAGTGAGTGTTAGGTTTCTTTCTTACTATTTTCTTAAGGATCAAACAAGCTCTATATAGCGTGAAAGTGTAGAGAACCGGATTAATCCGGAAAAAAAGGAAGATCAAACGCAGCCAATTCTCATAAGTGAGTGTTAGGTTTCTTTCTTACCATTTTCTTAAGGATCAAACATTACCACTACTGAAAATAAAATCATTTAAATTTGAAATAGTCGGGGAAAAAAATATTTTAAAAAGGAAAATTGTTTTGTCTTTTTTTTTTTTTAATTATGAGTTTTAATTCAAAACTAATAAGCTTATGTCTTGCATTCATATGAAAAACTGCGGTCAAAGATTCCCTCTTTTGGGTTTAAATCTCTCTTCTTCTATCAGAGTATTCTCTTTTTGAAAGAAGATAGGGCTTTTGTTTGGAAAACTCCTTTTCCCTTACGATGATTACCCAGCTAAAGCTATTTTGTATCTTATCTGCTCAAAATTCCCCTAATTTTTAGGGTTTTCAAAAGTGTTCGTCAAAGTTCTAAAAATTCTTTATCTTAGAAATTCTCAGAGAAATCAAGAGTCCGGGTTTGTTTTTGTTGATTGAAGTTTGAAGTTGGTGTTATCCCCAAATTCTACCAAAGGAGTTTTGAGTATTTTCTTGGTTTCGAATCAAGATCTGACCATCGAGACCTATTGCTTGGCCTTCCTTTAAGTTTCAGTCTTATGAAATCTCCAAAGCTTTAGGCAATATCTCGGAATGGAAGGTGGTTTTTGAAAGTCCGAGAATAAAAAAGGGTGCTTCTCTTATTGAAAGGAGTGTTACGAATGAGGATCGCCGGTAATCATATGTAGCTTCGGGCTAAATTTACTTATTATCTTACATTGATATTTTTGTTTTTAACGCTTTTTTGTAAGGAGTTTTCCGCAAACCCTTCACGGATAAAACACTCCAGCCAAGCCCAAATAACTAGATGTCTCACGCGTAAATAGATAAATAATTTTAAAATGCTGAATTACTTTAAACTTTTATACTATATGGATACAAAGAAGTCAAACAATTTTATAACAAAAAAAGGCTCCAGTTTGTTCTAATAGTTATTTTTTGTTGCTAAAAGTTTGTTATAATAGTTTAGGAATTTATTTTTTACAAAATTAGATAACATCTTATTAAAATTATATTCAACACACTAATGATTCACTTTAAAACCACATTATATATACGATAGCCCTAACCATAAAGTTTCGTTTAATTACAAGAGATTCCAACATGTCAAGAAAAATCCTCTTGTAGGTAGATAGACTCGTAGAACTTTAATCAAAATAAGACCTATGATATCTATATACTACCACACGTATATATATATTACCTTGTAATTATGTAAAGAAAAACCAGTGCTTAGTAAAATTGGAAAATCTAAATTCAACGGTAAGACTTAAGAACAGAGCCACAGAAACTGCATACGACGGCTCTCCAAGATCTCCAGTAAATCGGAATAAAACAGAATCTCGTCGACGTTTTCATGTCGGCGATGCTCGCACCATGGCCGCACCGTGAGCATGTTCCTGCCGCCGGTTTGCTCCGTTCTACTTTCCTCTTCTGATCCACCAAGAAACAGAAACATACCATATCTTCTTGACTCAGATTTACAAATCAAGAATCAGAATCAAGACTCTTTTAGACACGGCGACGATTGGTTTCAGAGAAGACTGTTTTTCTGAGTTTTTTTTTTTTAGTTGTTGATGGTACAAGTGGTGGGTATGGTCTGTGGAACTTTTGAGTTTATAAATATTAAAATATAGGACGAGGAATTAATTGAAAGTTAAATCGAATACTCGTGTCGGGAGTTTCGAAAGTAAATATTTGAGAGATTGGGCATACACACACGTACAACCTTCAATAGATAACATGTTCTATGCCGTCAAAACACCTGTTCTTTAGATTAAACAAATAAATAAAAAAATTATGCAGAATTTTTCCTAAAAAGTATGTAAAGATTTCTTTTATTGTATTATTTTTTTTCATTTACGTTGATTAGAAGAAAAATTAGTTTGTTTTTATACATTTATACTAACATTGTAGCATAAAGATGATTTTATCTCTTCTAAAATAATTGACAAGTTTGAAAAAAAAATAGGTACGAAGTGCTCTTCATATTAATGTCATTATGATTTTCCTTAGAGGCAAAGGATTTGTGTCATGAGGAAGGTGTGAATAGCTGACACGTGGATAAAACAGTTGGAGGTTGAGATTGTCATTGTCCTTAAACAGTAAGATGAGAGGATGGGTCATGCATGACAAAACCTCTCCTCAATTTTTAATTCTTTCTGCTGCAAATTTTATTATATTTTCTTCTATTTTTTTTGGGTTAAACTACCATTCCATTTAACAAAAATAAGAGTTTGACCCACATAAAAGAAGGATATAATAAAGCTACAATAAAACATAAAATACCAAAGCAACGACCAACAAATTAGCCGAGCAAATGGTAAACTTAAAGAAAACAACATTCAAACAGAAGCTTAAAGATATAGACAAATTCAATAGCTCATCCAAAACAGCACTTGTAAAAAGCATTCGAAAAGGAAAATTTTCTTCACATTTTGGTAGTTATTACTTATTAGGGTTTTGCTTCCAAATTTTTGCGTCAGTTCTTTGGAAAAAAAACCCTACTTTTTCGTGATGTTTTCTTTTCATTTAACCAGCAATATTTGCATTTATTAATGCATAAATGTAATATAGAAACTTAAGTAAATTTCGGTGATAAACAGTTGCAGTTGCCGTTGCAGGTATGGCAAACTTTATATCGTATAAAAACATTGAATGTAGATGTTGAAAATGTAGGCCAATTTTTCCTTACGAGACTCATGTTTTAGGAGTATTGTTTAATCTTAATTAACTAAGAATCGAAACTTGAATCATTTTAATTACGGAATATATTTCTCTAAAATTTTATATGTCTAGGCTAATGTGTTTCAAGTATTAATTTTTTTTTTTTTTTTTTTTGTCAACTACCCATATGATTAAATCAAATTTTGGCCAATAAGATGGTGGTTATGTGGAATAACTCCTACCGACTATGTCTGACTTACATGGAAAAATAAGAGATCTCGTGCTCGAGCTTCTTTTGCAAGAGAATCGACACAGACATTTAAAGAACAAGGAATATGAACTACGCTAAAATTCTCAAAAACATCTCTGAACAGTAGAAAGAATCTAGTTCCAAAGTAAACATCGGCCAGTCCACCGGATTCTCAATCATTTCCACCAAGTCTGAATAGTTTGTCTCGATTCAAATCGTAGATATACGCTTTTCTTTTAGGCAAGATAGCCCAGAGTAATCCGTCTATCTCAGCATGTTACGCCGAGAGACTTTTATGGCAACCTTGAAGTCCGAAGATCTCATGTCCCATATAGTCCATATATATGGCTCCACCCTAGTCCACTAACCGGTCCATGGTCGATCCAAAAGGCATCGATTTGACAAGTCGGAATTCGGAGGTCCAAGGGGGGAGGGGAACTATGGAGTCGTCTTGGTCCTGTGAGGCTTCTACCTCTTCTTCGCCTTCATTTTGATTTGCTATTATATTCTCCAACTTTCCGCTTAAAGGGAAGCTAACTAAATAGTATCTACCGGAGAATCTTTTTCCGCTTTGAGAACTTTGTCGTTCTTTGCCTTCCATATGTACCATATGATTCAAGGATATATTTTTTTTTTGTGGGTCAGTGAGACCCAATTCTTTTGTTCTCCAAAATAGGAAGTCCATATTTCGGTAAATAGATATATTCGGAAAGAAAACTCGGAAGAGACGAGAAGTCCGATAAAACCCAAACTTGTAAAGCTGGGGAACATTCAAAAATTAAAGAAGATGATTTATAGATTCCTCTAGATCACCACACTTTGGACAACTCCTATCGATGTCCATATGCCTATAAGTAAGGCAGTCACAAATCGCAACACATCCAAATAGAACTTGCCATATGAAATAAGATTGATTACTTTCTTGTACAAATATCTGCATTATTATAGTTCACAACTTGTTTTTATCATTGGTAATAATTAGCTTTTGTCATATTTAATCAAGAATGAATTCTAAACTTCGTCCATCCATTAATTCTCCTTAATTTCTTCCCTCTCTGAATATGACTAATTGACTATATCATTTGCAGCTAAAGAAGGAAAAAAAACACCATAAATTAATTATGACGATTAATCGGACATATTGCTTTCAAAGAAAAATAACCATTCAGCAGTACACATAGTTGAATGAACATAACCAAACAATTAATTGCGATTGCTGAATTTATTGCAACCACTTGATTTTACATGTTCATTAATAATAATTCCAAACTGATATTACATTTTATTGATAATTTCACACTCCATCTTACAGTCTAACTTCTATAAATTAATAATGTTGGGACTTCAAAATTTTATTATCTTATAGAGGTATTAATTAATCGATAAATTAATAAATTATTAATTTATCGATAAATTAATAATTATTAATTTATAGAGATAAAAAAAGTTTAGTGTATAATCTTTTAAATTTTATTTTATTTGAATAGATTTACATCGCAATTGGATATTGTATTATAAGCTAAAACACAATAACAAATTGTTTTCGACACTGCAAGATTCGTTCAGGAGATGTCGTATCAAGGAATTTAGAAGATGAATCAAACGACATTCGTGAACTTGAAGTAGTGATTAATAATATCGGTTATCGAAACAGAATGGATGTCAATAGCTACTCGACTACCCGGATGAAAATGATACATGCTCAGAAGTTCAGAATTTAGAAGAAATTGTCCCTTTTTTTTATTTATAGCATTTTTTTACTAAACTACCATTAATTAAATGTAATAAATGCAAAATAAATCTTTTGAATATCTTAAAAATTAGGAAAAAATACAAAAAATGAAAGAAATATCTATTAGAATAGGTGAGTTAATTTGTCCATTTTTATCAAATTCTCCTAAATATAATTTGCGCATAGATCAAAAAGAAAATTGAAAATGATTTGGCGACTTCTTTTTTTTAAAAAGCTCAAATATAGCTTTCTTAAAAGCTCAATAAAGAAGAAATAAATGTTTCGGTTAAATTTGTAAATCTTATACAGTTAACACTAGTTAATTTTCTACGTTCTACCACTTTTAATTGATCACAATTTTGAAATGAGTATTGATCACTTGATTAGTGCTTTTTAAAGTTGAGTGGGAAGCCGATTGACTACCGAGTTATTGAATTTATCGCATCAAACCTGTCACGATGAGTTATTAAACTAAGGGATATTAATAAAAAAAAATACCTCAAGTATCAACCGATCTATTTTAAACCTCTCAACTAAAAATTTAATTACCAAACTCCTTAAATAATACCATGTTTTACAAAGAGTGTCATTTTGACATATTTCACACATAATTAAAAAAACTATTAAAATTTCTACATTACCCCTTATTAATACACTAAACAATTTTTCTCTTTCTAATTAATACACTAAAGCAATATGGTTAAAATTGTAATTTTATTTGATTTTTTGCATTGAAAATACAAAATGACACTTTTTGTGAAACAAAAATAAAGTGTTAAAATGACACTCTTTGTGAAACGGAGAGAGTATTAGTTAAAAAAATTCTCAGGTATCATTAGATTTATATTAAATCTCTCAGCTAAATTTTTAATGATAAAATCATTCAACTAAAAATCTGTTAACGAAATTAACCCTCTATCGTACTTTTAAAATCACAAACATCTTTCTTCTAATAAAATAGAGATATTTGTACAGAATGTCACTTATTTCAACTTTCATTAGCAAGTTAGCACTTTCTCGAAGTGTTAAAAATAGTTGTCATTTTTGTGTGAAAAGACGATTTTATCCCTGTTATTGCTACATCGTGTACCGTACACGATCATATACGCAGTACTGTACAGAGGTATAATTGGATTGAACAGTGAAATAAATGTTATATTTTACTAAGGTTTTAAAAAATATTAACTTGCTAATGAAACCTGAAATAGGTGATTCCCAGTGCAAAAGCCCCAATAAAGTATTGTGTTTTGTTTTGAAAACACAGGTTGGAATTTGCTAAGGAGGTGATAAAAAGACACATTCATTTTTTTCCTACTCTCAATCTTTGTTCTCGTATCCAACAAAGGGTTTTTCATTTTGATCCAACCAAACGATAAAATCCAGACACAACACCGTTTTGTCGATAAATCAACCTTGTTGATCGTTGTCGCCACAAGTGGCCCTCTTGTTCTTATAGCAATTTACACTCTCGACAAAACATAATAAGCTGTCGAAAAACAAGAGGAATCATATTTTCTTAAGCGACTCTATTGGAAATTCGCTTTCTCGTTAACGACATTATTAAATATTTAACTCCGTCTAATGAGAACAGAAAATGAATTCTGATGTTGCCTAACGAAGAAACCTAATTGGAATTTTTACTTTTGGTTTCAAATAAAGGATATTATTTCCAAATTGTGTCGTTTTATCACTCATCCAACAAAGTGTAGATGTGGTTTTAATGATACGAAAAACAAAGGGTTAATCTCACTAACAATTTTTTAGTTGAAGGTTTTCATTAAAAATTAGTTACGAGTTTTAAAATGGATGAGATGATGATTGAAGACTTTTTTTCATTAATATCTCTTTGTTAAGACTTTTTTCATTAATATCTCTTTGTTAAGAGGTTTATTCATGAAAATGGATTGGTTGACACTTGAAGGGTTTTTTTCATTAAAATCCCTTAATCGATTTAACCTGGTAGATTATGAATTTACTTTGCAATGGCTAACTAATACTCCCTCCGTTTTTTTTAGATTGATTTCTGAATTTTTTCACACAGATTAAGAAGCATTTAATATTAACGTTTTCTAATCATTTACTTCACAAACCACGCCACATTCCAAAACTGTTATTAATTATATCCGAAGACTGTTATTAAAATCGATTACTCCATTTCAAATTATTCATTCTATACCAACTCATCACATTCTAAAGTCATTATAAATATCTACTTGTACTGTAATTAATTACCTCATAAAAAGAAATATACTTATTAATTAGAACTTAAAAATTAATCTTTTCAAAACAAAAAATAAAACTCAGAAAATCAATTTTAAAAAAACGGACAGTAAATGTTAACCGTAATGAAAAAAAAAAAATCAAGGAAAAAACCAAAGTGATGGGTTGGGCTTTTCTGGGCCAGGCGAGAGGTTATGCTGCATCGGTCCAAACCCCAAGCCGACCGGCTAAACGCGCGGGAGCAAATTCCTAGAACGTAGAGGAGTTCGTTTCTTCACAAGGTCAAATTTATTATACTAACATAGTAATATTATATCTAGTTTGATTAATTTGTTTCTTGCAAATTGATACATGAAGGCTATATAATTTTGTTTATGATCTTGGTGATATTGTAATGAATTCCTAATCTATATGAGAAATCTCCAAGGAAAAGCCATTCACAAACAAAATATAAAAGTAAAAGAAAAGCTCTAATTGTTGTGTAATTACAATGACAAAAAACATATACTATTTCTTTTTGTTGGTCTTCCGAATAGCATTTAATATTTGATTCTGCGAATAGTTCCAAAATGTATTCACATTCTTAGATTGGAGCTATGAGATTGGTTCTTGATTGACAGCCATCTGCAAAACTCAATTGAAGAACAATTTTCTTTAAAAAAAAAAAAATGTTTGTCTTCTTTCTTTGGCAATAATCAGATTGGCTTTGAGCAACAAAATAATAATAATAATCAGATTGGCTGCCTACCATTAAATCCAAAATATAAGTAAAAATTGGTCCCATCTTTTTAATTGATAGAATATCTACATCACATATATTGTTTTAAGGATATTATATGATTGAATTATTTTTATGGTTATAAATATTTTCACCATATATGTTTCTGTGAAGAATCTTATATTTGTACTTGTGGACTGGACACTACTCTTTTCCTCATCCGAAGAATCTTCTAGAGTTTCTGATCATAGCCGTCCATCTTCTAAGTCAAACATATTCTATTGGTCAAACAATCAATTACAACCGTTAGGTTTTATCAAAACATTGTGACATAACCGTACCGGAACATATAGGCTACGTGGGATTCTTCACGACCCACAGTAATAAGATAGCGTCCGTTTCAAATCCCACAACTCGGAGAGACCGAGCGAGTCTGACTCTGAGTCATCGCCGAGTCAACTCGACACTTCAAAAAAAATACTCGGTTCTTCTCTCCGTCATGGCTGCTTCTTCACTCCACACCTCAATTTCTCCACGTAGATTCCTCTCTCTCTCAAAACCATCTCTGAAACCTCACCGCTCTCAAATTTTCCTGAGGAACAAACAGAGAAACTGCGTTTCGTACGCGTTGATCCATGATGAGATCGATGTGATTCCAATGCAGAGCCGAGATCTTACGGACCACGAGGAAGGTTCCGTGGTGGTGACGGAGAGAGATGGGAACGAATCGGTGGTTGTTGGATTCGGTGCTGCGACGAGCGAAGGTCGGCTTTCGTTGGAAGGGTTTTCTTCTTCTTCGGCAGCTGATTTGGGAGACGAGAGCGAAGAGATTGAGAAGATGATCGATCGGAGCATCAACGCCACGATCGTTTTAGCTGCTGGTACTTACGCCATTACCAAATTGCTCACCATCGATCATGATTATTGGCATGTAAGTACTGACTGAGATTCTGCTTCATCTTCTTTTTCTCTTCATTCAAATCTCAGACAACAGTTTGCTCAAATCATGTAAGAGCCTGATTTTGATGTTGCTTGAGTCATTTGTCCTAATGCTCTCCTTTTTTTTTTCCATCACAAAGATTGTGAATTTGATGTTTTATCGAGTGATTAGTCTTCGCAATACAGTTTTTATGATGGTAGTTGTGTGTCACATAGTTTTCTTGGCGATATGTTCTATTGCAGTTTCTTGAATTGTTTTGAATTTGCTGCGTTGGTTTGTATGGAATCTTGAGCTCTGTCTTTTTTATGGTTTTGTATTTGTAATCTCAGGGTTGGACACTGTTTGAGATTCTAAGATACGCTCCTCAACATAACTGGATTGCTTACGAAGAAGCGTTAAAGAGAAACCCGGTTCTAGCGAAAATGGTCATAAGTGGAGTTGTGTATTCTGTAGGAGATTGGATAGCTCAGGTTTTTGTTCTCTTTTCTACTCTTAGGGAATGATTTTGCTCGGCCGCTATGAATTCGAACCGTTTGTTAACATTAACAGTCTTTCTCTCCAGTGTTACGAAGGAAAACCGTTGTTTGAGATTGATCGGGCAAGAACGTTGAGATCAGGACTAGTGGGTTTCACTCTCCATGGCTCTTTGTCTCATTTCTATTACCAGTTCTGCGAGGAGCTTTTCCCTTTTCAAGATTGGTGGGTGGTTCCTGCTAAAGTTGCTTTTGATCAAACCGTGTGGTCGGCTATATGGAACAGTATTTACTTCACGGTTCTTGGGTTTCTGCGTCTCGAGTCGCCTCTCAGCATCTTCAAAGAATTAAAAGCTACCTTCTTGCCTATGTTAACAGTAATAATCTTTCATTCCTCTCTCACTTATATAGTTTCAAGATTCAAGATTCGATATACTTTGGTTTTTGAATGCAGGCAGGGTGGAAGCTTTGGCCGTTTGCTCATTTGATCACATACGGTTTGGTTCCTGTAGAACAACGACTACTCTGGGTTGATTGCGTGGAGCTTATTTGGGTCACTATACTTTCGACGTGAGTATCAAACTAACTTTTCAAGTCTCCAGTGTTTCTTAATCTTTTAACTGTTTTCGTACGTTCTGGTTTGGGGAAGACGAACAAAGTCTCTAAATTCTTCTCTGTGGTCTCTTCTTGATTTCAGTTACTCAAACGAGAAATCAGAAGCTAGAATCTCTGAGTCTGTGATTGAGACCTCTTCGAGTTCTACTACATCCATTGATCCCTCCAAGGTACTTATTAAATCCCGAACCTTTCGCAATCGATTCACAAGAACATCGATCTAACACAAATTCATGGCTTTGGTTTATAACAGGAATTAGAAAGCAGTATCCCAGAATGAGTTTTATCGCCATCGTATTGTATATATACAGAGTTAGCCAATAGAGAGGCCAAAGATTTGAGATTGTTACAGAAGAGATGAAAGAATATTCAAATTTCAAATGGATGGATCTCTATGTGTAAGTAAAATAATCTTGAATACACCACAGAGACATTTTATTCGATTCCTATTTATTGATTAGATCTTGGATGGATCTCTATGTTTATTGATTAGATCTGAAGAAAATTACTTTCCGATACATGAAACCATACAAAAAGATTATACTTACATAACATGAAGTAAGAAAGGTTTCAAGCAACTTTTGAGCAAAACCCAGAATGATTTTCCAAAAGAAAAAGAAAAAAGATGAATCAAGCAGAAGACATATTACAGAGTCGGCTTGGAGTTGGCCGGAAATTCCACCAGTGGTGGCTCATCCGACGGTGGCTAGGCGGCGACAAGGCTCTCTTCAGTATCTCTCTGTTTCCGTCACTTGCTCTCCTCATCAGCTTCTCTCTGCTTGGAACAATATAACCGTGCCGAACGCACCGAGCTGAGCCAGGCCGGCCTGAACACGTGCAAGCCAGCCGGGTCCTTAGAACAGAACCGTGATTTCTCCGGCTGGTTCGGTTCGGTTCTGCCGCCGGCATCTCTAGACCTTCTCGTGGTTGGTATCTTCTTCTTGCAAACTGCATTACTCTCTCTCTCTCTAAATCAAAACTTTCTTATTGGTTCACATGATTTATATTGGAAATTTGAGGAACAGAAGATCGCTGACGTGGTCCATTTATTGCTAAACAACAACAAAATTACATATTTTGTTATCTGTGAATTAGATTGCTTAAATATTCAAACATTAACAAATGTGTAAACTTTTTGTTGTTGTTGTTTAGCAATAATAATTACAAAACTATGGTTGGCGATGAGAAGGAAACTTAGAAAATAAATCAAAGCTTTTCGCAAGCTGCACATTTTTGCCAACTGATCGTATTAGCTGTAATGAAAATATTTTTTTTTGTTTTTGTTCAAAAGCTGTAATGAAAAGAGTAACAACAGTTTTTTGTATTTCTCTTTCTTTTCTATTAGAGAACAAGAAAGTTTGTTGAAGAAGATGAAATGATTCTGTTAATCATCGATTAAAATGCAAAGTATTACATTGCTTTCTTTTATATACCAGCAGAGGAAATCTGGTTTACATCATACTAATGTCTAATTATCTGGTTTACATAAACCATCTATTCTATTACTTTCTTCTTTTATTTTTTCGTTTAAGGTGCTTATTTCATTTATGTTTCATATTCGTATTTTCTAAAATATCTTCGATTCTATCATTCAAAACACAATGGGTTTTTCTTTATATTGGCAACTATCACTACTAAGAATTTAAATCAACCAATTTTTTCTATTCCAACCATGTGGTTTAAGTGATATTTGGTGATGTGGAAATAATGTTAGAGATTTTACAAATTAACAATTAACAAAAAAAGAAACGTTAAAGGTTTACTTTTAGAGTGTATATAAAAGAAAAGAAAAACAATATAATAAACTGTGTTATGAGATTCTTTCTCGAGTGATTTACACTATAGAGTACTTTCCCACTTTCAACTTACAAAAATGACATTTTGTGAGTTTAGACACACTTTATCTATTTTATGACATGTGAAATCCTAAAAATATTCTTCTATCATTATTCACAAAAACAAAATAATTTTTTATTATTATTATTTTCCACACCCCAAATATTTTGTTTTGCTTATTTCTTCTTATAAAAAAACAATTTCACATTTTTTTTGCACTACAAACTATATTTCTTTTTTTCTCTATATTTTGATATTCATTTCATAATATTTTACTTACATGTGGTTCGAACACATTAGTCAAACGCATGCGTATCCATATAGTTGCGTACACGTGTACGCAATGGATAGACATATGTGTATCCACGCGCATATCGTCCACATGTACACAACTACATGGATGGGCATACGTATCCAAGCGCATATCGTCTACGTGTACGCAACTACATCATGTGTATCCACTTGCATATCATCCATGTGTACGCAACTACATGGATATGCACGCGAAAAATTGTACACATGTACGCAACTAAACACTGGTCGCTAGAAAAACTAATACTAATATGGGGCATTCTAACTATACTTTGTTGGAAAATCATCGGAAATCTCTCCGACGGGGATTGTTTGTCGGAAATCCGTCGGAAAATACTCTTCGTTAGTCTATCGGAAAGGTTCTGACCATTTTCTGATGACCAGTGTCTGTCGGAACGTTCCGACGGAAATCTGACCAAATTGATTTCCGACGAGCTGTAACTGACGGATTTAGTCCCGTCGGAAATGGCCGCCAGTTTTCACATGTAAGTAAAAAGTTGTGAAATGGGTATCAAAATATAGAGGAAAAAAAATATAATTGATAGTGAAAAAATAATTGTTAGATTATTTTTTTATGAGAAGAATATAAAAAAACAAAAAAAAAATGTGTGGGGTGTGTGAAATGAAAAATAATTAAAATAGAGAGAAAATGGGGGAATGGTAATTACCTCTTGGTAGAGAAGTAATAAAATCAATAGACACACCAAAAAATAGAAAATATGTGTCTAAAGTCACAAATTGTGTTTTTTTGTAATTGCACTTTGAATAAGTGTCTTAGAGTGTAATTTTCTCTTCTTTCTTAGTGTCACTAAAACTAAAAATCGGTATCGTCATTGTTACAGGTGACGTGCCTGGTGGACCATTTGCAAGTCTCCCTGGGGAAGCCCAAGAACTGGATTTATGTTTCCTTCACTACTTCACCATAGACAAATTCAGCTCCCCTATGCTGAGAGCAATAGTTGCATGTTGTTTATGTGAGTATCTCACATTTCTTTCCTTTCCTGATGACTCAAATTTGGAAAAGTTGATGACAGAATGACCAAAAAAGGGTATTAACCGTATATTGCAGATCAACAACTTGAACCAGTTGTGTTGTATATGATAGTGGAAATTCTTCACACTGCATATAGAGATGGATATATCCATATTACAAATCATTTTAGCTTCTTCATCACCTTCATTGCACATTTGAGAGTTGTCCCAAGAGGTTCTTGTCTGGACTCTGCAAGTTTTCGATGATCAATGCTTTGTGATAGCTTTACCTTATTATTATGGCTTTATGTTCATTGCAGAGTCGGCGATTGAGTGTGATGAGCGGCGGGAGACAACACTTAAAGCACTTACAAGCATTGTGTGCTCATGTTTGTCAGAAATGGGTGATACATCTCCCTGTCTTGTTGGACCGATGATTCCAACATCGTTTTAATTAGTGTTTTCACTAACCATCAATCGCATTCTTTTCATAACCTCTTATGTTCCGGTCAAACAGGAAAAAGCAAGGTACTAAAGGTAAAAAGATTTCTTCTTATCTTCTGATCAAATAAAGAGTTTTGAATAAGTTTTGTATGTGTAATGGTTATAGTTCTGGATCAAATGCCAATAACTCTTTACCTATAGTTTACTGCGTGAGAACGGGTGAAGATAAGAGACATAATTTCGTCCCTAAATTATTATTGATTATGAAGGTCTGTTCTTAATGTAATTGACAGATCAAGAGCAGCAACTTGCAGATTTATGAGAAATTGGTGAAAGCATGTTGAGTTTATGGACAATAGACAGCTGATGATATTTATGAGATTTATCAGTGTCTTTTAGTAGTTGTTGATTCTTTATGCACCCATTGTACCATTTGTAAGAGCACATACAATGGTAATTTCCTTTATCACCACCAATTTTGGTGCTTTCAAGATTGCTCGTAGAGTGATCAAATTAAGAAGAAAGGTTCCAATCCTTTCTTGGAACAGGAATGGTTTCTACTCTTGAGAGAAGATGATAGAAGACTATACTTTTGATAGTTTGTCTTTGCCATTGTATGTGTTTTTTGATCCATGTTCTTGATATTGAGATATTTTGCTCGATTCGATATTACGTTTGGTATTTGGAATAATAGAGACGACATTAGATTAAAAAAAAAAAAAGAACAAAAGAAATAGGGAGGCATGTTTTCTAAAAATTCTAGATAATATTTAAATTAGAAAAAAACCAAAAAAAAAAAAACACTTAATTAGAATATGAAATCCAAAACATAAGTAAAAATAAGAAAAGCGAAAAGGAAGATAGATGTAATCGAGCTACATCATCAAATCACATCATTAATCCATAATTAAATAATATGGCATATTGATACCAATGAATTTGCCTTCTAAGTTATCCCAACATCGCTTTCCATGAAATCTAATGAATGCTTTATAGTACTTCAACCATCCCCGAAATAAAATTTAGTGTTGTCAATACATCTCATTGTAATTGTGTTTGAATCGCCTTTAGCCTTGTCGAGGACTTTCACTTCGATACCGTTTTGCAAATTCTTATAGGTAACGCCATTCATCTTTGACAACTTCTCAGGTTGAGCTTGACGATATGATCGATGTGGACCGTAATGCAGTGTATCTTGCTTTGGATAATATCCTCGAGCTCAGCCTGAGAAGTTGTCAGACTACCATCCTCCGGGTTGAAGTAGTAAATAACGTTATAGTGTGTAAACTAAGGTGGGACCATAATGAGCTCATCGTTAGCTGTGATCTCGTGCTTCTCACACAGTTTCAATGTTTCCTCAATCTCTTCATCCAACACAAACTCCATACGAGTCCATTTTTTTTGCCGCCTCGTCTAGTGTGTATAAACATGGTGGATCATCATCATCATCGAGCCCCATAAAAAGGTGAGATATAGCTAATTCTCCCTGGAATACAAGTAATGCGGTTATATCCACGATATTAGCTGGCCAAGTAGACCTGCTCCAAAGTCTCTGACGATGAATTAAACTTCATAATCTTAGCAAGATCTACGAGATATAACCAACCATTTTAGGTAGGCATGTGTAGCATAAGGACGACCAGACCAATCGTGCACAATCTTCGCACGATCCCATCAGCGGGCAGTGTCAATTTCTTCGAGGTAGAATCCCCTAACCCCATCATTTGGGCCTCTAAACCAGCCTTTATTCTTGTTCATGAAGGTGTAAACATTTGTAGTCTTTGGAGTCGGGTTCATAATGCAAACACGTTTTCCATTATTGTAAGCGTAAGTCACTATCGGAAACTTAAACTCGTCGGAGACTCATTGTTCGTAGATAGCAGATGGCCTTTTTTTAATATTCTGTTAGCCAATGGGCTAAACCTAGATTATTATTAGTTTATTTATGAAAGCAAGCGTTCTTCCCAAATTAAATGCCGCTCTTCCCATTTCTTTCAATTTTGGGAGTACTAAGGAAAAACTAAAGATTTAGATAATTTCTATAATGTTAACGGATTCATGAGAGACTATGAATTTCGGATTGCAAATGACATATTCCCACCTTTTTTTTATAAGAAATCTACTATATAAAAGAGGGTCAACTCTCTCCCGTTGAGCGCCATGTGGGGGTTGGAGAGAGTGGCACGTGTCTTTTTTTAATAATTTCTTTTAAATCTAATTTAAATGGTGGCTTCTTCATCTTCAAGGGTTTCAAAACTCTTCATAGTCTTTTGATATTCTGCCTTAAATCCTTTTAAATGTGACAAAAATTGCAAATTACCTTTGTTCGGTATCTTCCTCCTCCATTATCTACTGGAATAATCAAAGTTTCTGTAACTGAAAATGTACTTACAACCTGGCATGCATTTTACAATTGAAACTTAAAAAGCCAATGTGGCTTTTCATAAAGGTTGTGTGATGTGCTCAGTGATCGGGTGGAGTCTTCTATTCGATGTGATGTAGTCCGGTCCAAATATTTTTCCTACATGTGGTGTATCCATACTTATTTGGCAGAAAATTTATAATAATCTTGTTTCAAGTGCTATTTAAAACCTCTTGGCTGAATTGCCTAATCTAAACGTGACGAACGAAAACATAAGTATAGCTTTGCAGCTTTGGGGATTGAGTATGAATGGCATAAAATTGAGCAACCAAGTTGTTGATACAAAAAGATATACATCTCTAAAGCAATCTTTTCTGCCGTTAGTTTAATTTTGAAACTCTCGGATTTGTATTATAATAAAACTATGATTGTGTGCGGTTTAAACTTTAAGCTTTCAATTTTTTGTGAATCCAGTTTCTCTATATGGGCAATGCTATGTTATTCTCTATAAGCACAAAAAGTATTTGAGCTAATAAAAAATTATTAGATCACCGATTCCATTTCAAAAACAACAGAATAGGAAGAAAAAATAAAATAAAGAAAAGCTTTATCGAGTAACTTTGTTTATAACTAAACAGAAACAACCCTTTAATAATTAATTGACCTTGTTCAAAGGAAGTCGGTAATTTATTTGTCTAACGTCCTGGTTTTTCTTTATCTTTTGCCTTTAATCTTGTTTTGCCTTATATTTTCCTCAATTTGAACCAAACTTGGTACATATTTCAAAAGAAGTAATCAAATTAACACTGACCCCTTTGTTAAAATAACTTAACCATTCCGCAAAATAAAGCATTTTTCCATCTCTTTCAAAAAACTATTGAAGCATATGCAATGTATATTTTTATTTGAAAATAAAACCCACGCGTATGTGCGGATAATCACCTAGTAACTAATAAAAGTTACTTAGTACTTCTTGTCCATATGAGGAATGTAATTAAAAGCAATTCTAATTTATTGGTTTAAAGATAATGACTTATTTTGCTGATGTTGAAAAATAAAAGCTTATATGGTTTATTGTTGGCCATTTCTTTGACTCTCTATCATTCTCTTTTCTTTTGAAAAAAGAAATTACCAACTAGTTGTTTAAGAAAAAAGAAAAAAAAAATATATATATATATGTATTTTTCAAGAATTTATCAAATACATTTTGAAGAAATATTTATTTTAGTTTGTAGATAAGTAATACATTTTATCAACTTGCATATACCCATTGTTTATGGAAAATACTTGACAATCAATTTCTCGACATAAAATCATTTCAAGTATATAAAAACTTTCTTTCAATACCCGAAAAAATCTCTGATACAAATCTAATTACTTTCTAAAATTTGCATTGCATGTATTCATGAATTCACAACATAAAAAACAAAGTGTGTTTCGGTCCAAATTATTTTTTAGCCTCGACTAAATAGGAGATGATAACTGATAAGTGGTATTATCACTCTCTCTTTTTTTCGAAGTGTGTTAATTAATAGATTACTTATTATTATAGAATAAATAAATTAAGATTTACATTTTATTATTAATAATTTTCTTTTTTTGTTGACTAAAGTATAGTTTTTTTTTTTTGTAAGAACTGAAGTATAGTTACTTTTTTATTTTTTATTTTTTGAAGTATAGTTACTTAATTAGTTAGTGCATACGAAGATTTATTTGTTACGAGACAGACAAGAATAGAAGATGATGCATCGCAATCACCGATCGAAGGCCCCTGAAATTTTTAAATGTTTATAATATATGCATTCACACGTACGGTACACCATACTATATCATAAACATTTTTTCCTATCAATTATTGGAATTTCTTATCTACAAACTCAGTTTGATGCTTATCACAAATTCACAATATCCAGCAAGTTTCAGATGTTTCGAAAGTCTATTGGTTTTCAATATATTTATAAGTGATTCTAAATAATATGATTACTTTACCCTTATCATCTTCATATATTATTAACTAACATAAATAAAAACAACAAATTGAGAATAAATTCAAACTTCTTTTGTATCATAATGATTTGGTGGCCAGTCATGTCGATTTATTATCTAATGTGCATTTTATTCGCTAGTCTCTACTCTATATATAATTTGAGATTTCAAGAGCCACACAATTATATGTTTTGTATATGTTATTTAAAAGAAGAACAAAACTTCAGTTGTGATATTCCAGAATCAATGGTTTGTACGTGTAAGACATACAGCAATCAGGAGTAAATTTTGTGTAACCAAACTGAGATGGATCTGCATGGCGGCTAAATTTATATCCGAAGTTTAAACATGTATAGATGTTATTAATTAGCGATTTACACTAGTGAAACTCTGTGAAATGCTTGAAGATAATCCATTATATTTGATTCAAATTTATGAACATATTTCATATATGAGACGAAATATGTCTTTGATCTTGTATTATCGCTCAAATTTAAACCCAAACTGATATCTAAAGAAAAAAAAAATCAAAAATTCTATATGGTCCATTTCTTAAAATTTAGGGTCTTCTATCTCAATGTTAAGTGTTTTTAATATCATTTAGATATCTATTAAATCATAATTAACTTGCACCAAAATATTTAATTCAGCGATCGCATAAATAGCTGAATTAAATATTCACACTAATTTCTACAACTGTTAATTTTTTTTTTTTTTTATATGCATCAATTTATACAATCTACAAACAGCTTAGTAGTAGTAACTATACATCTCGTGAATGATAATAATAAATAAGAAGAAAAAAATTACCCCTATCGTTGTGTTTTAATTTCTATATGCTGCCTCTCTTTAATTTAATCTCCTTCGTTCTAACCCTATACAATATAATAATCAACCGTAACTCTCATTCCCCCAAATTACTCAAACCGTATACACAAATCTTCAAAATACGTAACCGAAAACCATCTAAATTCGAATTCTAATTTCTCCATGAAAATTCAAGAGTACCAATTCAAACCGGGTATTTGGTACGACGTTCTGATCAATCCTTCTCCCAAAACCCCACTTTGCTGCTGCATTAATGGCGGCGCCGCCATTGGAGAGACAACGTTCGAACTATCTCCAACGCCACCATTAAACCTCTTAGCCGGATCTTGATTTCCCTCTTCCCAAAACGGCATCGGAATACTCCGTTTCGGGTTCGCCGTCATCATCATCATCGTCGTCGGCGAAGAAAGCAACTGCTCCGGCTTCGATCCAGACGACGATGCGAAATTGTGATTCACCGAATAGCCGCCACCGCCGTCGTATATCGCCGCCGGATCGTTGTTATCGGAGAAAATCGTTGGGAAAAAATTCATTCTAGAGACATTGTGACCGGGAGGGATTTGACGGTAGAGATCATCATCGATCATCATATCATGATGATGATCCTTATCGTTATCTAGATGATGATGATGATGATGTCGAGATGATGTGCTACTGTTTTTCTTGTAGATTCGACACAACACCCAATCATCAAGCTACAGAGTTTTAAAAAAAAAATCAAAATTAGCCAATCAAATAATATAAAACATTGGAGATCATTTTTTTAAATTTTGGAGTTTGAATTAATAATATTATATTAGTATTACATACCCGGAGGGAGTTTTTCTTGTTGCCGAAGTCACATCTAAGACTTGGTTTATTGTCAGTTAATCGATATTCGTGCATGATCCAATCCGATTTCACTCCTTTTGGTGGTTTCCCACTGTAGAAGACGAGAGCTTTCTTAACTCCGACTTTTTTGTTTCCGCCGCCGGTTGAAATCACCGGTTTATCTGTACCCGTCGCTTTCCAATAACCGGAAGTCGCCGCTCTGTTCGGTCTAGCTCCGTTTGGATATTTCCGATCTCGTGGACTGAAAAAATACCATTCCTGTTCTCCGAACAAAGCTTTCGCTGTCAAAAAATTCAAAAAAAAAAAACAAAATCAGAAAAAAATAACAGATAACACAGATCCGGTCGTATGATCTCGATTTACCGGGAAGTTCCCATGGGTCGAATTTGTAGAGATCGACGTCGGCGATGATGGCGACGGGTAAAGGAGAAGAATCTGCTTTGCGTTTGAGGTAGTGAATCACGAGTTCTTCGTCTGTTGGGTGAAATCGGAATCCGGGAGGTAGGTTAGGCTGCGGCGGTGGACCACCGGAAGAATCTGTACTCTCCATCGATTTCGATCACCGGAGATTGAATATATTCTGATCGGAGAGGTTTTTTTGTTGTTGTTTGTTTGTTGGGAAAACAAAAAAATATGAGAAATGCTTTGACACTTTAGAGAGAGTCGGCGTTAGCATTCTTCTTTTAAATGGACGCATAAAACGCCAAAATATGAATGGTTTTTATCCTCTGGAATCTTTTGTACGTACACCATCGTATCCACATGTATATATTTCAAAGTCTATACGATAATTTTAAGATTTTTTTTTAAACTTTTTTAGCGAAAGAAATGTAACACGAATGTTAACCAACCATGATTTATTAATTACCCTGTATAAAAACTTATTGATTACCGTAGCGATCTAAAATAAATAGATGTGCTATTTATTACATTTTAACCTATTGTAGAGATATGATATTTTTATAGATGAGCTATGTAATTATGTAGATTAACAACATAGAAAGGATACTGCGAAAAAAATACATAAAAGGATTAAAAAAAGGTTTTATAATCTTCAAGAGGCACTGTTAATTAATCTCAGATGTACAAAAACTTAATGTTTTTTTTTGTCAATTTTATTGTTTTTTCCAAAAGTATAAATTTTTAGTCTACGTTTCCAATTAATAATACATAATTCCCCATAATTCAGCCGGTTTAAGCGTGGTTTGGTTTGTACTAAAAGGAGATAAAGAGTGGCGACATATCGACACATATACAAAGTCTGACTAATCATGTCGAATCTGTTTAATTACCATACTAACCAAAGTGTAGGAGGCTAAGTTAGATATTTCGAATTAGATAATGACTTTCTTAACCATGCATTATAGTATGTGTTCATATATGCTCGAAGTGCTCGACACGAACGAGCGACCATGACGTGGAAATTGCGATCAACAACGATAGCGACACATCTTGTTTTCATTATATAAAAATAAAAAAATACAGATATGTTTTTGTCTCTAAAGTAAATTAAAATAACACAAAATTCATATAAAAAGTCACTATTGATTTAGCTTATTGTTTTTTTTATGTAAGTTAATATCGTTAGAGCATCCTCTCAACGTTAGTTTTTTAGAGGGTATCTTATCATTAAAAAAAAAAAAAAAAATTTGAAAAAGGAGGGAGGGAGAAACGATTCTGGTGTGAGAAACTCAATAAAAATCATAAGATACTCTTGTAACACTTGTCACTTTATAATTGGTTCAACTTTTTTATAATTTAAAATTTAATTATCTAATTAAATTATACCAAAACTATTAATATTATATTTTGTGAGATATCCTTTAGAGTTTCTCACCATTGAAACTTTTTGTACCATTTTATTTTACTACTATTTCTTACAGTTTTAAACTGTTTTGTAGCCGCATATTGTTCCCTCTAAGCACTAAAAAATTTGTATCTTTTTAGATCACCAATCAAATTCTATATATCATTTTAAGATTTTAGTAAACAAATTGTGAGTGTTTGGATAAATTTTAACTAGTTCACATACAAATCTACAGAATAATAAGACAAAATATATTTTGTAAGTCAATGAGTTTTGGTTATAATCGCTTTTAATTATATTGAATTGATGTAAAAATCGATATAAAGTGACTTCGCTAGTCATCTAACGTTGGTTGGCTAAGAATATGATTCTGAGAAGATATTGTTGCTTGAAAGAAATGGTGGGATTCTCCGTCGATCACTACAAAAAAACACTGCGATTTCCGACGACTTTAAATCCGTCGGAAATTCTCGATGGATTTCTAATGAAAAATTGAAGAAATTAGAATCGTCGGAAATTCTCATTAAAAGATTACTAGTATTAGTCTCTTTTGCTATCAAAACTAATTTTGTTTACCATTCTTAAGTTTTGATTTGAAGTAGTACAAAGAGTAAATATTTATGCAGAAGATAAAACTGACGAAGAAAAAAAATACTCGTTTTGTTTCTAAATTAGAACGATATTTATAGTATGCAACAAATATTAGTCAATTTTTCCACCGTCAGCTTGCCAGCTTTCAAAATGTAAGATTGTTAGCAAATTAAGTAGAGATAAAGTAATGGTGGTGTATTGTAAAATGTGGAGCCCAAATGATGGATTTAAGATTCAAGGATGTGTATAAAAGGGAATCTCGCCAGCATATATGAGAAAAGTCACCCACTTTCTTCCCTATCCTTTTATCTAAATGTTAGTTATAGTCTTATAAATAATAAGTTAATTACAGTCCCAAATACAAATAATACACTTACATTTTTATTATTTAAAATAATAACATATAATCTTGATTTATACAGATTCCATGATAAAATTATTTTCTTTAACATACTTAAGAAATAAATAATTTTAAAAATGTACTAAAACTCATCGTTTTATTATCTCTTTTTAGATTATTCTTTTTTCATCTTGTCATAAAACCACAGTTTAAGATTTGAAGGGTAAATTTTTGTCTTCTTTTTGTTTTTGCTAAAGAAAAAAATATCTATAGATGTGGTTTCGTCTATAATTACCTCTTAAAATTTAAAGAAGTAAATCTATACTTATTTCACAGCTAATAAATCTATAATTACGATCGTAATTAATTTGATCTCCACAATTTTTTTAATCAGATATACTATATATATATACCCGACAACAGGATTCGATGCTGTTTACTTCAGTGTAATTAAGAAAGATGTGGTTTTGATTTATCTCGGAGATGTGTTTGTCCGAAGAGGTGGTTGTCTTTTTCAGTTAAGGATATTTATAAAAGTATTTTCTGTTTGAGAAATACCCTAAAATAGCACATAAATTATTTTTGTTTCAAATCTAGCACATCAAATTTAAAATTTTGAAAATAACACAAATAATNCTATTATATTATAGTTTATAATATGATTTTGGTCATCCTGTAGAGTTTTCCCCATAATGATACTTTTCCAATAAAAAGGAACCAAGTGATCAGTGCTCTAATCGGAGAAATGTGGTCAAGTTTAGCTTTTTTGTACCTTTGTTGCTTGAACATGTGATGCTTTAATTACCTTTATTCTAGAAAGTCACTAGCTATATAGCCTATATGTCACATTTATGCATGACTCTATGTATCGTGACTCATCAAACGCCGTAGGGTTATCAGAAAAATATTAAATATTTTCTGTCAAAAGTTCACAAAGGGATGATGTTATTGTGTTCCGTTTGCGTTTTTTTTTTAAATCGTTGATTGAGTTATATATATATATATATATGCTTGTTTTTTTTTCCACGATTTACAAATAGTGTTTGACATCATTCTTCTTCTTTTTTTGTCAAACATTATTCAACTTAAATGTTTAAACTTGACCAAAAAAAAATCTGATTCTATGACTTTTTTTTGTTTGTTTTGAACATAAGAGGAGATTCTGTGACTTGTTGCATTTCTCATAACTCCGTAACCAATTTTATGTCGCGTATATTAGACAATACTTATAGTTTTTTTTTTAATTCACATTATGACTTCTAACATCTAAAGCATGATCTCTTAGAATTTAATTACTATAATATTGTGGAAATTATAGAAGAATTGTAAGTTTAATTTGATAAAAACGAATGAAATAGAGAATCCAACTTTTCTGATATTTTTTAACAAAAACAAATTCTGATAAGAACTACTTGGATTTATAAAATGTGTTATTATAAAGAAATTACCAAATAAGAAATATTACAAAAAACATCATGTTATATATATCCACATATATTCTTTTTTTTTGGAATAAATGTAAAATTTAGTCAAAAAAAAAACTTTTGTTATAACAAGTGCATCATTTCATATAGAGTTTGAAAATTGAAATTCATAACTTTCTTACTTAATCTATTCTCGTGGGAAACCAAAACATGATACATTTCTCATATTTCTCTCCTAAAGCACTGATCAAACTACACCGGTTCTTGATGTTTTTATCTATGAATTTGATGAGTCTCATGGGTGTTGAAAGAGGTATCCACATATATTCGCATATATCTTAATTTTTTATACCAATAATATAGACTCTGAAAACATGGAGAACAAAGAAATTCCACAACCTTTTTTTGACAAAGGGGTTTCATTAATTTAAATAAAAAGATTACAAATTTATATATATATAAATATAAATAAAGCTGCGGTTTGGTAAACTAAAATTAGATAAAACCAAATCGAACCGGGAGACCCAAAGAGTTTAACCTACTTCATCATCACCGTTGAGCCGTCCTCAAACTCCGCCACCGGCATCTGAGATCGGAAAACCTAGAGCCACCCGAAACCCGGTGTCAAACCTTCCCCTTCGATCCGGTTTTGAGAAGTAGTCCACAACAAACCAAGAGGTGATGTTGGGTGAGGCATGCCAACCTTCGCCACCACCGGACCACTGTGAGCCGCTAGAAATCGCGCCACCGATCATCGCGAACCTCTCTCCACACACGGCACGACCCACCAAAAACCACATAGGCGCCTTCCGCCACAAGACTAGGCAAAAACTTTACCGGCAAAACTCACAACCGAACTCCTCATAGATCCAGCACCGCCAGAGAAGAGAGAAGGCGACCTCTGCAAATGATTTACAAAACCTAGACGAAAAAGCTGAAAGAAGGTTGACGGCGCTAGCTAGGACAAACTCGCAAAGAGAAAGGAAAGAGAAGAGATAGTCTATAGAAGAGAGAAGAGAGATTCTACACAACCTAAATTACTAAACTCCAATGAAATTCCTCAACCTACTTATTCTTTAAAACAAACTAAAAATTACTTAAACAAATTAAAAATTTTACAATAAGGTCTCGCCAAATTTAAAATAATCCAACACATTTCAACTCGACATCAACTAATCTCTAGCACAAATAACAAAACACGCACGTCTTTCAATTAAATCTAAAAACCAATAGTTTTCCTCTTAATTTTATCATTGAACTATGAACACAACCTAAGAATCACACTTGTTTCACCACACGGATTCGTGTTCCACCGAGTAAATTGTATTCACCTAAAAGGCTATAACTCAACAAAATCGTTTTTTCCTTTTCCATCTTTTGGCTAACTTTTTTTATAAACCGTAATTTTCGAACCTTCAACCAATAATCTCCTTCAATATCCGAAGTCAGCTTTAAATATTCCGATTTTTTATAAAAAAAACTCCGTCCGAAGAATATTTTGGCTAACCCTAGCAAATATACCTTAATTTAATCATACAAATTTGTGTCCCCGTTTTCTTTGCAGAACTAACAAAATAATTTTACACAGGGATATATTCATTCTTTAACAACCTAATATTTCTATATCTTTCTAGGATTTTCATAACTTTTTTTTCATGCTTATCCTCTTGAAAATATCTTCATAAATCATATGTGCGTATACTATTTACAATTTAGTGAGAATTAATTAATCTCAACGAAGCCAACTTTATATAATGTTTTTACACATTAATTATGTTCTAGCATGCATCTTTTTGTTTCCAAAGTAATTGTTCGACATTGATACTAATGATACATATGATACAATGCATATTGATCCTATGCACAATGCATATTGTGATATTGATCATATGTACAGTGCATTCTGATACGATACAGTGCATATCAATATTGGTCTTGAAATTGATCGCTGCTCAAGCGACCCTTTACTCGATTTGGCATGATAGAAATTTGCGCCTCTAACGCAACAAGTTTTCTCAGTTTATATCCTCCTCAAACAATTAGATAGAGAAATTTGCAATATCTTACTTACCCGTTGAGATAATCGTCAATGTGTAGATGTTTTGTCACTATGATTTAGAGTCTCTTGATTCAAATTTTGTTTTTGGCTATTTGGCTCTTTTTGGCTTCTAAGTTCTTTATGGCACAAAGGCTCTTATATGTATTCAAGTCTAAGGTATGTTCGCTTAGGGCATCAGTTTTTTTTTTTTTACTTTTTAAATTATGTTGTAAGAAACGTTTATTTTAATAAACAGAAATTTTACCCAAAAACGAAAGACGATACACAGTGCATATTCGAATACGGATTTTTTTTTTATTATTCGAATACGGATTAAATGAACTAATATCATAATTTTTTAAGATATCTAATTCAATAAATGACTTGCACATTTTTTAAATTTTGTTGTTAATCATAAAACGTTGTTGGCACTGTTCATTTGCTAGTCGTTTGTGATAACAACTAACAACAACGGCTAGTGATAACGATCAAATGTTGTTAATAATACGGTGAATTGCATGAATATTATGTTTGAACCAAATAATTAGTCATATATCATAGAAAAACAGTTAATTGAGAAAATAACAGTAGTTAAATGTCCAAAAGGTAGGAAAATGTCGAAAAGACCCTTGCACATGAGTCTGCAAAAGCTGCAACATTTTCTCTTTCTTTTGTCACTAGAAGACAAAACGGATGACTATTTTTGTCTCTCTTTTAACAAACCAGATGACTAATTTATAATCACGACAACTTTAAATCACTAGATCTAACAGTTAGCCAACTACATTCACACACATGTACAAAAACTATCGCAAAAAATAGTTAACTACTCATTTAGTAAACACCACTGAAACAAATAGTCAACTACATTCACACACATGTACATGAACTATCGCACAAAATAGTTAACTACTCATTTAGTAAACTCCACTGAAACAAATAGTCAATTACATTCACACACATGTACATGAACTATCGCACAAAGTAGTTAACTACTCATTTAGTAAACACCACTGAAACAAATAGTCAACTACATGAACTATCGCACAAAGTAGTTAACTACTCATTTAGTAAACACCACTGAAATAAATAGTCAACTACATTCACACACACGTACAAGAACTATTGCACAAAGTAGTTAAATACTCATTTAGTAAACACCACTGAAACAAATAGTCAACTACATTCACACACATGTACATGAACTATCGCACAAAGTAGTCAAACTATTAGTGTATCGAAAGTCTAAGTAAAATATCTGTCTATTTTGAGTATGTAGTTAGTTGTTCTATTTATTAATTGTTCTAAATTTTTTGATGCAGATGGTTGGAAGACAAACTGTATTGCTCGTGACTACACATATTCTAACGTGACTACACATAAAAAGTAGCTAGTCACGTACATTAAACAAAACGAGTTTGTAACTACAAGCATAAGATAGTTGATTATATGAACATGGTAGTCGACAAATTCGGTATCGAAAGTAATCAACTACTCTAGATAAACCGAGATTGGAACAATGAAAAATAAAATAGTCCATTACGCAATAACAGAAGAATGTTGAGTGAGAGGTAAATGTGGAAGATTAAAGGAATATGAAAGAGAAAGTTGATGT
This sequence comes from Eutrema heterophyllum, assembly GCA_002933915.1. NCBI lineage: Eukaryota > Viridiplantae > Streptophyta > Magnoliopsida > Brassicales > Brassicaceae > Eutrema > Eutrema heterophyllum. The sequence continues at coordinate 1,461,603 of PKMM01049127.1, read as the reverse complement.
GAATATGAAAGAGAAAGAAGAGAGCAATAAAGTTTTTTTGTGAGGAGAAAACATGGAGAGAGGAGAGAGAAAATAAATGTGTAAAAAGAAAAACAAAGAAAAAACATAGTAAAATAAAGTAGGTAAATGAGTTTTAGGTACTTTTTTACCTATTTTCTTGAATAATTTAATAGTGCAAATTTGGTTTAAAAAAAGTGTTCAGCCACCTTATTTCCCTTAATAATATTCATTTTGTTATCCCTGCTATGCGATTGACCACTAAACTTATCATTCAATTTAAAATGAACGGTCGTAATGTTAAGTCATCGAATCCAAAGACGTCCAAAACGACAATTTGGTTTACACGTATAGCCTGACGTCAGGCGTCTGTATTCAATACAGCTAGGTAGATGGTACTTAAATCCAGAGTTAATAAAATAACCTAAATAAATGCCGTATTAAAGAATTGATGGATTCTTCTAGTCGGTGGGGACCTTTGCTTTGTACTAATCCTGTTTTGTTTTTAAGCTTGTTTAGGAAAGTGATTAAGGACCGCTCCTTAATCGTCTGCTTTATCACATTATCAGATATGATTAGTGAGCTTCTCGAACCACCGGAGGTCACGCATGTGCAAATACCACAAACCAAACATAAATATAAAACTATTGTCTCCGTTAAATGTATTTTTTTTGCAGTCAAATTTCATTTTATGATTTAAAGTTATTGAGTATACTTTGAAATTTTGAAATCTAGCCACAATTGACTAATAATTATAATTTAGAAATATTAGTTTGGACATAGTTGCTATATAACCAATTTTGTTACCAAAAAAAAAAACGGTGGTTAAACCGTAAATAAGTGATACATTTTTTTCACATGTGATATAAAAAATACTGTATAATTGATATTATGTAAAATAACTTGTTATCGAATAAAATAATTTGATATTTATTTAAAACACGTGTGGAATCAATGTTATTAAAAAAAAAACACATGCAATAAATAAACCACTTTATATGTGATTTTTTAATATGTCGTTTTTACATGGACTTTTATTTATCTAATACATTCATGAACTGATGAACCCTCATACAAAACATCTTCCGATGTGGCCTTTGGGTTGAAGTATTTTTCGATTTTATTTTTTTAACCGTTGCAGGCTCCATAAATGCATAAACCCAACTCAAATAGAAAAGTTTATGAACTGATTCTTATATTCAATGTTATGAACGAATATTTGCCAAAATTAAACATATCAACTGCATATGTTTATTATTTTGATACCTCTAATGTTTTCAAATGCAACAAAAAAAAAATATATATCCTTCTCTGATGTCTGAATAACGCCTTAATTTGAGTTTGTTGGCTCCAAGTCTAATAACAAATAACCAATAGATGGAAATTTATAATATATCCGAAACTGGTTCCTGATTTGGGCCATGGGCCAATCAATACACATTATCACCCATGCTATTGTCTTGTCCACTCTCAAATCCCAACTTCGTTTTTTATGCATTCGATTCGGACTTCGACACATTTGTTTTAATTTTTTTTTGTAACTGGATATACTATCATAGTATTTCAAAATTTAATGGTACCTTTTTTATATAGTACTTGTAAATACAAAAGGAATACGATATATTGTGTGTTCCTTTTGTATTTCAAAATTGTGTGTTTTAAATCTCATGTGTGTCAACTACATAATTACAAGTAGTTATTGATTGGTTGGAGAAATAAAACTTTTAAAATTTGGGAATTGGGTGAATACTAAAAGGCTATAAAGCAAGTAAATGCAAGCGCAGAGTCGATCCACACAATAAAACATGTGTTTGAAACTTGTACGGTGTAAACTGTTTCTATGTACTGGTCAAACAAGCAAGCCCACGTTGACACACACATATAATTTCAGCACGTGTAATTTCAGCTAACACATTACTTCATTCTCGGATAACTCTCTTGATTTGTTGGGTCTTTTTCTGACTGGGAATTTCAAACATTTGGTTCATAATTCTTTTAGCGTCTTAAGCTAATAACTGATAATATAATTAGCGCGTTTAATACGTCAACTATCTCTTCCACATAAGATCGAATTAGTGAGTAGTGATCCTAAAAGACCTCATAACCACTAACTATTTGGTAATACAGTACATAGTTGTGCAGGCTTTTTTTATTATTATAGTTGTATTTTTTGTATGACCATTTTAATTTGTAGTTGTAGTCACTTTTGTGACAATATGCATATTGTCGAAGTCCAAAAAAAAAAGATGCTTATATAAAAAATCTATGAGATGATATAAACAGTTAAAACTTCAATTTATACATACCATGCACGAACATGTACCGATATGCAAATTCAATAAATCTATACTAATACAAAAGATCTACAAATAAAAAGGTTACAAAATCTAACTGTCAATTTTTCCAGTACAAATCTACATCTAAAAATCTATGAGTCTAACCTATAAACCCAAAAGAATAGAAAACCAAATACAATTTTGCCACAGGACAAAAATTAAAAACTTTAATTTTTCTCTCCTTTTATTACGGCATTGCATCATCACATAAACCCAAACCCATCGACTTGCCCCGGATATCCAAACCCGACTGAGTCAACACCATAACCCTTCGGAGCCAACTCGTCCGAGTTGTTAAATTCCTCCTCCGTCTTCAGGTAGCCAGAATTGAACTCGAGACTAGGAACAACATGACTCAGTCCGAGCTCTTGACCCGAGTTATGCTCAACATTGCATGCGAAACTACCCCAATCGAAGCTCGACGTATCCGTTAAACCGTTGAACCCAGTTTTTTCTCCGGTTAATTCCGGTCTAAGCGACGAAAACCGGTTTGGATTAGAAAACTGGAAGTTTCTGTTGTCGATCTCATGATGTAATGAATCAAGAACGTCTTCAAAATGAGAAGAAGACGACGTCGTTGAAGAAGTACCATTGTTGCTGAATTCTCTTGCACTCGTGATTGCATGTTCGTAAATTTGTTTTTGTGCGCTTGATTGCTTCTTGTATATTCGACATAGAACCCAATCATCTAACTGCAAAAATTAATAACATTACATTAGAAATATTATTAATTGAGAAAAAATCTTTAAAAATATAACTTAAAAATAATATGGTGATTTTAAAAAAAATCTAATACGTGTTATCGAGATAGGATTATAGGAACATATCATAAGATATAAAATTATTAGTTGTAGATAATTTGCATGTTCTTTGTTACCTTAGAGCTTCCGTTTCTATAAGAGGGTTCAATAAGACGATACTCGTGCATGATCCAATTGGTTTTAGTGCCTTTAGGAGCTTTTCCGATGTAAAACACCAAAGCTTTTTTTATACCGACTCTTTTTCCTTCCGTCGAGATGATTTTATCCGTACCGGTAGCTTTCCAATAACCCGACCCAGCTACCCGATTCGGTCTTGACCCGTTTGGGTATTTTCTATCCCTCGGACTAAAAAAATACCATTCTTTTTCTCCGAATATTGCCTTATCTATAAATCACAAAACACAAACAAGACAATTAGGAATATATTAGAAAAATTAAACATGTAACGCCCAAATTAAGGATCGAAATTAGTTTACTTACTTGGTAAAACCCAAGGATCGAATTTATAAAGATCGATTTCAGCGATAAGTTGAAGAGAGAAATCGTAACCGGCTGCTTTTCTGCAGAGATATTGAACCATAAGCTCTTCGTCGGTCGGGTAAAACCGGAAACCCGGTGGTAAGCTCAATTGGGCTAACGGGTCGGTTTCTTGGATACCCATTTTCTATCTCTCTGATTCAATATCCTTTTTTTTCAGCTTCTTCTCTGAGGTCGTAACAAATCTTGTGTTTCTTATTTTCTAAATATAACAATAAGGTTTGGGTCTTATGCTACTTATATATATATATATTATATATATGGATTCTGTATAGGTGAATCCACCGCCGCTAATTAACGTGTGTACTGAAACTGGGACCCACTTTTGTGTTTATCTCTAAACGCTTTTGAATCGTGACACGTGTGTCAGTTAGATCGTCGTGATTTATGCAATCCCTTTAGTTCATTGAACCTACATGCGCAGATTTGGCTCTTCCTCGTACTATTTTTATTTTCTTTTAAATGTTTTTTTTTTTGGAAAGAAGGTTTTCAATATAAATTGCTGGGGGAAGTGTTACAACATGAACAAATTACAAACATATTTGGGTATGAAAAGATAATGTTCAACACACAGTTTGATAGACGCTAATCGAACGTTAAAAGAGACTTAGCATTTTGTGGGAATTTATGAAGGTTTCTTTTGTATTATTATTTTACATAATTCTTTAATGTCAAATTAAAAAGTATGATGTAAAATATATAGTTTTAGTATATTTTCATTTTTCATTTTTCATATTTTTATTTATTAAAATATATTAATTTATATTAATATATAAATTATTAATATGTTAATCTGCTGTTTAAACCGATTAATTGAATGTGTTTTAGATCATAAAAATTGTTGATTTTTTTGTTAACTGATTTTGGCAAATACTCCAAAAGAGATATTTGTACAGTAACCATGAAATTATGTGGCTAGTAGTAAAAGAGAAAAGATATTTATTTCACGTTTTTTTTTTTGTTGACGCGTTCTTTTGAAATGGATACAAGCCAAATGTTCTAAAGAGAAAACTAAAGAGAGGACACGTGGAAATGATTGGTAGGGTGAGGGAAAGAGCTTGAGGACAAAAACAAAAAAAAGGAACGGAAAAGTGAAGTTGAGATGACTAAGGAACTGTTCAATGAATATTAAGGTAACAACATGGAAAGCGTTTTTCATACGGACAAAACTACAACGTGACAACACGTGTCCATGTGTCCATGTGTCCATGCCATAAGTTAGGCGCCATATTGTCATTTGTCAAAAAGACGTTATAACGATAGACGGAAAAAAAACACGAGCTGATGTTGACTAAAGATTGTTTGAATTTTTTATTAAAATGATATTGTATTTTTTTTTTTTTACTATGATTGTTTCACTGTAGGTACTTATGCAAGGGAATTTAAAATCTTAACATCCCACCAAAAATCAACAGTTTTGGTGGAGATCTTTTCATCAAGCTTTTTCTATCAATCTTTTAAAAAAAAAATGATCCCTAATTGCACATGCCAGAGATAAGGAGAAGAATCCGAGATACTGAATCACATGATGTTTTAATGTCGAATGAGCAAATAAATATAGGAGCAACATTAATGCCACATTCTTCGGGTGATTTACTAACCATAACTTCTTCGGTCAGAATGTGAGACTCATTGAATCTCTTAATGAAAACCAAAGAAAAGATATGAGTATATTTTCTTTTGTTGATTGGAGATATGAAAGAGAAGGAATGATTTGGTCTTTCAAAATAAACAACGGCTATTTCAAAAATAATTAATAAGGTTTTGGTAGATTTACATCTATAGACTGAAGTATCAAATTTAGAAGACTTTAATAATATGATTCTCCCAAGAATCGGACTCAAAGGTTGGTAAAAGATTGGATAATCCTTGAGTCGAACTGGATCGCTCCAAAAACGAATCAGGTGGTGGAACTTCGAACGGAGGAATCCGCGGTGCAAGGGGTTGAGGCATGAGAAGGGACTCTCGAAAATCCTCATAACTACACACACTAATACGCTTCCAACGAACTAGGTTGATAGAATGGTCCGCGCACAAAGGTGATGACAAACCTTTATGAAACGACCGGTTTGATCACTCGGAATCACTCCAAGTAAATCGGTTTGATCAATGGAATCACACCAATGATCGAACTTTGAGAATCACTCTCAAAGAAACATAAGAGAATCACTCTTAAATGAACAAAAACGTTTTTGATTAAAAACATGGTTGTTTTTATTACAATGATTTTACATAGATTATATAAGCAAAGAAACTAACTTAACTCAACCTAGAACTAACTCTAGTTGAGTAAACACATTGCAGAAATTATGCAGTAATTAAATGAAAAGAAAGCAACTTGCAGATGTTACAATCAAAGACAAAGTCACACAAATCAACTTGCAAGTTTGGTTGGCGCATGAACAGTGATCGTCGTGAACAGTCCACACGTTTTTGAGTCTTTGTGTTTATTGTTGACCATTGAATTTGTCTTTGGGCTTATTTTTGACCATTGAATTGGTCTTTGTGCTTCTTGGTCGACAACTCTTTGTTGGCCTTCACTTTGGGCTTAGTATAACTTCCTCCAGGATGCCAAACATGAGTCTGCAAGCTCTTAAACGAACTGGGCATAGAATCTTCAAGTATAACACCAGGTCGACCCATTTAGGCAAATGGGGAGTATCGTTTTGATCTGACGTCCAATTCCTCTGATCTTTGGCTTGTTGGAAAGCTAAGAGATCCAGAAAGATTCTCCAATTTGTTTTATATCGAGATCGTTCTTGAGCTGGGCTGTGCAACTCAATCTTTGGCTTGGTCGCGCAAAGGGGCCTAGAGCAGATCGGCTGACATGTAAAATTCATATCTCTCAAGTATGAACCGGCGTTGTTGTGGATCCAACTTTCCCGGTTTCTATGATGAATCAAGATTCCAGAACATCTTGGTTCATAGCTTGATTCCTTCTGGTTAGGTGGGGAAAATCCTTTGAACGCTCGTAGGTCCGAATCGCGTAAGCTTGGAATTACTTGACTTGGAAGTTGAATAACTTCTTCATCTGAACTTGGATTGGACTGTTTCCACTTCGAGGAGTGCTCTAGTTGAGGTGAGAATGTAGTCCAAGTGGTCGTTTGGCTAGTAAAGTTGATCACGGACTTCGTCTGTATTGGACAAGGCTCATGGGTCGTTTTGGATGATTTCAGGATCATATCACTTTCCAATCAACCAATTGCATGATATTCATTATCATAAAAAGATGGAGCTACGACAGCTGTGAAAACGTTTGAAGAGGCTATATTAAGAGCTAATGACTATTGTCGTCTTGGCTCCACGATTTCCCTTTCCCAACATGCATGCATATGATGGGCTTTGTATAATAAAAGAAGCCAAAATAGTCATCACATGAATGACTGTCATTGATCCAACAAGCACTCCATTAGAAGTCGAAGCTGAATCCTTAGGCACTGATACAACTAAAAAGATTGGATTACTTGAATATCACATTTTATGAAGTTTCTACAATCCTCTATCAACTTCTTAATGTTTCTATAGTCTATAGATACTTTTCAACTATCAAGTTGGAGGCATTCAATGTTATCAGCATATGTAGGAGACATCATGAAGCTAAATTGTGGAAGTTGCAACTACAATTTCCTGAAGATCTCAAGAGATGCAAATACCATGACTGTTGCACTAGCAAAAGAAGATACAACTAAACTTGTAAACTATGTAGTAATTTGGAACGACAATCACTTCAACCTAAAAAACAGACGTCACTAATCATGGAAATGTCGCATCCACAAGTAGAGCACCCCCAAAATTCAAGATGATTCCATCAACATCTAAAGGAGGAACATATTTTTGGAATCATCCAAATCCCCTTCATTAAAAGTGGAATTGTTGTGGGTTGGGGAATCCCATGACAATCCATCGTTTACGGGAACTATACATTCTCTTCCTCATGTAAACAAAAAATCCCGATGACTTTGTCTCAAGTTTTTGTTCCACCACATAGTCCATGAAGCGGAGGACTAGCTCTCTTTTGGAAAACATATCTCGATCTAGAAGTTTTGTATTGTTGCAACAATTACATTGACTCTGTAATCACTATAAGCACAATAAATTATTCGCAACTTTTATCAATGGAGAACCTACGCAAGCAAATCGCAGAGCACTATGGAACAATTGTAGCGGCAAAGGAGAAACTGGATGAAGCAATGAGTTCCCCCACCCACAATGAAGCCTAGATACACCAGATCAACTCAGAATTGAAAAAGGCGTATAAAGCGGAAGAAGAATATTGGAAGCAACACAGCAGATCTTTGTGGCTTTCTCTCGGCGAAAAAAACTCTGGTTACTTTCATGCCGTAATTAGAGGAGGAAGAAAAGTTAACAAGTTTGCGGTAATTGAAGATTGTGACGGTAAAGCGTTCTTTGAAAAGTCAGAGATAGCCAATGTCATCAACTCTTATTTTTCGGACCTCTTCACATCTAAAGGCCAAAACTGTGCATATATTGTCAAAGAAGCTCTCCAACCTTTCGTCTCAGAGGAGACAAATGAGAAGTTAGTTGCTCAGCTGTTAGCCAAAGAGATTCGTAACGCTCTGCTCTCGATACACCCAGAGAAGGCGCCTGGGCCAGACGGTTTCTTGGCGAGCTTTTTTCAAACAAATTGAAAGGTCTTGGGTCCAACCATCATTGAAGAAATCCAGGCCATCTTCTCCTCTGGATCACTGCCAAGAACAATCAACCACACACACGTAAGGCTCATTCCAAAGATCATCGGGCCTAAGAAAGTTTCTGATTATCGACATATTGCTTTATGCAACGTCTACTACAATGTAATATCGAAGATCATCACTCGACGACTCCAGCCAGTCCCTATGGTATCTGACCTTCTATAGGAGGAAACAATGACCTGGGATCATAGTAAAATCCAAGAGATACTGCCCAACTTAACCTCGGATATACTCTGCCTCAGGCCTAGTTTAAAGGTGCAGAGGATTACATCTGGTTACCAAACAACTCTGGAATCTATACTACTAAATTCGGCTATCACGTAGCTATTTCTGAGAAAAGTTATGAGGCTGAACTTATGGATCCAAACCGAATTGTCTGCAATTGGAACATATAAATATGGTCTGGAAATTTCTCCCCTAAACCAAAGGTCTTCTTGTGGAAAATAATCCAAGGTGCACTCCCCATGAGAGAAAATCTCTTGAAAATGAGTATAACTTCCACCTCTACATGTATTCATTGTTTCGCAAGATTCAAAGCTTTCAGGGACCTGATTTGTCTCCCCCCGACATGTATTGGTAATGGCCCCCTCTTCCTTTAGTTTTGTTGGGCTATTTGGTCCGCTCGAAACCATAGAGTTTTCGAAAACATATATTTTTCAGCTGAGGAAATTGTTATCAAGGCACTAGTGGATACTAAAGATTGGCAATGTGCGCTAGAAACAGAGCATAACTCTCGATCATGAACCATCACACTGCCTCAACACTGATCAGATCATTATCCACTTTGACGCAGCTTGGAAATTGAAAACAAAAACTGCATGACTCGGTTGGATCTTCTCAGACCATACCTCGACAGCTATAGACCAAGGAAATGGAGCATAAGACTTTCTGAACTCAGCATTGATGGCTGAAGCCTTGTCAATTCGTGCGGCTCTATCTCAAGCCATCAAGAAAGGATGGAGTAATGCTCATATTAAATCAGATGCACAAGAACTAATCCGAACAATCAACGCAAGAGACCATCTCAAAAAAATCTTTGGAATCCTCCAAGACATTAAAGCTCTAGTTAGCTGTTTTAGATGTATTTCCTTTTCATACATTCCCCGATCGGCCAATCGTTTGATGGACACTTTAGCTAAGAAATCTCTCCGGGATTTTTCACTCTTCAGTGTGTAATTCTTTATCTATTAATGAAACTGTTGTTAAAAAATGTTATAATTTGAAACAATTTATTTTAATAGTTCATTGGAAATCGGAGCTGAGCATGAAGTGGCTACCGTTGGTGATGATTTTGGTAAAGTTGAAGCAGAGGTTAACAAAAAATCCATATCAAATGTCGAAGATCATGAAACCGAGGAAGGAGAATGGTTTGAGGTATCTCCGACAAAGGTTGGAAGAAGCCCAACCAAAAATACGACGGACCTTGAGTTTGGTAAGGTTACAATCTTATCAAAATCAAGATTTGCTATTTTGGAGGAAAATGATAACGAGGAAGAAGGTGAGGAAGAGGATAAAAAAGAAACCACAGAGGACGCTAATATTAGCAAAGAAGATGAAACAAGAGGCAAATGTAGGACAAAGCTCAACAAAGAAAATACAGATGTGGAGTATGACAAATCAGAAAGGGGCTTTGAAAAATTGGCGATTGAGGAAAAGGAATGGGTAAACAAAAACTCAGAGTTTAATGATCAAGATCAGTCTCAATGGACGAAACTCTTATCAAACAAACCCCAAATTAGAAGCTCCACGGATAACCGCAAGATCCTAGCTAATCCAAATGCCCAAAAAGCTAAGGACACGGTTCTAAGCACTCAACCAAGACGGTCCTCCAGGAAAAACTCTTAATGTCGGTTTTCTTTTGGAATATCCGTGGTTTTAATAAAGGCACTAAACACACGGTGGTCCGCAAGTGGATAAAGAAACACTCCTTTCAATTTGGTTGTCTTCTGGATACAAGGGTCAAGGAAAGAAAAGCTGAAAGGATCGTCTCTTCAGTTTTCAAGAATTGATCTTTTTATGTCAAACTATGATTTTCATCGGTTTGGGAGAATTTGGGTTATATGGAGTCCGGAGGTGAGAGTAACTCCGTGTTTCAAAAGTGGGCAAATGATCACATGCTCCATCAAATTGGAAGATGAAGATGATGAATTTTTCTGCTCGTTTATATATGCATCAGACTTCATGGAGGAGAGGAAAAATCTTTAGGAGGACATTAAAGACCATCATAACTCCCCAATGCTTATGAATAAGCTTTGGGTGCTTATGGGGGACTTTAATGAGATTCTACAAGAAGAAGAACATTTTAATTTTGAAGCAACCCCAACGATTCCAAATGGTATGCGAGATTTTCAAGAAGTCGCTCGTTATTGTTCACTCATGGACATGATGACTCATGGTCCACTGTATACGTGGTGTAATAAGAAAGTGGATGGTTTAATTTGCAAAAAACTGGATCGTGCTCTAGTATCTCATGATTAGTATGCTTCATACCCGCGGTCATACAATGATTTTGAGTCGGGCGGATGCTCTGATCATATGCGTGGTAGAATTCAGATTAATACGGAGGCTACAAAAGTAAGTCGTCCGTTCAAATTCACAAATGCTCTTACTAGCTTACCTGGATTTCTGCCTCTTGTGGAATCTTTTTGGGCATGTATAGAAGAGTTATTTAACTCAATCTCCGCATTATATCGTTTCTCCAAGAAGTTGAAGTCTTTAAAATAAAAGATCAGAGCGCTAAGAAAAGAAAAATTTGGAGACTTACCGAAACGTGCAAAAAAGGCTTATGATGAGTTGTGTGAATGCCAAGCGAAAACTATGACAAACCTTCACAGTTAAACATGGAGGCGGAATCAAATGCATATACAAAGTGGCTCCTACTAGCAGATCTTGAGGAACGGTTTTTAAAACAGAAATCAAAGCTACATTGGCTTGAGGTAGGAGATGGAAATAACCGATATTTTCATCTTGCAGCAAAGTCAAGAGAAGTAAGAAATTCAATTCGGAAGATTCAGAAATCAGATGGGTCGGTGGTGAATACACAAGCTGAAATAAAAACAGAGGCGGAATGTTTCTTCTGAAACTTGTTGTCTCACACACCAGTGGATTATATAAGAGTTAATCAAGAGGAACTACATGATCTTTTGGGGTTTCGCTATAATGAGGTTGATGAGGAAATGCTGAACATAATGATCACGAAGGAGGTGAAATCGGTTCTGTTTGCTATGGCAAACAATAAATCCCCGGGTCCTGATGGATACACATGTGAGTTCTACAAAGAAGCTTGGTCGGTTGTTGGAAAAGATTTCATGGTCGTCGTGCGATCCTTTTTCGACAAAGGTTTTTTACCAAAAAGTATAAACACAACCATTCTTACTCGTATACCCAAGAAAGAAGAGGCAAAGATGATGAAATATTATAGGCCTATCTCATGTTGCAATGTGTTATACAAGGTCATCTCCAAGATCCTTGCTAATATATTGAAAATATCCTTCCAAAATTCATATCTTCAAATCAATATGCGTTCGTAAAGGATCGACTATTGATGGAAAATGTTCTCCTTACTTCGGAACTGGTCAAAAATTACCATAAAGCAATGATATCTCCTAGATGTGCAGTGAAGATAGATATAGCAAAAACTTTTGATTCAGTGCAATGAGACTTCCTCCTCTCGACTATGCATGCTCTGAACATTCCAGAAAAATTCATCCACTGGATAAGATTTTGTGTAACAACTGCCTCGTTCTCGGTTCAAGTTAATGGCGAACTTGTAGGATTTTTCAAGAGTGATAGGGGACTAAGACAAGGATGTGCATTGTCTCCATATCTATTTGTTATATGCATGAATGTACTTTCCAAACTGCTAGATAGAACAGCCGCGGCACATGAATTTGGATATCATCCGTATTGCAAAAACATCAATCTCACTCATCTTTGTTTTGTTGACGATCTGCTGGTCTTTTCAGATGGGGAGAAGCGTTCAGTAGAGGATATTCTTGATGTGTTTAAAAAATTTGATGGCGATATCTGGGTTGGTATAAGTATGGAAAAGTCTACTCTATACATGGCATGTATTACAGAGGAAAAAAGAGCTGAGATCATCAACCATTTCTCTTTGGACACAGGCGCTCTACATGTTCGTTATTTGGGTCTCCCACTTTTTGAGTAAAAGAATGACGGTATATGATTACATGCCATTGTTGGAGAAAATCAGATCTCGTATAAGTTGCTGGACTTCAAGATTTTTGAGTTTTGCGGGAAGACTTCAATTAAAATTCACAGTTTGACAAATTTTTGGATGTCCGCGTTTCGATTACCGAAAGCATGCATTGAAGAGATCGATAAGCTATGCGCATCTTTTCTTTGGTCGGGAACATAACTGAATCCACGTAAGGCGAAAGTGGCTTGGCGAGACGTATGCAAACCAAAAGAAGAAGGTGTTTTGGGGTTAAGATCTCTCATGGTTGTCAACAAAGTAAGTTGTCTAAAATTGATTTGGCGTATTCTCTCTTCACTACTTTGTTGTGGTACGATTGGATTCGAATGTATTTAATCAGGATAGGCTCATGAACATGGAAAAAGCTGCTGAAATTTCGGGAACTAGCAGCTACGCAAAGGAAGGTCTTAGTCATGAATGGATCATCCACGTCATTTTGGTATGACAGTTGGTCCCCTTTGGGAAGACTCATTGATCTTTAAGAGGCTGCATCGACCTGGGAATAAACATCGACTCAACCGTAGAAAATGCCCTAAAAGCGCATAGACGAAGACGCCCTAGAACTGGATTCTGAACTCGATTGAAGATGTTATACAAACAGAGATGCATAAGGGATTTGTGGATGAATCATATAAGTTTCTTTGGCGAGGGACAAATTCAAACACAAGTTCAGCTCAAAACTCACATGGAATCAAATTCGTAATGCTGACCCGGTTAATGAATGGTATAAGGGCATTTGGTTTCGTCATGCAACGCCTAAATACTCTTTCATTACTTGGCTAGCAATACACAATCGACTTTCCACAGGTGACAGAATGCTATCATGGAACAATGTTGGATCAGGTGCTTGTGTTTTCTGTAACAACATGGAAACACAAAATCACTTATTTTTCAGTTGCAAGTTCTCAGAGGAGATTTGGAGAAGGCTCACCCGAAATCTGGTAGGCAGGAAATACACATCCAATTGGCAACAGCTCATTCGACTCCTCACAGATACAGAGCTCAACACGATCAAGTTTTTCCTACTTAGATATTCTTTCCAATCGACAATTCATTCACTTTGGAGAAAAAAAAATGGAAGAAGGCACGGGGAAAACCCAACCACGGCGAACATGCTACTCAACTACGTTGATAAGCAAGTTCGCAATCGATTAACTACAATTCGAAGATTGAGTGACGCAAGATACGAAGAGGGTATGCAAATTTGGTTTGGATCTCGATAACTTTCTTTATTTTCGAAATGTTGTAATATGTTCGTCTTTTTTTAGGAAAGTTTGAAAAAACTTAGACGGAAGTAGCACTCGTTGTAAAAACAGTTTTACATTTGATTCAAAAAAAAAGAAAAAAAATAATAGTTCATGTCAATGAAGAATAGACGACAAAAAATTACATAGTTTCAAAATCTGGATCCGAATATTTGAGAACTATATTGGTAACAATTTTATGTTTGGTGTTCCTATTGGATTTATAAATTGGATGTCATGGTATACAAATCGATATTATTCTCAGAATATGCTGTTTTGAAATAAGCAGTATTTAATTGACTAATTGAGTCTGTTCCTAGATCAACACCACTTGCTTAGAATCGTTGTTTTAAAATACATGTTGGATAAATATTTTCAAGAATTGGACCACACTCTAATATTTTAAAATAAAAAATGAAGAACCTAACCTCTTTGTCAATAATCTAACATAGTGTCGATTTTGTGTTATCATTGTAAATTTGTCATTCTACAGAGGACCACGTTTTATCTTTTTTTTTTTTTTTTTTGACGGCAACCACGTTTTATCGTAATCTAAAATTGCCGAATGAAGTATATAATTAAGAGCTATGTTACGTACGGGTTGAGTTTTTCCAGCTTTGGGTTTGTAGATGCCAAATTGCCGAAAAAAATAAACATCAGTTCTGATGTAGTTTTTCATAATCCATATCCTTCTATTTACGAGTTCTCGTCATTTTTATAAAGATCTTCTATCTATTTATGAGTTCTCGTCATTTCATTTATGATTTATAATTCATAAATAAAAACGCATTACGAGTTATTTTGGATTTACAATAATACATTATGAATTATATTTTCAAAACTTATAATATACTTCGTGTATATCATTAAATTTTAGGTCAAAGTTTGAGCATACATATCAGGCAATTAGAACTATACTTCCTCTGTTTTTAAATGATAAATTTTCTAGAATTTTCACACATATTAAGAAAACAAATAAATGCTTAGTTATAAATATCTTATTTTTTGTACTTACCAATTTCTAATAACTCTAAATCAATAGTAATTCAATAAATTGATTTTTTTAAATAATTTTTTTTTGAAATTTACAATTTTTTATTAATAATTAATAAAAAGTGCATAGAAATCTAAAAACATTTATTTTTATGAAACAACAAAAAAATGCTAGAAAATTTATCATTTAGAAACGGAAGGGAGTATTAATTTTGAAATTCATATGAGGATATCATTTCAAAAGATTAGACGAAGATATATATATATATATATATATATATATATATAAATCTTGATTGGCCCAAATCACGATACTATCGTTATGGAATCCTCCTAGTGGAACTTAAAGATTAGGGTTTCTACCACTCAATTATTTTCGTGCTAAATGTTAAAAAAAAAAAAAAAAGTTTTGTGCTAACAACCATTTGATGTTACTTTTATTAATTTATTTTTATTTGGTGATGAATAATATACCACGTTTTTATGTTTTCAAGTTTCAAAAACGTGTTTCGGTATTTTTTACCATTCATAATATTTCAATTTTATATGTTTTTACGTTTTTGAAAAATGATTCCGCTATATATATAACTATCGTGTTAAAAATATAACTAGAAAAATATAAAAGGTAATTAATTTACTAAAACTAATATTTATAATTATTCTATAAATTTGATCTAGTTCAGTTTTTCAGTAAACAATTAAACAATTATTCTATTATTCTGCTATTTATCTAACATATTAATTATTTTTAAATGATTTATCATTTATCAAAATTATAATGAGCGAGTCAAAGATTGATTTTTGCTTTATTTATAACATTATCGCTATTCTCTGTTTTTTTTTGTTTTGTCTTTTTTTTGTTTAATGTGGAGAATATATTTAATTTTGGACCGGAGAAAAACAAACTTCAGAAGAAAAAAAAAACATATAATTTCTATTCAATGATTGGATCCAAGTTCGAACAAGACTTTTTAAAAAGAATAATAATTAATTGATTTGTGAACTTGCGATCATAAGAGATTTACGTTATGACAAAAAACAATTCTTGGATTTCCATCTTTGGTATATATACACGTGCTTGTATTTGGAAGTTTAGGTCATCTTACTTATATTTGTTATAAGATTGTAGTGATGCGATTCTTAATCGTATTGGTATGGGTAATACTGAAAGAAATCACCAATAATTCTCAATTTTTTCCCTTGTCTTTATATTTCAATTTTGAAACTGACCCAATCCTTTTTATTTTATTTTAAGATTTTAAATCATCGTCCGAAATTTTAAATTTTAAATAATTAGTGAAAGGTCTATGAATAGTAATTTTCTATATACATTTTGAAAAAAAAAATTCATTAGATAAGCAATCTAAATTTACAATACCAAAAAAAAAGGACATAAGAAAAAAAAAAAGGACTGAGCATTCAATCTACAAACCATGTTCTGACGTTGTATTTGTTTTCTTTCTTGAGACGTTCAATCCAAACGATTGAAATAAATCCAATCATTCACTAACAACATAGAGCTCTGCCATAAGACACAAAAAATAACCATTATATTGGTTTGATAAATTAAACAAACCACACATATATAATTACTAGACTACAAACTATGAAATTTTTGTTCATTTTTTTATATGTGAATTCTACATTGTCGCACTGAATGATTTTCATGTAGTGTCTTCAAAATTAACCATCCATCTTACTCTGAAACGATAAGATAAAACATGAAACAAAAAACCACACTACAAGAAAACAGAGTTTTTGTAACGAATATTTGCGTCGAATATTGTCGTTGCAAAAAAAGCAACGTCGTTGCGACGAAATAGCGAGGAAAACATCATTCGTCCCAACTTCGTCGCAACTTTGGGACTAACTATTTCGTCACAAATTCCACATAAGTTTGCGACGAAATAGCGTCCAATTAACTACGTATCCCCTTTTCGACGCAAATTCTTACAACAATTGCGTCGAAGTTGCATCCAACTATAAAAGTTAAAAATTTGCGACTGATTTGCGACGAATCCTACCAAATTATTTGCGACGAACCAATACGTCGCAATAACGTTGCCATTTCGTCACATATTCGATGCAAATTCATTTCGTCGCAATTCCCTCCCTAACACACGTTTTTAATTTTATACCTACCTAATTATTTCGACCCAAATATGTCGCAAATTCCTTGCATAAATTGCCTATATATATAACTCACTCTCGTTTGTTTTCAACACACCAAAAACCAATCTCCCCCTCTTAAAAAAAAACACAATTTTAATTAAATATGTCGGGTGGTGATGGTGATGATATTTATGCAACTCAAAGATGGATGTACAGACGTAAAGATTCTGAGGGATCGGTGAGAAAGGAGTTCATAGATGGTCTTGAAATATTCATGTATCAGGCGACAAACATCAGGACGACTGTGGAAAGCTGTAAGATGTTTTGTCCATGTAGGAAGTGCATGAATACGAAACATATTTCAGTTGATATTGTGTGGAGGCATTTGCTTAATAGAGGATTGACGCCGGAATATTTTGTTTGGTTTCAACATGGTGAGGGATATGGTCCATATGCAGCGGATAGTAGTAACTGCACTAATAACCAAACTGTGGGTGAATCTAGTATGCATAATGATCACCAATAGTATGATCATCATCCTTATGTTGGTCAAGAGCATGATAGGTTTCATGACATGGTTAACGATGCATTTCATGAGACAACAACAACATATACTGGTAATATTGCTGAGGAACCTAACGTAGATGCGAAAGCATTTTATGATATGTTAGATGTTGCAAACCAGCCAATCTACGATGGATGTAGAGAAGGCCAGTCTAAATTGTCTTTGGCATCTAGATGATGAACATTAAAACTGATCATAACTTAACTGAGATCTGCATGGACGATTGGGATGATTTAATAAAAGAGTACTTGCCTGAGGATAAACATGCTGTTGAGTCATACTACGCCATAGAAAAGTTGGTATTTAGTCTAGGTTTACCTTATGAGATGATCGATGTATGCATTGATAATTGTATGATCTTCTGGAAAGATGATGATAAGTTGCAGGAATGTCGGTTCTGTCAGAAGGCAATATATAAGCCGCAAGGTAATGGGAGGAATAGGATCCCGTACCAATGGATGTGGTATCTTCCTATAACCGATAGGTTGAAACGATTGTATCAATCAGAAAGGACTGCTGCATCGATGAGATGGCATGCCGAACATTCACGCAGAGAAGGGGAGGTATCCCATCCGTCTGATGCAAAGGTGTGAGAGCACTTTAAAACGGTACACTCAGACTTTGCTACAGAAATTAGGAACGTTTATCTTGGTCTGTGCACATATGGATTTAGTCTATTTGGTATGTCTAGGAGACAATATTCTTTGTGGTCAGTAATCGTAACACCTTACAACCTTCCTCCTGATATGTGCATGCAAAGGGAGTTTCTTTTTTTGAGTATTTTAGTCCCTGGTCCTAAGCATTTGAAGCGGTCCCTAGATGTTTTTCTGCAGCCCTTGATCTATGAGCTGAAACAGTTGTGGTATACTGGTGTTCGTACTTACGATATCTTAAGGAGAAGAAATTTTACGATGCGGGCAGTGCTTATGTGGACCATAAGTGACTTCCCTGCTTATGAAATGTTATCTAGTTGGACTACGCATAGAAGATTAGCATGTCCATCAGACAGATGCGTTTCAACTAAAACATGAAAGGAAAACCAGCTGGTTCGATTGTCACCGCCGCTTTTTGTCTATCCACCATCCTTATAGAAAAAACAAGAGATTGTTTTGGAAGAACAAAGTTGTACGTACCCCTCCACCTGTGTACCTATCTGGTGAAGATTTATATGAGCAAATTGATTATTATGGTGGTCAGGAAACAGTCATTCGTGGGGGTAATTGGCACACTACTGCCAATATGCCGGACTATTATGGTGAGAAGCACAATTGGCATAAGAAGAGTATTTTCTGGGAACTCCCGTACTGGAAGGATCACTTGCTTCGACACAATCTTGATGTTATGCACATCGAGAATTTTTTTTTTGATAACATCATGCATACAGTTTTGAACGTGCATGGAAAGAGTAAAGACAATTTGAAGTCTAGGCAGGACTTGCCTGATATATGTTTGCGAAGCGAGTTGCATCTAATTAGTAATGGCAAAGCACCAGTTTCTATCTACATGTTGTCAATCGATGGAAAGACAAAACTCTTCAACTGGGCAACAACTGAGGTTAAGTTTCCCGATGGATATGTTTCCAAACTCTCTAAGTGTGTAGAACAAGGGAAAAAGTTTTCAGGAATGAAGAGCCACGATTGTCATGTTTTTATGCAACGATTACTCCCTTTCGTGTTTGCCGAGCTTCTACCAACAAATGTACATGAAGCAATTGCAGGTACGGACAAAACATTTATTTGAATTAATATATAAGTTCATATTTATTTACCAATTGAAATTAACAAAGTTTAATTAATGATTGACAGGCGTCGGAGTATTTTTTCGAGATCTTAGTACCCGAACTCTGACAGAAGATAGAATTCAACAACTAGACAAAAATATTGCGTTATTGCTGTGCAACTTGGAGAAGATCTTTTCTCCGTCATTTTTTGACGTTATGGAACATCTCCCTATACATCTTCCTCATGAAGCAGCACTTGGTGGCCCTGTGCAGTTTCGGTGGATGTACCCATTCGAGCGTTTCATGAAACATTTGAAGGGCAAAACAAAAAACCATGCACGGGTCAAAGGCTCAATTGTTGCGGGAAGTTTAACTAAAGAAACTTCTCACTTTCATCATACTACTTTGCTCCTAACGTCCGCACACGTAAAAGGGCCCCGCGACGGTATGATGATGGTGGAGTAGCACCAACGTATTCAGTAGAAGGTGTCCCATATATCTTCTCCCCCATCGGTCGCTTAGCCGGGAAATTGAAGGAAGTTTGGTGGCCAAGTGACAAAGAAAAGAATAGCGCACACACATACATCCTCCGAAACTACGATTATGTGCGTCCATATGAGAGGTACATAATCAATATTAAAAATTTTGTACGTATATATATGATGGTATACATAATTCTTTAATGATAGTCGACTTGCAGCTTATTTGACAGTCAGGTATCTGAAGCTTTCCCTGATGTTACGCCCGAACAATTTGAGAAGCTTAAAGATCGAGACTTCGCAAACTGGTTAAAGATGCAAGTACGTATATGTGTATACATTGGCTGGTACTAATTAATTGATCAAGTTAATATCGATTAATATTCCAATTAATTAAATGCATGTAATTTACCAGGTTGCATATGGTGACGAGGAATATCCAGTATGGTTTCGTGAGTTGATTCAAGGTCCTCTCGGGAAGATTACAAATGCGCCTATGTATTTTACCCGAGGATATACATTTCACACATTCGACCACGGTAAACATAGATCGACCGCCAACTATGGGATATGTGTTAAAGGGGAGTCAGACTTTTATGGCGTATTAACCGACATCATTGAAATGGAGTACCCTGGGATGGTGAACCTGAAATGCACAATGGTCAAGTGCAATTGGTTTGATCCTGTCATTGGGCGCGGAGTTTGTTTGACCAAATTAGGCGTAGATGTAAACGAATCAAGGAGGTACAACAAATTTGAGCCTTTCATCCTTGGATCACAAGCGGAACAAGTCAGTTTCATTAGATATCCTCGTCGCAGGGCAACATGTATATCTTGGTTATCAGTCATAAAGATCGCTCCGAGAGGTCGTATAGATGGAAGCGCGGACGAAGTACCAATGCAACAAGATTCGTGCGTAGATTTGCCAACACCAGATCAAAATGTTAATGACATTTTATTGATTGATCCGCACAACCGTGGAATAGAAGATCTTAATGATGACACATAAGACAATGTCGATGGAGCTGATGAGTTTGATGATGAGGATAGTAGTGAACAAGATTCAAATGTATCTGAAAATGAATATGATAGTGATCAATCTTAAGTTTGACGTGTTTTTGTTAGTTTTTTTTTAATAAATGACGAAAATGTATATGAAAATGAATTTAAGACGCATTTGCGAATTGCAATGGAAATTTGTGGTTTGGGATGAATTTGGGACCAAACTTCACTATTTATTTGAGGTTTTGTAAAAGATGTCATTTTAGCAACGAATTTGCGACGAATTGTGATATTCGACGCTCATTCGTCGCTACATCACGAAACCTCAAATGAATAGTGATGTATAATTAGCAACGAATTTTCGACAAAATATATAGTTTCGTTGCTAATCCGACGCAAATTGGTGACAAAATTTGTTCTTGTGATTTTTAAATGTGAATTTTCAACATGCGAAACAATCTAAAGTTCATTACTTTTGCCTTAAGCATGATAATATGATTGTAGAGAATGAGTTAAAAATACGTTTTTAAAAATTCAACTATATTCTACATATCATTTATATTTACAACATCTCTCACCTTATAACATGTACTTATACTCTCTATCCATATTCTTGAAATTTTGTTTTTTGAAAACTCATGATAGTGGACTTTTTGCGGTCCGCACAATTACCCATTGTGCACAATACCTTAATCTAATGGCATGTCATTGTAACACTTAGGGATCAGATCCACATGGAAATAAGAACGACGCACTAAGAATACAAGACGCTATCTAATCTAAGCAAATATATGGTTTTGGTTTTGATTCGAACAAATTGAAACATACAAAAACAGAGAAATAAACAAGTAGCTATCAAACCAAAACGAGCAACAAGACAACTTTAAACGTTATTTAGCAAATTTAGACAAACGAATTCTCGGGTAAAGCAATCGATTCGGGTGATTCTCAATCTATTCTAGACATTCAAACATTCAATCAATTGCCTCCTTAGGCCTTAGATCATTACTAAAGATTAATCCATGTCAATGGTATTAACCCTTTTCTTAGTCATCAATCGTTATAAACTTCCGTTCGCGATTCTATGACTAACAAGCAATAAGCACAAGTCTAACTAACCACAATTCACCCTAGACATCAATTTTCCGTTGGCTAAGAGATGAAAAGCACTCATTGAATTCATTGGGTAATTTCATCGAACACCTTCCGGGCATGAAATTCCCTAAAGTTCTAAATCAACTTTGTCATGGTTAATCTAGCAATAAGAACACTCAATGAGAAAGGAAATCAAGTAGTCTACCTCTTAAACATCAAGAACAAACCTAAAATCACCCTAATATACTTTACCCAAGAATCCTAATAAAACTACTCACACATGACTAAATCACAAAAAAACCGAACAAAAACAAGACATAATGAAAATAAGAAGATTGATGGAAGAAAAGTAAGGAAATCTTCACTAAAATGGTGTAGATCTTCAATAATCCATGAACAAAAGTGTTAAGAGAGAAGAAGAAGACTTTAAAACAGTAAAAAGAAGCTAAAAAAGACTAATTTTCGTCTATGGAGAGTTGTTGAGACTCCACCACTAAGTGTTGATTATATACAAAAGTGGAGGGACCCAAAGTCAAACCAAAAGTCTTAAACACAATTTTATCATTCTATCGGTCTGTTTTATCGGCCATATGGTCGATAAAACCATCACCAGTGAGCCTTCATGCTCGGATGCATCCTCCTTCGCGGCAGAGTTGATATGTGTCCACTAAATCGGCCATAACTCTTGGACCACAGCTCAGAATGGCCTGAGACCACTCCCATTCGAAAGCTAACTCAATTTTCGACAACTTTGATGAAGAGCTCGTAAGCTAAATCCAAAACGAAGACTTCCATCCGAGTCGATCTTCCAGACATATATTCTCGATGCTTGATCTTTGATTCTATCGGCCACATCCTATCGGTCACTTGGCCGATACAAACTCCCACATGAACTGGTATTCTTCAACACTAGGTGAAACATTTTATCGGTCCTCTTTATCGGCCATATGGCCGATAAGATTGCTTGACAGAAGCGACGTCTTGGAAAACTTCATGTTATGATTCTATCGGCCCGTCTTATCGGCCATATGGCCGATAGAATCACTTATCAGTCTTTTCTTCATGTTTTCCTTGCCTTTCTTGCCCCATTGACCTTCCATGATGGTTACCCACACTCCTCTAACTCCAAGAACACCTGAAAATGGCTCAAACAAGCCAAAAAGAGTGCAAAGACAACCTATGACATCTAAAAGATTCAATTGGACCCTAAATGCATGAAAACATCTCAAAAACAATACAAAGTGAGATTAAAACATATGAAAACAAAGTTTTAAAACAAGTAAAATATGGTGTTATCAACTCATACAATCATTTAGTTGTGTGCTTTTTATGATCAATATCAAGTTATAAGCATCCACTTGTGTGTTAAGAAATACTAAAACCATTTTTACAATTTCACATTTTTCCAACCGATTTGCAACCGATTTGCATCGCTTTTATTTTATTCCTCCCAATTACGTCGCAAAATTACTATTACTCTAGACGCCAATCTCAAACTAGTATATAGGAATCTGAAAAAAAATTAAATCTGCGACGAATTTGCGACGAATCGTCACAACTTCGTCGCAACGTTCAAATATTTTCAGATTCCCGCCTGTCAAAAAGTCAAAATATTTGCGACGAATTTGCTACCAGTCGTCGCAAATTCGTCGCAGATTTAAAAAATTTCATTTTGTTTTAGCGGTAACCAAAAATTCGAAATAATATTTGCGACGAATTTGTGATGATTCGTCGCAAAAGACACTGTTTAATTTGATTGGCTCTTTGATCGGTCAACAGATTGCGACGAATTTGGGTCGAATTTGCGATAACCATAAATCCCGATATATAACGCGGAAGTTTTCTCCCCAACTCGCTCATTATCCACTTCTCTCTCTCTCATTACTCTGCCTTCTCTCTACAACAAAAAGGTATGTTTTTTTTATTGAATTTTTTAATTAATTAGATTTAATTAAGATTATTTGTTAGGAATGGAATAATTAGATAGATTTACAATATTAGATAGGTTTGGAATGTTAAATAGGTTTGGAATTATTAAAAAAATATGTAATGATATTATAATTGTTTAGTTAATAGATTTAATTTCATTTTATTTTTAAATGTCAGGTTCTCGTCGAGCTCATTATTTCCAGTTTCTTAGTGAGACTGGATAGAGTGGACCCTCCATTACTCTTGTTGTACCGACCGCACAATCATCGGCCTCGGTAGCTGGTCGAGATCCGAGTCCACCCGCACCGCCACCCGCACCACCTGCACCACCCGCACCACCTGCACCGGTTGCACCACCTGCTGCTCCACTCACTGGTCGGGCGGCGTCCATCGAGCGGGTTAGAGCTATAATGTCCCAGCCAGACTGATGTGCATTTCACGATATATTACATCCCCATTTACTCCCCGGCACATATTGGTAATATATATTTATATTTTACATAATTTCAATTATTTATAATTGAAATGATTTTACTAATATATAATTGTTTAATTTCAGGTTCGAACGTGACAATAAGGTCGGTCGGAGTGTCGCATATACGATTAAATGATACTTCTCCGAACCACATCCAAATTGGAGACAAACACCTCAGCATATCCAAGATATCTGGTTTGAGTCATTTGCGGTAATTAAGAACTACAAATTTTTTTTTGAGTTTCTCACATTATACTAATTAATTATATTATTTTTTTAATTTGTATACTAACAATTCTAATTTTTAATTTTTCTTAATTTTTTAGCAAAAATGGCATTGGGACCCGAAACATACGGATAATGTGAGGAACATGTTCGACGCGAAGACGAAAAAACGCCTTGCCGGGACGATGACGAATTGGAAGGCGGCATGGAGGAAGAGAGGCAACGACGCCAAACCCTCGCACATAGACCTA